>JAODAL010000416.1:0-185000 GCA_025379985.1 Phyllomedusa bahiana
GGGGGGCCCCAGGGGACGTTGCATTGCAGCCAGTCAAGGCCCCACCACCTTGCAGAAGGGAGCGTTTCTTTTTGACATCATCTCCGGTCCAGATGCCCCTGCTCCTCGTATCATGCGCCAGCAGTCGTTCAGCGAGGCGATTGAAAAGAGACAACAGTATGCGCCCAACATCCTAAGGTGCAGCAGCGGGACGTGCTCCTGTCCAAGTTGTTGGTACTGCGTCCCTCCCTTTCCAAATGGTGGACTCTGCCCTTCAGAGAACTAATGGCTTGTGCCGAGCCGAGATGGAGAGTTCCAAGCCGTAATTTTTTTTCCCCAAAAAAGGCAGTACCAGCACTTCATAAATATGTAGAACAGAAGGTGGGTCAGTCCTTGAGCTTATCGGTTTTTCCAAGGTGCACGGCAGCGCGGACTTTCTGGAGCTGTAACTACGGTCAGGGCCAGTACATGTCCTTTACGGCCCACTGGGTGAATGTGCTTCCGCCCAGGAAAACCAACAACTTGGACAGGAGACCCCGCTTTCCCCTCCACGTTGTCAAATGCTGCACCTGCCCAATGTCCGCCTCCTCTCCTCCACCACCACCACATCTCAGCCTCCACAAGTACTGGCTCCATCATACCAATGTGTAGGGCACAGCGGTGTCACGCAGTTCTACACCTGGCTTGCCTCGGCGAACGAAGTCACACAGGGGAGGGGAACTGCTCCGCGTCATGCAGCAAGAAATCATGTGTGGCTTTCTCCGCGCCAACTGCAAATTTGGAACCATGGTGACGGACAATGGGAGAACATGGTGCCCGCGCAGCACCGAGGAGGGAGGGTCCTGCGCCTGCATGGCGCAGTGTTCAATCTGGTTGTGAAAAGGTTCCTGAAGTCTTCCCCCGATCTTCAGAACATTCTGGAAAAATGGCCAGGAAACTGTGCATGCACTTTATCCATTCGTACAAAGCAGGAACAACCCTCCTCGAGTTGCAGCGGCAAAACGGCCTCCCCAACCACACTCTGATATCGATGTTTTCCCCCCGCTGGAATTCCAGCCTGCACATGTTGGACCGACTGTATGAACAGAGAAAGGCCCTTAACGATTTTTTTATGATCCAGGCAGACAGAAGTACTCCCTGTGTAACTTTGATGTCAGCCAGTGGCAGGCTCAAAGCGTGAACCTGCCGTTTGTTGAGGCCATTCGAGGAGGCGCGTTATTTGTCAGTCGCCCGGACTACGGGATGAATAAACTCATTCCATGCTTTATGTCCTGGAACAGATGCTGAAAAATCTGTCTGGGCAGGGGACTGGAGATGGCGATACATCTCGTGGCCACATGAGTCCGGTGGGGACTGAAATGGAGGAGGAGGAAGGACATTGGAGCAGAAGCATTGATCTGGTGAAATGAGTGGATTTTTACCCCCGGTGACAAGAGAGGAGGAGCAGAGCAGCTGGAGGAGGTGGATGGAGATGAGGAAGACGAGGCAGAGATGACCCCCAAAGCCACCGTGCTGTATACGTGGAAATGGAGGCAGGAGCCCCTCGGAGTCACTTGTGCAGAGGGCCGCAGCATGCTTATGTGCCTGGTAGGGTGAGAGTGAACAGCCGATAGTCAGCATCGGCAGAGGGATGACTTCTGGCTCTGCCACCTTATTGGAGCCCTCGCTACCGGTCCAAAATGGAGCCTTTTCCCAGTCTATTGAGAGGGAAGACAAACTCAAATACTATTGGGAAATCTACGTAATCAGTTGGCTGATGCCTATGTGCGGCAACGTCCTCCTTTGACAGAATCTCGGGTAACGGGGGGTTCATCAGCGCTCACGTACTATTTGCCGCGGGCTGCTGGGGGAAGGTGGGGGGGTCAGGAGCAGTATCAGCTCCATCAGTAGTTACCTAAGTCTGGGAGTCACTGTTGAGCAGCTTCACTTCACCCGCCTAGTGAGGAGGGCAGTCGCCAGCAGCGGCAGCAGGACCTGGAGCAGTCCATGAACCCAAACAGGTTGGTGTTTGTGTGGCAATACTTGGACAGCCTATGCACCTCAGTTAGAGATCCGTGGACTATGGGCAGCCAAACTGGATGTGTTGGCCGGCAACTTGCCGAGTGGCTTGCAGTGGAGAAAGCTGTCCTGCCCTGCCAGTTGTGTGGCTTCAGAGCGGGTGGTTCAGTGCGGCGGGGGCCATCGCTTTACCCAAGGAGAAACCGCTTGTCCACGGGAAATGTGGAACGATCTGTCCTTTGTCAAGATGAATCAGGGTTGGAATCGGCCAGGATTTCCACACACCAATGCCTAGGCGTCAGTCTGGGTTCAAACTACCTGCCTCAGCCCCACTATTTGATGCGCCATCCGCATGATGCCACACATTGCTGGACAGCTTCTCCATCTGCCTAACCACCCCATCTTTACCAGGACTGGTATTGGCCGCCCACCCAACACTCTGTCATGTTGCCACTCTATGCCCCTCATGCTGCTGCTGCTGTGCTGTTGCCGTAACATCCCACACTGTGGTCATTGTGCCACTGTCCTGACCTCATGCTGGCTGCGCTGGCTGCCTGCATGTTCCTCCCACCTGTTTGTCATTGTGTGCTGATTGACCTCATGCTTGCTGCCGCCGTGACCTCACTCTCAGACATTGTTGCCACTCCTGTGGCTTCCTCCTTGTTTTGCACCTCCAGAATGTCATTGTGCACTGCCTGATCTCATGGGCTGCTGCTGTCGTGAACCTCACAACTGTGTGATTGTGGCCACTATGGCGCCTAATACTGTTTAGCCGCTCTCCAGAATGTTCATTGTGCCACTGCCTGTTCTCATGCTGTGCTGTCGTGACCTCCACACATGGTGATTGTGCCATTCTTGTAGCTTCTCTGGTTTTGCCACCTCCAGAATGTCATTGTGCCACTGCTTCCTGACCTCATTGCTGTGTGGTGCCAGCCGTCACCTCCACACTCTGTTCACTAATAGTTGCCACCTGAGCTCTCAGTCTTTGTTTGTTTCAGCTTTCGCCTTGGCATGACTTTATCAGGCTACATTCACCCCTTGAGTTTTTGGACAGTTTTGCCTTTACGTGCCCAGGAATTTTATAGTGAAGCATTCTAGAGCGACGGCAGTCAACTGCGTGTCATAACTAAAACAAAACATTGTATGAAGACCAAACCAAGCTCCTCTCTGCATATTTAAGCATAGACAAGTTCTACAGCACCCTGCGGCTCTGTGCGGGCCTGGGAAATAAGTGCTTTCTACGCGATTTCGTGCCGAAGTAATTCGGAACGAAAACAAATTTTGTCGGAAAATTTGTCGAAGTGACCGAATCAAATTTGTGAGAAATCGCCCATCTCTAGTTTTATAATATATATATTATATTATATATATATATTATATAGTATATTATATATATATATATTATCTATATATATATATATTATGCCATTAATCCTCAACATATTCTATGGCATTGTACAGATATTACCCCCCACGTCACAATATGGAGTTTAGAATCTGAGTTTCCCTTCTTAAACACAGGGAATCACTCGAGAGCCACGATTGGCACAGTCAATTCAGATATGCATCAGAAGTTCTTTAAAAACGGCAGAAAAAAGTGCAGAATTTTTGTTAAAATTTCGTTGTGATGATCCCCATTAGTCAATTGGCGGTGTTGTTGTCTGTCATCACTCAATATTTTCAGTTCTCTGTTCTTATGACTGAATGGATATGCACATAACCTAGCGTACAAGTAGGTTTTTGGATTGTGATAGGAAACCACAGTACCCAAAGGAAATCCACAAAAACGGGAGTTGAAAATACAGACATATGTGGACATACATATTGGGCTTTGTGCCGTTTAAGTTTTGGGTGATTTGGTTTGGTGATGTAAAAATTCAGTTTTATTGACTTAAATTTAGTTTACTTTTTTTTTTTTACACACAAAAAGATTATAGTTGTGTGGTTCACACAGCATTTTTAATCTGTTTTTCAATCCAAAAAAAGGATTGAAAAGCGCTGCGTAAAACGTATACAAATATGTACCCAAAGTGTGGTATGTGTTTTCTGTGCGGCAGAAATGCACCCTAGACTTTTAAATAGGGTGCCTGCTACATAAAATGGATCACAAATTGACGTGTCAATTCTTTGAATGGATCCAAAAGATGCATCACAAACAATGCATGTAAAACACTTATCGGCGATCACTCGTCTGAATACCGATGTGGGTTTTACATTGAAAGCACTGTAAATCACACTGCACATTGTTAGATGTGTGTTTGGATCTGTTTAGGGTCCAAAACACAGATCCAAACACACATCTAAAAAACACTATGTGAACATCCCCAAAATGTTATCTAAGGGTTTTGTTTGTGTGGTGGAAAGTAGTGTTGGACTGGTAGAGTTTTTTTATAGTAGGCTGAGGTTTATTATGGTATGCCATTTGGATCTGTGCTATGTATTTGTGATTTGTTGTGTTTATTTTTTTATTTTATTTTTTTATGAAAACATTCTATGCAGATTTTGCCCTTGGTCAGATTTGAGCTCGAGAGCCCAGTGCTGCAAGAAAACAATACTAACTCAAAGTCTTGAAGTGTATATAAAAATGGGTTAATTGCATTACAAAATATCATTTTCATAGAGATTTTTGAAATTCATACCAACATTGGAATTTTCTTCATCGTTGTATGCTAAAACAATTGATGGCACAGTTTGGAAACTGCAGATAAACAGATGAGGTCAGTGCTCCGGTCTTGCTAGTCTGTCTATAGTTAATAAATCTGGGTACTCGAAATTTAAGCTCAATAGCTTGATGATGTAGGTCCTGGGTAGTGTAGTGACCTAATGTCCCTTTGTGGCAGAGAATACCAATCATCTCATCTACTTGTATATATTAAGTGAGCTATTTTCCTGATCTAGATTACTAGGGCAAATTGAGTCAATATGCAAAGCAGCATTGCACTTGGGTTGTTAATTTTAATTTTTTTTCTGTTCACAATATTCTTAAATATAATCTGATTAAATTGATTGACTTTCATTAAATTAAGCATAAGATGTACTAATTGGTAGTTTGATCTGGCAGCGGATCAGCACAGTGTTTGGTATAGCTGCTTTGTGGACTTTGAACCATAAGATAGCCCCTTAGGGGCCGTTCACACAGCTTTTTCTGGTACTGATTGGAGCCGTACTGCGCACCGTATTTGCACTGCTGTACGGCTCCAATCCGTCCAGCATTACGGTATCCACAGTTCTCAGTGAACTGTGGACTCCGTCTCTCCTCCTCGCTCGGCGGAATCCGCCCTGGCGGGGAGAGGAAAGTGACTTGACATTACGCGGCGTGGATTAATGCATGTCTATGGGGCCAGGGGAGCTGCGCCCCCGCCCCTTATTCAAGCCGGAATTGCGGGCGAAATCCGTCCCGCAATTACGGCTTGAATAAGCCATGTGAACTTAACAGTACAAGTATTTAATAAGAAAAGCTGGGATGAGCTATGGGAAACACTACACTTTGTAGTCGTCTTGGTATAAATCACAATCATTTTGATGATTGTTTCATTTAAACAACATAAATCTTAAGCAAATACATTAAGTAAATTATAATAAAGAAGATAGTCACCCAAAACGGATGCAATTTCCATCGTACATAGTAAATCATGAGAGCGGCGAACAACGCTGGGTAATAATGTTTGATTTAGCTACACGTATTGCTGCATGTATTTTGAGTTTTTAAAAATGTGACAGGAAGTGCAGCCATGTTAGTTGTCCCTTTTGGATAAACTTCTGTAACAGATAAGTCTATCATGAGTGTCACGATACTGGTGTATACTGCTGGAATCCAATGGCGGGGCAAGTTATAAATACAATTAGGCAGGTGGATGCATTGGTCCATGGTAGGTAATGGGCTGCTGCTTGGTCAGTAGAGCAGAGGGACGACAGCAACCACAGGCAAATAGGATAGCGCAGGGTAATCTGCTAGAAGGAGGAACAAGGCTGGACGGCAAGTTCTAAGGCGAGGAGAGACTGTAATGCAGAGCTAAGCACATACTCTAAACAGTGAGCAACAGGTTGAGGAGTTTATATAGGAACTGGGAACAGGAAACAAGGATTGGAAACCAGCTGAGACACGATCCACCATCTTGACTGAGGGCAAACTTAAGGGCGAACACAGTTAGCAAGTTCCAAGGTATAGCAGGAGATTCCTGACAATGAGTTTCTACTAATCTAGTTCAATGGATCCCACCAATATGGCTGCTCTTACTGTTGTCACCTTTGCAAAAATGTCTGCCTCATGCATAGTTTCTTTGTAAGCTACTAAAACCATTATCAGACTCTTCTACTGTTGTAACTTCTGATTTACTATGCTTATTTTTGTTACGAGATCCTCTTTTAGGCTGGGGTCTGGCAACTGCTTGCAGACAAAACACCAGTGGGCAATACCTGTACAAGTTTTGTGGTGAAACAGTGATGTCACTGGCAGTCATAGAGATGTTGGTGGTAGGGGCTTTGTCCAGATTGCATTTACCCTTTATCTTGGGCTCCATACACTAGAAGGATTCGCTGAATGAAGGATTTTCCATAGTAAATACCCAGAGATCTACATCAAAATCCTCAAGACACATAATAATCTGCAGCAATTCTGCTGCTTTCAGACTTGATTGCAGATTTAGATTTAGTGTAGTTGGTGGTGATGATCTGCCAAAAAGTACATCTGAAAACAATTCATGGAGGATAATTTGTGTGTGAAATCTGTCGATTTTAAATCCATATACATGTCTACTAATTAGAAGAGTGGACACCTTACCAGGACTGGAAGCTGTTAGAATTTGCACTGTGCAACTGTTTTTTTTTTTTTTTTTTTCTTTGTGCGTTTTTTGTTATTTTCCCTTTTGATTTAGCAAAATCTTCCATTCTCTTGTTTACTTCTTGTTGCTGTGAACTGCATGAGATCCCTGCAGGCAATCAATGCCTTTAGAAGTCACATATCACAGAAGTCCTCATCATAACACTGCCATGACCTGACTTACGCTGTGCCGCCCATCTTCATACCTTCTGTCTTCACTGCCATGAAAAGTTTAAGCACATTTATATCCAAAACCTTACTCCGTTCTGAATTGCTTTGTCCAAAAATGTTGGATTATGAAAATTATTAAAATAATTCAATTAGCATCATATCCTCTAGAGTGCAGTGTCTAGTTTAATTAGTGGCATATTACTTGACATTTGACATCACTTCTTCTGTGATGTCAAGGAAATGACTTTGACCACTCAAGCCACTGATTGCCTGCAGTGGTCATATGTCAATAGGAAACACCACCAGCAGCGTCCGCTCTGGACTGTTACTGAGAGCATAGGTGAGTTTTTGTGCAGTAGATTATAATCTACAATCAGTTGGACAATTCCTTTGAGGCTGGATACAAAAGTCACAAAGTCACCAAGAATGCATGCTGCAATAAAAAGTATATGCGTTTTTCAGAAAATGCACATTGTAGTTTAAATTTGGAACAACTAGGTGAAATGTTTATCCCATTAGTTTTCTCATCACAATGATTAGCTCTACAGTCCATATAACCAACGGCACACACGGATTTTCTTGATGCAATTAAAAAATATATATATTTTTTTCCATTAATGTTAATCACAGTATGCAAAATCAGAACAAAATCCAGGTGAAGTTAGTAAACATATAACTTATTATGCATAGAGCATATCCCAAGCTTTTTCGGTTCGAGAGTCGAGACCTTTGTCTAGGGAATCTTGCACCGGGTGTTTCATTGAATGTGAGCTATGCAGATTCCTAGACAAAGGTCTTGACTGAAAAATTTGTGATATGTCATATGAATAATATTGTTATATGTTTACTAACTTCATCCAAATTTTGTTCTGATTTTGCATACTGTGATTAATATTACTGGAAAAATAGAGTTTTTTTTTATTTATTTTTTTAATTGCATCAAGAAAATCTGTGTGTGCGGTTAGTTATATGGACTATGGATGGATTTTTGGCAATGGGCACCACAGTAATTAAGGGTAGTGCCAAACCATTATATGTTTTTTCAATTATTAGCTTTATACATGTAGGGAAAGGTAAATGAAGACTATTGTCAATATACATTGTGGTTCTGATTTTCCCTTAAAAGGTTCCTGGTCAGAGGGTCTGTAATTAGCATACAGCTCTGTGGTGTATTCAACTCTGTGTTTTCGTTCTGCTAATTAGTTTGTTAGCTCAGAAGCTCTCCAGAACTGCTAGCAGGAGTTTTTTTTTATCTGATCCCTGAAACAAAAGCCCTAATTAGTGCTGTTTACTTCAGATAAATCAAGCTCTTTACTGCCGGCCAGCACAGAGCTGCCACGACGTGTGTGATGACCTCACTCACTGCTATCACATAGAACAAACAGCAGTGGGGAGAGATGTTTACAGGTTGGTCACTGAGGGAACAGAAAAAGCCAAGGAGGTCATAAATTCACTCGTAGTTCCTTAACAAAAACAGATGAACAAAGCAATATATTTGGAAAATGTCTTTATTTTGTGTTCCCTACATTTTGAAAGCTATTCTTTGTAGCAATACAACCCCTTTAAGTGCTGGAGGAGATAAACGAGAACTTCTCACCTATTTCAGTACACAAGAATCTCTAGGTTACCAACCACATCTCTCTGCTCTTATTGCTCCGGCCGCCCTGTAAAACCATGGTGACTCATTCCCTACTGAGTCCTATCAGCAGCACAGTAGCTTGTCTGTTACTGACAAACCTTGACCTTACAGAGCTCTGGAGCCTTGTGCACTACAGTCCACAAACCCCCTGCACTCATGTCACTTGGGCTCGGCTAGGAATAACAGAGCTGATACACAAGCACTGCTGTTGAACTATAGATAGTGGTGTCAGTTTGCATGGCAGATAATGGCATTGCTTGATATGTCAACAGGAGACTGATCTGATCTTCTTATGGATCTTCTTATCTTTCTTAAGGATATAATCAGAAATTCGGAAACTGTATACTTGATGCATTTATTCTAAAGCTCATGTTCAGTAACATAGGTATTTTTACTGCAGAAGGGATTCCTATGTGAAAATTCATTAAAAAAAAACTACAACAGGGTTCAGCTGGGTTTTTAAAGGGGTTATCTCCCCATGCGGCTTTACAGACCCACAGCCTAACCTGAAAATGGGAGTCTGAAGCTGGCGGTGGCTCTGTAAAGCCGCATGGTGAGAGAACCCCTTTAAAAACCATGTGCATTATTACTGCATGTGTTTTTATTTCAGTTAAAAAGAAAAATCACATCCCAACTGCAGAAAATGCAATGTGTGAACCCAGCTGAACCCTGTTGTAGTAGTTGTTAATGGATTTTCACATAGGACTAATTTTTGCAGTAAAAATACCTATTTTACCGAACATGAGCTTTAGAATAAATGCATCAAGTATACAGTTTGCTAATTTCTGATTATATCATTAAGAAAAGGGTCAGTCTCCTGTTGACCTATCAAGCAACGCCATTGTTATCTGCCATGCAAACTGACACCACCAGGTACAAGAAGCCATCAGGCTCTAGCAGCCTATACACAAATGCTGTCCTCTCCAGTCACTGCACACACCCATGACGCTCGACATAAAAAATGACCTTGTTGCTTTTACCAGTAATAAATAAAACAATTACCGTGCAGATAGTGATAGACCAATATTTCTTAACTGGCTAAGTACTGCTATTGCCTCTTCAAATTGAAGCAAAATATAATAGTTAAAATATAAAAACTATATAGTACAATAACGTAGCAGTGTGGAGCGCAGACGTTAACACCTCCTAATGCCGGCTGTCTGACGGTTAATTATCCATTTAAAAGTCATTTAAACATTATTGTAAAAAGATTTCATCCAGAATTGGCTGTTGATAATAAGCAGCAGGCATCTGCATATAATGAATCGAGTGATGAACAGTTAGAACAACACAAGGAACTCTGAGTTTACCTTTTAAACAATGGCTATAATAACATAAATGGCACAGCATTTGTGTCTGCAGCTTCTATTAAGCAGCAGCTAATATATTACACTGCACACTCACATTACTACTACAACAGCTGTCTCGTTATTTATCACAGCCTCCGAGAAGCTTTAATGAGCAAAAGACCTTTTCAGCACTTATTACGTGTATTAACCAAATTGCAGCACCCAGAACATGACATAACATTCACAGCATTATTTCATTTAAGGTCAAGTAGTTCAAACAAACTGGGAATGGTATTTTAGAAGAAATTGGTACATGATTTTAAGCTAATGGTGTTGGCTTGTAGGTCAGTACACTTTGAGAGCTTAGCCTTGCCCTGATGCCGGTTGTCTTGTACAACTCTCTGCGGTGGAAACGTTACAACTGTGAATGCCATTTTTTATTATATCAATCATATATTTCTTAGTACAAAATGGTTGAAAGCCACCACCAGAGACCTCCAACTGGTGGCTTCTCTCTCCTGAAGTCCAACATGCCCACCTCTTCTCTCCACTGACAATTGCTATCAAAGGAGAATTGAAAGGCCCCCTGCAATTATGATATGATGCACAATAAGAACTGGTAAAAAGGAGGGGAGGCCGAGAATCTTCGGCTAGGACCCTGAAATTAGCTTTGAACATGGCACCAGCATTGGCAGAGTGTCTATTGTGTTATTAGAACTACATATTACACAGTTCTACTCCTTGGCCTACTGTGGTGATAGGTACATGTTGTCTTTATTACACAATAGATACACCCTGACCTACTGTGCGATAGGTACATGTTGTCCTTATTACACAATATATACACCCTGACCTACTGTGGTGATAGTTACATGTTGTCCTTATTACACAATATATACACCCTGATCTACTGTAGTGATAGGTACATGTTGTCCTTATTATACAATATATACACCCTGACCTACTGTGGTGATAGGTACTTGTTGTCCTACTTACACGATATATGTACCCTGACCTACTGTGATGATAGTTACATGTTGTCCTTATTATACAATATATACACCCTGACCTACTGTAGTGATAGGTACATGTTGTCCTTATTATACAATATATACACCCTGACCTACTGTAGTAGCATTTGGTACATGTATGTCCTTTTATACAATATATACACCTGACCTACTGTGGGAGATAGGGTACTTGTTGTCTCCTTACACTATATATATACCCTGGAACCTACTGTGGTGAATAGGTACATGTATGTCGTATTTATTCATTAACTATACACCCTGACCTCTGTTGTGATAGTTTCATGTTGTCCTTATTACACAATATATACACCCTGACCTACTGTGCTGATAGGTGCATGTTGTCCTTATTACACAATATATACACCCTGACCTACTGTAGTGATAGGTACATGTTGTCCTTATTACACAATATATACACCCTGACCTACTGTGATGATAGTTACATGTTGTCCTTATTACACAATATATACACCCTGACCTACTGTGCTGATAGTTACAAGTTGTCCTTATTATACAATATATACACCCTGACCTACTGTGCTGATAGGGGCATGTTGTCCTTATTACACAATATATACACCCTGACCTACTGTGCGATAGGTACATGTTGTCCTTATTACACAATATATACACCCTGACCTACTGTGGTGATAGGTACATGTTGTCCTTATTACACAATTATTTCACACTGGACCTACTGTGGTGATAGGTACATGTTGTCCTCCTTACACTATATACGCACCATGACCTACTGTGGTGATAGGTACATGTTGTCCTTATTACACAATATATACACCCTGATCTACTGTGGTGATATAAGAATTACATACAACGATCATTACATTAGTCAGGAACTTGTAACTGGTATGGCACCAGCGTTGGTCACAGCTCTGCTATTTGATGCTTTCAGGCAAATCTATGCCCCTCACATCCCAGATATAGATAGAGTGTTGGTAATTTTTTTTTTTACAGAAAACATAAACTTAAGGCATAAGCTATAATTGTATTTACTGTATGAAATTATATGAGTGAATACAATCTGTTGTTGTACAGTGATGCAGAATATATTGGTTTTGGCATAACACTGTCTCAGGTGGTGCAGAACATAAGGTCACTAAGCCTTGCTGTATGAGGGGTCCAAATCCTTGTTGTGTAGGATAGTGTAGGTGGTCTGGAAAGTAACTAGTTAAAACAATGCACTTGGCAAGCCAAATAACCACTCAACCTGTCAGAGCTGGGAACTTTTAACTCTATTGTTTCCAGAGCATCCAACATAGACCAGGATTGGGACCCAGGAACTTTACATTTATAAACCTGCCATTTCTTATAGGTTATATAAAGCTAATTAGTAAATACTATACACAGTCAGATTAGAGCAGATAACTTCATAGAGAGCATCAGAAGACAGCAGTGCAGAATACATGTCTCTATAGGACATAAGAAGATATTGACTTTGTAATGCTCCACATTCTTGAGCCTAGGGACTAAGTATGTATTCTATCTAATAGAAGTAAATGTTAAGCTGAGATACATATGCGGAGCAGAAAATATGTAGTTAACAGCTTCAGGATGCATGACAGGTTAAAGAGCATTGGTATCGACTAAAGAAATTACAGCAGATGTGTTATTATGAACTCTCTATAGAGAGTCAAGTCTTATTAACTACACTTAGTAAGGGAAAGTCTATACTGACTTCTATAAAAGCAGAGGCTCCTCTGGGATGTTAAGTTCAAGTTCATTTAAACCTTAACAAACTTTACAATTGAAAGAATATCTGAAGGGACACAGAAGAGGTGTACGTTTCTCAAATCCATTGCCATTGATTTTGTCTTGGTCACCAGTAAACTGCATTCAACACTTAGGCATTAGGTCATGAAAACGGCTAAAATAGAACAGAAGTAAATGGATTCAAAATGCTGTCGTAAGCAATCTCTCCGCTCAGAATCTTAGGTGCAGATTTTACATGGAACATTGGAGAGCAATCATTTATTTTCTAACATTGAATAGATGAAAATGGAAAGAGCAGATTAATTAGCTAATCAATGAATTCATTGTTAAAGGCATATGTAAAAGTAATAGAAAAACACTACAAGAGTGACTCTAGCATAAACCACTATGTACAGGAGGGCCCTTATGTGTGTATAACCCGTGCGGTCACTCACAATATATCCGCTGCCCTTGCTGAGGAGGAATTCCCAGATGACCCTGTCCACAAGGCTTATGATCCTATTTATTTTATATTAATTTTATGTACTGTATAATACTATTGTTATTGGCTTTTTGGGTTGCACAATAATGGAATTTTTTGAGCACTATCTAACCATATTTGGCATGTAAGGCACTGCTATTGATTTTACGTTGATGGGAGCACTGTATAGCATTGCTCTTTAGGCAGCCATATACAAATTTTATTGACTAACATCACATGCAAGTTTTGTACACCAATGAATTTAATACCATCACTGTCAGTCTCGCAAAATCAGACCCATCAAGATTACTTAAGTGTTTTAACTTGGCTAAAGAGCCCAATCCTGGAGCCACAGGTCTTTGGACAGTCACATTTTTTCATGTATCCTAGGTAGCAGAAATGCTTTTTCAAAAATGCCTATGTCCCCTTTGATAGTTTGTTTAGTTGAGAGTGTGCTACTGATATTGGAATGTGTATGTATATTGCTGCCACACCAGTGTGCACCTATGCTCATTTTTTTCAAAAAGATTTTTGGGATGTGCAGAACCATATATTGTTTCTAGCTTCGGACTGTTAAGGGCAAGAGATTACATTTGACAGTTGCTTTTAGAATCCGTTCTCTTCCCTCTTCTTTTGTCATCATCTTTTGTCTACATCATTGAAAAAAAGGCAGTTGATCTGAAAATTCTCAGGTGTGTAGCACCATAGAGAACCATTGTTTCTAGGGCTTCCCAATTAGTGATATTGATTTGCATTTTTTTTATGTTGATGGTTCTCTGGCCATGGCTCAGTTGGGAGTATATAACTTGTTTGGTAGACGGTTGCTGGGCATTAAGTTGTCTGTCCAGCGGCGTTGATTTTGCAGGATCATAGCTTCAGTACTGGTTATTCTAGCCTCAGTAATGATACCGGAATTGGTACCACAGACAACACTGGTGGAATTTTTCAAGAGTTTTCAGATGGCATTTTATGTAACCCATATCTTAATGGGTTACAGCATACATAACAAAACCATATCAACACAATGAATGAGGTTTAAAAAAATTTTTTGAATTTTTTAGTTTAAAACATTAAAAATTTTTTCTAAACAAATTTTTACAAAAAAGAAATGCTAAAAATCAACACCCAAGAAGAAAAGATGTACTTTCCCCCTGAGAAAAGCCAAAAAAATAGTTGGGGAAATTAAAAAACATGAAATTTAATGGGCAAGAATTCATAGTGATAACCCAAAGATACCCAAAAAAAAAGAAATTGTTTCAATCTTTAATACTTTACCAAAAAGGGTGCAAAGGGCAAAACAATTTGGGGAAAGGCAATTCCTGAATAAGGGTTTTTTTTTTTTATTGGTTGTTGATTTTTAGCATCTTTTTTTAAAGATTTGTTTGGATAATTTTAATGATTTACTAATCAGCTTTTTTTTATTATTATTCATTGCATTGGTATGGTTTTGGTTTGTTTACCGATTTATTTCCCAAACCCATTATTGTTAAAATTTTATACCTCTTTAGAGGTTTTCTTGTGTTACAGATGTGGGGGGCACAAAGGGCTCGAAAACCTTTAAATTTTGGGTTGTGGAGATCCAGTAAAAAAAAATTGAAAGGCATATAAAAATAAGCTAAATTTTCCAAGTCAATTTGCATTCGTTAATCAGTACTTTTAAGTTGCATTGACATTAACTAATTAGGGAGCAATTGGTTGGAATATAGCATGCCATATGTCAGTAAATGTATTGCCTTTCCTCTCCTTCTTAAAGGGGTTGTCTCATCTTAAAGTTTCATAGGATGCATAAATGAAATTGCTGCCGGCTCGTCATTTCCCCCCGGGTCAAGGGCTGTTAAATTAGCAATGAGCCCCATCTTTTAGTCTCTGCTAATTAGAAAAATCTAATGCTGGCAGGACGGGGAAGTTCTTTGGTTTAAGAAAAACTGTAATTATGCTTTTAAGGAAATATAAAAAACACTTAGTTTCCTGAAAACCCCTTGAGCACGTTCCAAAAAAGTCCCCCACTTGTAAAAAGAAAAACAGAACCTCAATGAGCAAAGTGCCCGCCACAAAAATTAAATGTATGACGTTGAAATGTACAAAAGGTGTTTATGATTTTTCTAAAAAACAGCAAAAATAGGTGAAACCCCAAAACGGAAAAAGGCAAAGAGCCATGCTCCCATTTTATGCGTTTCAGATCATCTGTCCTTAATCAAAGGATTAAGGGTCAGATGATCCGAAATGGGAGCATGGCTCTTTGCATTTGTTGTTTTTGTGTTTCTACCTTTTTTGTGTTTTTTGAAGAATCAATAAAAGCCTTTTGTACTATTTCAACGTATACATTGAATTTTTGTGGCTGGTTTACTTTCTCTTTGAAGTACTGACTTTTTTCTGAAAGATCAGATAACAAAAAAAAACCTCATGTCCGGAGTTTGTGTGCCCATGATGTGTGAACGTCACTCCCGCTATCGTAGAAAAAACAGCAGGGGGGAGAAATACAAGGTCAGTCACTTGAGGAACCAGAGAAGTCAGAAGGTAAAAAAAATCATTGTAGCTCCTTTAACAAAAAAAAAATTAAAACACAAATTTTTTTTGGAAAATGTCTTCATTTAGTGTTCCCTTCATGTTGAAAGCTAATCTTTGTAGTAAGACAACCCCTTTAATTCCACTCTGCCAGTAATAATTAACCACAAAGGTTTATTAGATATAAAACTCTTGGGAATGTATGGTGCTGTAAAGCCGTTCCAAAATGAGCCATTCTAGCCTAGCCAGCGACATAGCAGATCACAGAGTGGGAAGTCACCATATATTATGGTATGCTGCTGCTCTTCAAAAAGCATTACAAGGATTTCATTTTTAGCCCTTCCAAGCAAATGTCATGAAATTATTATATTTATGTTTAACATTACTGCAAATACAGTATTACCATTTTTTTTTTAGCTTTTTAAGACAAATCTTCCAAAGGTAAAGATCAAAGTAATATTAACTTCGTTCTGATTATATTCAAATGGAACTGGCAGAAACCTTACTATGCTTCCACAGCACTGAAATAACTGATACCTCCTGCTGGAACACTTATGTGACTAATGAAATGAGAAATTATCTTATTCATTATTACACACAAGCCACTAATTATGACGCTCATTTAATTTTTAAGTAAAAAAAAAAAAAAAAGTTTTTTTTCATTTAAAGGAACATTGATGAATGCTATTAAACATGTCATTTATAATATCATACTTAGAAGCATACAAACAGTGTCTTATTCAACTAAATGTGAGTAAAATTAGGTTAATATGGAAATTAGAATTTATTTACATTAGTCTACCACCAGCAATGGCAAAAAGGAACATATATCTAAACGTGTCTTCATGTATTCAGATTAAAGTAGCATTACTCTAGTTTTGTTTTAATAGAAGATGAACATCTAAACACACAGGGCTGACATCCAGTATGTATCAGGCCTGGTTCACATCTGCTCTATCATTTCTGCTTTCCTTCTCCATTAATGGACCAGAAAAATAACAACAAAGGTCTAAATCTATGACTAAGGCTCCTTAGGGCATGTCCCCACTGCACGTTTTTTCGGTCGGTTTTTAGCCGGTTTGCGGTTTTTCAGACCGCCTGAAAAACCGGCCGAAAATGAGCGCAATTGTGCTCTATGGAAAACCCGTGCAGCAGTCCCCACCAAAGCCCAATCTTCCGTCCGGTTTTCGGACGGAATCTGTGCTTTTTAATGTGAAGGGGGAGGGCTTTTCTCTGCTCATCGCGGAGAAAAGCCGTCTCCCCCTGCGGCCGTCCCCAAACAGGACAAATACCAGCCGGCGAACCGGACGGTATTTGTCCTATGCCGTGGGGATGCGCCCTTACAGAGGTTGACTGTCCATCTCTGTTAGAGGCTTGATTGGTTAGCTTTGCTTGATTCTGGCCAACTCTGTCTACATGTTCCTGAATCCTGCAGTTGGTGACCATAAGGAATCAAAAGATTAGAAGCATTTTCCCTCTCTAGTGATCTTCATTACATGAATACTCCTGTCCTGTACTGACTACCAGTACCAGATTTACGTCTTAGGAGTTCATAGGAACAGAATATCTTGCTCTGTCGAATTGTGTATGCCACATTTTTAACCATTTATGTGTACAATGTTCTGGCCTACAATACTCTAAAGTACATATATTCATGTGTAAATTTTTCTTTTAGCAGGTGTTTATTTCCCTAGACAAAAAGCAAAATCTGATTGGAAAGCTAAGGACAGTTTTACTTTAGTTGAATTTGGCTGCAATTAAAATAAGTATAGAAGATATGAGGTACAACAGGCTTTTTCACTGGATGAGGAAGCAAACAATACAATGTGATATCCTAATTACTGTATCTGGATCAGGGATCTAGGTTATGTTAGGTCAGATGGAACCACATTTTTGAGTCCCTTGGCATTAATGAACATGGCCATTTTTAATATGGTTATGTTATCCAGTTCTCTACCTATAGAGCTGTCTTGTGAATAATCAAGCATTGCTTTCTGCTCTGTAATCCCCTCTTCTTCTACTTTGTTCTCCTTTAGGTCCTATTAACAGAGAGCGTCATCTGACAGGAGCCAACAATGCTTTATCAATAGAACAAATTGCTACTTGTTTCTTTTGATTGGAAAAAGATGGTGCCATTTAGGCAGCCTTTTATCAGTGCTTGACTGCATACAAAAGTGAGAGTGATGCTCCCTTCTAGTCAGTGCTTGACTGCATGGAAAAGTGAGAGTGAACGGCTTCCCCAGAGTGCCATGTGCATGATGTGTTAGCTGTCAAATGCTCCATTGTCCAAATAACACTGCAACTGTAGATTACCTCCTAAGAGGCTGTTTACAACAAGATTGTGTCATTCTTCTTGTGGTCCCAATACTGTTAGACTCAAGCATAGTCACCAGCTGGTTAGCATATTAGAAGCCTGTAATACCAAATGCCATCATTTCCCAATGAAGTGATAGCAAATCATCCATTGTGTGTATTGTCACAATGAGAGTGTAATGTGGTGGTGTATTCTGCAGCAGGGATGTAGCTAAAGGCTCATGGGCACTGATATAAAATGGGAGCTTGCAACCTATCCATTTGTCTTCACTTTTAGCTAAATTTATGTCTTTTAAGTGATCCAGTTAAGCACGAACAGCCAAAGGTGGTGATATAGTCTTGACAGATAAGTCCTCAAACCACTAATATCACAAGGAATATATTTATGAAACTATTTTAAATATACCAGTTTTTGCTGATCTTATAACCAGCAAGAGAAAATTAAGCTTCATATCTCATGTGCTAATTCAATGATAGGTGTCCTTTGGGCATTCAACTGGTAAAATGTCTTGGAGTCCTAAACCCTTTCCTTGGGTTTTTCGATCAACCCTACCAGTACCCAGTATGAAAGATTTTGATCACAAGTTATGTGATACTGGTCATACATCCAAAGAAGATTGACGTAACCTAATTCATGCTAGAATCTGTCCTTGTTATGGTCAACCAAAATTATACCTCCCTAGCGATCCAATTCTCTAAACTCCTTTGTTCCCATCCACTCCTTTGTTCCCATCCCCACTCTGTCACAATGGAGCGCAAGCCTCTCCTGTGTGTCAGGATGAGAACCTAAAAGTGAAGAGGAGCAGATCACCAGGGAATTCTACAGTGGTACGGAACAGGTAGGTATTGTTTTTCCACCCTCTCCCCATTTAAAGATACTGAGCATTAAGTGGAAAGTCCCTTTAACCCTAGATTGATTTTTTTTTTGTTCATGTGAAATTGTACCTGAAGTGTTGTTGGACTCCTAGAATCATGGGACTAGAAGCGCTGGGGAACAGGCAGGTTAAACCATTAAGGCTAAGTCTACACGGCATTGGACAAAAAACTCATTGATAACCAAATCCTAAAAACGTTCATAAAATTTAGTTTTTTATCCACTTTCAAAAGCTGCTGAAAAACTGTCCATTTTTTATGCTTTTTTTACGGAAATGCACAGCAAAAAACACGGCAAAAAATGTGCTTTAAATAGACTCCAATAGTAAATTTTCTTCCCTGTAGTTTTTGGCAACATGTTTCAGAAAACAGCCAGTAGCAAAAACGAGCAGAAAAAAAATACCTTCTCTGGAGACTTAAAGTCTATGGGACCTTTTTTCAGTCGTTTTTTTTTTTTCAGCAATTTTAGAAAACGAAGAAATAGGAAAAAATGGCCATTTTTTGTGTGCAGTGGAGACAATGCCTAAAACTCCTCCACAAAAACCAAAGCGCTAACCCCATTTTAGGGTAAATGTTAGGGTGTTTTATTTTGTTTTTGTTTTTTAATTGGTAAATACCCAAAAAAATTAATTTAGGTCAATTCAAATAAAAGTGCTTGGATTTGGGTCAAATTTGATGTTGATCAACCAACAAAGTTAGTATTCTGATGTGTCAACTTAAAAATAGGCCTTAAAAGAAATAGATTACATAGAAAAAAGATCTTGTAAGTCTTGGGGGTAGAAGGTGCTGTGTGTTTTTTGATTGGTACAATGTGACGCTGCGGTTTGTCCCTGTGATATTAGAACACTTGTCAAGCAACTTTGGTGATTGGATATTCTCCTTTTCATCATAATTACTGTTCATTATTGTGTACTGTGCATACTCCTAGGCCAACATATTTTTCAGGTTGTACATATGTTTCGCAGTAGATCTATCATATTGAATTTTCTCATTGAAGACCCTGTTGTGACTACTAGTTAGTGACTTTGTAAATGAAGCACTGTTTAAATTCCAGTCATGTGATTTTTTACAATTCATCCTAAAGCTATCATTGTAGACTGTGTTCCTGCTTGCTTATTCAGTTTAAATGAAGGGCATTGACATGAGATTGTGGTATATTATTATGGATGTGGACAGCTGTTCATCCAAATTAACAAAGAATTTTATCGAGTATGAAAAGTGAATTCCAGGCAATCTGCTTTCATAATGTACTACTCAATGCAGATCCTTTCTCCAAGCCTCAAGGCCCGTAAGCACAGTTTTGAATTTAAACAAGACTCAAATTATGATAATAGGGAACCATTATGATTTGTTCTTGCCTAGTTACATGGAGTAACAAGAATTTAACAATATGTTTTAAACTTGTGCTAATCACTGACTCATAAATTATTTTACCTTAAAGATGTAAGTCCATTAAGCCAGTTCTACTTCACATATGTTGTTGCCTGTTTAAAGCTTTTGTACAAGAAAACAAGACTAGGCATATACTTAAAGATATTGGCGTTCAATTTGGGAATACTATATGTGTATTTTTTGCCAAAATGGATGGTGAGTGGGGTGTAATATTAGCACTTTGGTTTATTTTAAGAGTTCAGTACATGCTTGCCTCTGAAACAAATGTTTCCTATCTTATTTTGGCCCATGCCATCAGGAGCAGATTTTGCCGGTATGCAAATAGTTTGAACCTTGCAACCAATATCTGTTAAATTTTGCTGCCATTCCATTAAAGACAGTAAAGGGGCAGTCTGACAAAACCGACAATGACCTGAAACTGTGTAAAAAACATAGGTGTGTAATTGAAATCCTCCAAATGGAAAAATCGCATCCATTGACATTCATGGATTTGGTGCCTTCTGACTTCCGTCTTTTTTTTCGGCTGAGGAAAGATGAACTATAAGGGTGACATTTTCCTAGTGACACTGGTATAGCAACTCTGAAACAGTGCATCTCCTGGTGCAGATTTTTGTCGGTGCTGCATGCAAATTCTTGTTCATAGTTGACAAAAAAGCAAAGCCCAACGGTGGTAAAAACATCGCAAGATAGTGCTTTGGGAGCTGAAACTGTGTTTGATCAAAAAGTAGTCTTCGTATCTGTTGTACTTTCCACTTGAAATAATAGAAGACATTGATTTTGGAACAACTTATATATTTGTAAGCTATTGGTAACTGCTTAATCTTCCATATGGAAAGTGTATACTGGACAACCAAGTATGATTGTGTTGAAGGCCACAGTTTGACCTTTGAACATTTTTGGTTCTGAAATGACCCCTGTTCAAATAAGTATCTACTGTTCTAAACCAGTACTGTTATTGTCAACTGTTTAACCTTTGTATGGAGTCAACTTTTCCTTGATGTATATGTATGAAACAAAATCACTCGACTTTTATTGGACCATGTGTTGTTTTTCATAGTATGCTTCTAGAACAGAAATCTGCAGGATAATTTTTTAATTGGGCCTTGGCATTTCTAGTTCCATGGCACAGACGATTGAGCCGCTTTACACTCCTTGATGTCATGCTATCAAGTTCTCTCATTTCTTAAACCTGCGTTAGAAAACCCCAACGATCTTAAAATATGTAAGAAGGTAACGATGAGCAGAAAATAAAAGGAAAAATTAGCAGCAAAACTAATGAAAATTCCTTATGGTATCAGCAAATAAGTTCTTAAAGCTTGCATACCGTTATCTGGGGCCAAAGTGTCATCCCAGTTCTAGAATGAAAACATCTCATACTTGCTCTCAACTTCAATTTACCAGTGAATGTGAGCATTTATCTTCACAGGAAATAATGAAAGATACACTTTGCAAGGTTAATTACCTTGCCTTCACATAATTGGTTTTGGCAAAGATTTGGTTGTTTATAATTATAAAAATAACAAAATTCATGAGTCATAAATTCCATAATGAGAGGTGTAAGATATGTTCATTCTGTGCCAACAGTCGCTTCAGACAAAGTGTACTTGATCTAGGCACACAGCAAACACACATAATTGATATTTGGATTGATTTAAAACATAAGCCTATTTAATCCATTAAAAAGGTCTAGTAACAATTTGGATTTAAAGGCAAACACATATAGATCATATTAGTTTGCAATTTAATTAAACGATAAGGAAATAGGTAGATGTGAAATACAGTTGAAACCAGAAATTTACACAGACTATATAAAAAAGGCACATATTTATGTTTTTCTCACTATCTAACATGAAATCAGAATAAACCTTACCCATTTTAGGTCAATTAGGATTACCAAAATGATTTTTATTTGCCAAATGCCAGAAAAATGAAATAATCTTTAAGGCATTTTTGTAACTTTCTGCAAAGTCAAAAGTTTACATACACTAGGTTTGCTATGCCTTTAAACAATTTGGGACAGCCCATATGATGATGTCATGTCTTTGGAAGCTCCTGATAGGTTTATTGGAAACATCTGAGTTTAATAGAAACACAGCTGTGGATGTATTTTAAAGCACACCAGAAACACACTGCTTCTGTGTGTAACATCATGGGAAAGTTTAAATCAGCCAAAATATCAGTAAGACAATTGTGGATTTGCCTAAATTTGTATAATCCTTGGGTGCAATTTCCAGATACCTGAAGATGCCTCATTCATCTGTACAAACAATTATACGCAAGTAAAAACAAGAGGGGAATGTCCAGCCATCATACTGCTCAGTAGGAGACAGGTTCTGCATTTTAGACATTAATGTGCTTTGGTTCAACATGGGCATATCAATCCAATTTCAAAAGCAAAAGAGCTTGTGAAGATACTGACGGAAACTGGTATCATTTTGTTATTATCCACAGTGAAACGAGTACTGTATCAACATGGGCTGAAAAGCCCCTCTGCTAGGAAGAAGCCATTATTCCAAAAGAAACTTATAAAAACAAGGTTAATGTTTGCAAATGCACACAGGAACAAAGACCTACATTTTTGAAGACCTCTTCTGTGGCCTGATGAAACTAAAATTGAACTGTTTGGCCATAATGACCATTGTTATGTTTGGAGGAAAAAAGGAGAAGCTTGGAAGCTTAAGAACACCATCCCAACTGTGAAACATGGAGGTGACATTATGTTGTTCAGTTGTTTTGCTGCAGAAGGGACTGGTGCACTACACAAAATAGATGGTATCATGAGGAAAGAAGAATATGTGGCAATACTGAATCAATATCTCAAGACATAAGCCAGGAAGTTAAAGCTTGGGCGAAAATGGGTGTTCCAAATGTACAATGACCCAAAGCATACTGCCAAACTGGTTACAAAGTGGCTCCATCAAAAAGCACTGATCTCTATCCTATTGAAAATTTATGGGCAAAGCTGAAAAGGCAGGTGCGAGCAAGGTGACCTACAAAAATTTCTACCAACTATTGTGAGAAGCTTGTGGAAGGATATCCAAAACCTTTGACCCAAGTCATACAGTCTAAGGACAATGCTACCAAAAACCAATGAAATCTATGTAAACTTTTGACTTTCCAGAAAATAATAAAATGCTTTAAATTCTCTCTCTCTCTCATTATTCTGGCATTTGGCAAATATAAATAATTTTGGTTCCTAATTGACCCAAACCAGGTAAGGTTTATTCTGATTTCATATCAGATAGTGAGAAAAACATGTATAAGTGTCTTTTTATACAGTGCATGTAAACTTCTGGTTCCAACTGTACATATAGAATCTTTTTGCTATGGATATCTACCTTTTAATATTATGTAATAAGCTTATGACTTGATTATTGAAAATTAAAGGGGTTTTCTCACTACAAAAATGAGCTTTGAACACAAAGGGACAATTGAATGAAGACCTTTTTCTAAATACATTGGCCAACAGATTTTACTTGATATAATGATGTTTTTTATGTGCTCTTGAGTACACACAGGTTTCTATGGTAACCTTCTTACCAGACCATAATCTGTTATCTGATTTAAGCAGTGAGTGATGTCACCCCAGAGAGGGACTGAGCTCTGGAGAAAACTTAATTATCTCTAAAAAGATTAGCTGTTTTACTTATAAGCCTTTGCTTTCAGTCCTCTGAAAGTAAACCAAGCTACACAGGCTGCACTGCTCTTTGCAATGTATCTGCTAGATATGGAGAGAGGCTTAATATGCTAATCATTGCTATAGAACTACCCACAGCCTGGGGAGACACAGTGAAAGAAAATCTTTTGTTGACTGTGAAACTGCATAGTGAGACAACCCCTTTAAATATTATGGCAGATACTATAAATATGGATTGATATGGATGGAAAGATGGAGATGGATAATATTATGATAAACGGTTTTTTGTTACAAGTGTATGACCTTAAGAATGTTTGACTGATGTACAGAGTTTATGACTGAATAAAAATACAAACATTTGGAAACATAATGTAAATATATAGATATGGGAATATAGAAAAAATATTTGTTAGAAATGTATACCTTTCCACACTATGTAATAAGCTTATAAAGATGGATATAGAGTAATTGATATGGAGTGAGAGAGAAAATTGTCAGCTATATTTTTTTTATTGATGTACATATTTAGGACTATATAATAAGCTTATGTCTTGAACATCTAAAGTTAAACCATTTAATACTGTAACAATAGATCAATAGACATAGGACCAGCACGACATATAATCGAATGATTGATTCGAATGTACATAAAGGAGACATTTTTGGACAGCTACCTTTTGGCTATATTCACACGGCAATGGCTGGGACGTATCTTGCCCCGTAGTTAGCGCAGTACGGCGCAAATTACGGGGCGAGATACGTCCCAATAATTATGTTAAACCACAGTTCTCATAGAGAACCATGGATTAAGTCTCCTCTTCCTGCTCGCCATGAATAATTAATGTCTATGGTGCCGACGGGCTGCCAGCCCTCCCACCCCTGCTCCCGTCCTGCCCCCGCTCCCGAGCAAACAATGTAATTGCGGGCAAAATACGTCCCCACAATTACACCATGTGAACCTAGCCTTTTTTGTTACAAGTGTTACTTTTTAAGAATGTTACAAGCTCATGACTTGAATTTCTAACATTTAAATAGATATTGTAGAGAGAGATATGGCTATAGAGAGCGAGAGCGAAACCATTATGGGCAGCTATCTTTTTTGTTATGGATCTATACTTTTAATACTTATGTAAGAGGTTTTAGACTTGAATAAATAGAAAAACACTAGGATACACATTGTAAATCAAGTTATAAACTTATTACATGGTCTTAAGAGTTATAAGTCTCTAACAAAATTATATTAATTTATCTACCCATATCTAAGGGTACTGTATGACTTGATTGCCTAAAATTAAACATTTAGTTACTGTAGCTATAGATGGACATGGATTGATATTTTTGGAGAGAGATTGATATGGACAGAGTTGAATAAATTATGGTTGGTTTTGTTTTTTGTTATGGTCGTATACCTTTATACTATGTAAGAGGTTTAGGACTTGAATATCTAAAAGATAACATTTGATGGAATTTTAATGAAATATCAGCTAGAAACATCTTGAGCGCAACATCAAAAGTGTTTGAGTCATTGAATAAGTAGGTCAAGCAGAACTAAATGAAAGGGCAAAGATTGTCTGGGCCTACAACCAAAATCTCAAGACATTGTCATATCATCACACCTCAGAGCGCAGCAACAGCACAAGCCGGACATCACTTCTGGCCGTGCTCCCCTGATACAGAACTCAACAATACGCCTTCATGTATTCAAGTGTCATGTCTAACTTCCCTTTAAAACATCTGACATCATTTCTGTTAAAGGAGACAAAATGTAGGATTACTGCACCACTGGGGAACATTATTAAAACAGTTGTAGGATAATGTTAAGAATTTCTGGAGTCTTTAAAAACAATAGATGAGGGTCAATGTGGGTGCTCCTGTCAATGAAACGTTGGATAAATATATCACATTCAATCAACGGTAAAATGTGACTCACATATGGATGCTCTGTCACTCTAAATTCACTCTTGGGTAACGCATTGTGCAGAATGTAGCAAAGCAGAGCTTGTCATTTTCTAACTTGTGTTTGACATTCCGTCATTTATCAATGTCATTGATGTAAGATACAATTATAACCTAGTGTTTACATGCAACAGATGTATAAAGCTTTTTAACCAGCTTCAAGCAAATTTGGGAGACTTCAGAAACCAAGGTCAGATAGGGACATGGGTAATCTAGTGTGAAAGATGCAGCACCTTGATGCTGGTTAGGGAAATCTCATATGAGTAAGTTTATATGCAAGTCTTGTGCAAGGACATTCAGATTTTTATGCAGCTTCAAATTGTAATATTGTAAAAGCATTCTGCAAAAGAAGAGTTGTCCTTTAATTGAAAAATGTCTTAGTTAAACCTGTGAAATGATAATGTTTTATATGTTTTAATGGATAAGAACTGTTGGAAGAAAATGTCATTGTTACTCTTTAAATCACAATCGGTGATGTTCCACATTTCTATTTTCTGTGACTAGACTTGAAATGAAGACAGTGGTTTGCTGGAGGCAATACGAACACTTTTTTTGTGTGAGTTCTATACATCCATTTAATGTCTTAACTTTAGAAGAACAAGTAAAATAAATTAGATTAACTTTAAAATGATGGACTTAGTGCATACTTTCTATATTGTTTTTTAGGGCATGTAAACACGGCTGATTCTGGGACGGATTTCAGCTGTATTGCGCACCGTACTGCGCTGTAATACGGCTGAAATCCATCCCAGTCATTACGGTAATCCACAGTCCTTATAGAGAACTATGGATTCCGTCTTTCCTCCCCGCTCGCGAAATGCGGGGAGCGGGGAGAAAGTGACCTGCTCATTATCCCGGCGGGATACGCGCCGTGGATGATGGATGTCTATGGGGCCGGCACGATGCCGGCCCTCCCGCCCCGCCCCCGCTGCACGGCACACGCCATAATTGCGGGGTTAAATCCGTCCCGCAATTACCTCATGAATAAGCCGTGTGAACTTAGCCTAAATGTATAAGCTTCTGCCTTCTAGAGTTGGCTTGAGGCAGCTGGAATTTTATAATTTAAATTTGTTTAAGAAATGTAGCTTTATATTTGCATCTGAAAAAATGGAGCACCAACTGTAATAAAAATGTATTGGAAAATTGATCCGTATAGAACATTGGACTTAAAAACAATATGTTGTAAAAAGTTGGGCAATCACTTAAAGATGTGTCAAAAGGCAGCACTCAAAGATCAGCGCCCTGTTTAAGATGTGTTACTACTTTCTCGAATTGTGCTTTTCATCAAGTCATTAAAGCCCCATATCTAGCACCGCTTTATCTGGCTATATGGGTGCTGGTAGCTGCCTTTGTTCAAGTGCTTTAAGATGCTTTCACCAATAGCCCATCTCTATCAACAAGGTGAAGCAATAGTCCTTGCTAACACTACTTGCACTTTAATATCAAGAAATAGAAATCTAAACATAAGGATAATGTTTGTATCCAAATTTCTTTGAAAGTGTGAACATTTTATAACCAAAGAACATTAAAGAAAGATTAAAGGGATATAGCTAGATGGATTTTTCTGCAGTTTGAAACATTATGTATGTAATGTTTATATATTGTTGATACATCATTAAGTTTTCCTTCCAACTAAGTCAGTTCAGGAATTTATAGTAGAAGCTAGAGCCTTAATATTTTTTCTGCTATTGCTCCTCAGGGGGCCTGGCAGACAACAGCAAGTTATCTTACACAGGATTCTGCTTTGAAATTTACACCCCTCTCAGTCTTTGAGCATTATATGTTTTGGTGAACAACGGGATTGTATTCGTTACTTAATAATATAAAGTATCAAAATCGGTCAAACCATTAAGCAAAATGTGCATATTTTGCTTTTTCCTCATATTTACATCTTTCTTTGGAGAGTATCTTTGCATTAATCTTTAATGAACCTAAAAAAAGGCTTCAACAAAAGTTTTTTTTTTTTTTATGTATAATATGTGGCTTATCAGGTTGGCATTTTATATGGCCTACATTTAGACAAAATATTATATGGTCAAACATTGATTTCATCTAACCCTTTTGTTATCTGAACCATGTTTATTCTTTTAAACTTTCTATCAAGTAGTATAGTTAAAAATCAAGATGGATAATCTATTTTTAATGAAGCCGAGGCAAACTAACCTGCAAAAGGTCCTAACGACTGAGTGAGGCTGAGCGGACTAAGATGGGGAAGAAATGATGACTTTGTTCCTTAGCAAAACTTTGGTAAAATTTGTTAGATTTATAATGCCTGCTGAGAACAAAAGGTCATCCATAGCAGCGGAAATAGAAGAGATTTATTTTGAAGCTGCAAAAAGATTTTTATTGTTTGAGCCATGAAGTGTACTCCAATGTGATCTGCTAATGGTAGAAATGGCTGGTAAGTTTAACACAATGGTTTGACATCTTTTTTTAAGTTAAAGGATGTTAGGGGTAATTGGCAGTGGTAAATGAGTATGTTCAGGGATCTATCTGATTAATCAGAGGAGTCCGGCAGTATTTTTTACCCTCTTAGACCTAGCAAACATGGCAAAATCATGATTAATGTTCCTTCACTCGGAATCCATAATATGAGCCATAGGCCCTCTGTGTGCTGCTTTATGGTGCTCCTGAATGACAACTTATACTCTTATTTTTAATTTTTTGCAGATTCTATAACAATTTCTTAAAAAAATATATATGTGCTTTTATATTACATTATAGTTAAGAGGTAATTTGATCCATAATTCAGCCATGTTGAAAACTATAATATGTTATAAGTAGTTTTGTTAGGTTTCATTTTGGGCATCGGGGGATTTTTAAGCAGGAACTATAGAATGTAAGATCTACGTTTGTAATGTATATTGAGTCTTGAAGTTAAACGGTTTCTGTAAGTCTCAATCCACATCACATTTTGTGACTTTGTCACTAATATGTCTGCATACTAAGAAGGTATCCAAACATATACTGCAGTGGAGCCATTGTAAACACTAGAGCAAATGTAGTCTGTTTTGGGCTATGTTTGCTCTATTTTATGATTTGTCTATGTTTATGTGCTGGACACAAAAATGTAATAGACCATGCTTTTGTCAAAACTGACCCTAAAATAGAGCAAAAGTGGAGACTGTATTCAGTCTATAGATCCCTGAGGCTCCTTATGGCATACATCTGAATACCTTATTATTGTTACCTGAATAAATATCAGCTCTGGAGCCACAGAACATAAAGTAAATGGGACCTAAGCTATAGCATTACAGGAGCCCCAATCAACTTATATCTTTCAATAATCTTATGCCAATGAAGTCGAGAAAACCACTCCTTGTCTCCTATATGAGGAAATTAAGATTTTACTATCCCATCTTGCTGTTTTCCTAGTCGCATGTAGTGTTGGAGGTATCCGAAAGGTGTTCAGTCACTCCTGCTCTGAACTAAAACTTATTTTTGGCATAGTAGATGAGAAAGCTGATTGGAAAAAGCAGCTCAAAGACAGATATATGAAAGCTATTGACTGCTTTTGACATTAAGCCTTTGTTCAAGTTTTTAGACAATTTTAACACATTATTGACATAAGTTTTTAATTTATTTCTGCCTCAAAGGAAAGATCGTGTCAACAAGATGTATTAGTAAGTACAAAATTGTAAGTTATGAGACCAGGAAGAGAGCTTAGAAACCCAACAGGACATAATATGAATATCATGATTTAAATCAAAATATGGATCACTGTGATGACCGATGTTCAGGTATCTCAATAAATAATGACTATTTAAATGTTATGGCTAAACAAGATATTCCCGAGGAAAAACAATGTCAGGTTACTAAAATATAGACAATCTAAAAAGATTAATATAAGCTTTTTATTGCTGTTACAAAGTAATTGCTACTTTGTTCACCTTATAAATCTTAAGGAAACTGGAACAGCCATTTGTTGCATATTACTTTTTTCAGTGCCTTGGTGCCTGCCCACAATTGATATACATAGTAGTAGTATTATTTAGTGTTGAGCGATTGCGTTGGCTATCGAGATCGATCGATAGTCGATAGTCGGCCGCTATCGATAAGGTTTTTCGATAGTGAGCATCGATTA
This sequence comes from Phyllomedusa bahiana, assembly GCA_025379985.1. Lineage (NCBI taxonomy): Eukaryota > Metazoa > Chordata > Amphibia > Anura > Hylidae > Phyllomedusa > Phyllomedusa bahiana. Next base: position 29,875 of record JAODAL010000416.1, read on the forward strand.
TGAGCGATTACCATTAAAGCTATGGGGGCAACAACCCCTTTCATTATTACCCCCAAAAAACAAGGCGGGAGAAGCTGAAATTTTAAAATCCACAACGTCAAATGGATCTAAATCTTTGGGAAAACAATAGGGTTTTAAAATCACAGAAAAAAAATCCCGCCATTTCCCATCCCTGTTTGTACCACGCAACCCCTTAAAAATGCATCACCCCCAAATTAAAAGTACCCCGAAGGGAGTTATTTTTTAACCTTTAGTTTTTTTGAATGGACATTGAATACCCGTCCCGGAACGCACATGAGCCCCCCAAACCCCAAACCCTCGAATTAAAAAGTGCTGGAAAAAGGAGTTTTCAACCACCCTTTTAGTGAATGGACATTGACTATGCCCGTTTGGGCCCAGGATGACCCAAAAACCCCATGACCCTCTGACGAGCTGATGACGACTTTGTGGGGGGGGGTGATAGGACGGGAGGGAAACCGATGCAGGGTTTCATTAACCACTGAAGGGCAGATTGGGGACGATGTTGTTACTTAGATTCCAGGGGCCCGACCCAGCTACAGGGCCGACGGTCCTGCAAAAGACGATCCCTGGCAGCGTGTTTTCGCCACACTGGAAGGGCACCTTCCTGTACCCCTTCCCCCTGTGCTACCCCCTTTGTCGTTTCCACCCGCATTTCGCTCCATGTTCAAAATATAAAAATTTGAGAAGGGGATGGAAAATTTTGGAAAGCTCTTTTAAGAACGGCAAACACAGCTTTTCCCAAACCCCCTCAATCAAAACAAAATTGCTGGATTCAAATTTAACTGCAAGGTGATATCAAAAATCGGGACTGGAAAAAGTCCAAAAAACACTACTGTTATTTTTTGGGTTTAATAAAGGGTATTTTTTGCCCCCTTTCAATTTCCCCGTGGGAATATAAATTTGCTTTTTTAAGATTTACGTGGATGCTGCGTCAATGAACAAGCGGGGGTGTGAAAAATTTCAAAAAACAGAACGTTATGTTTTGTATTAAAAGGGTATTTTTGCCCTTTCAATTCACCTGTGGTGAATATAGAATGCTTTTTTAAAGATTTACGTGGATGCTGCTCAATGAAAAATGCGGGTCGCAAAAGTCAAAAAACACAAGTTATTTTTTCGTATGTTACCGGTATTTTTGGAAAAAACAACCGTGCTGACTACAAATTTCTGGATTGAAATTTTTAACGCGGGGTGGTATATCAACAGTCTCGGGTGTAATGGGAAAAATTAAAATGAACACATATTAAAATGTTATGATAAAAATGGATTTTTTGCACCTAACAAAGAGACCTGCAGTTACTAGAAATGATGTGTATCCAATATAAGTTCGGCTGCCCAATATCCAGGAAATATTTCAATAGCAAACTGTTAATATAAAGATATTCCCTACAATGTCTACACTAAGTCTTGGTGAACTTTACCAGTGTTCTTTATAGATAGAGCTTGTCTGTGTTCGCCCGCGGGGCCCCCCCCCCGCTCCCCCACCATGAATTTACAGCGGTAGATGCTGCTTTAAAATTCTCTAGCTAACTACATAAAATGTTCAAATCCCTAATCTAACTAAATTGGAAAGATCACAGCTAATAGTAGAGGTTTCTCTGTGCAAAATAGACTAATTTGTTGAGCTGTTTGGCCACAGCAGAGCGCGGGTCCTATCCCTATGAGCGCTGAGAGGCACTGAGGTTTGAAAACAGGAAACGCTGTTATATGTAAAACGAGTCATGTGATTTTTCCAGCCAATCGAAAACCATACACATCCCAGTCATGACGTCGCACACACATCTCACCCTGCTCTATTCTGTAATCTGATTTGCTGGCCGCCAAAATTCAGGAAGCGCCGAAAAAGGCGCGATCTTAATAGATGATGCTCAGATTGTAACCTTACTTATCGCATGATCTGGAAATTCGATCACCATAAAAACCTTGCCTATTTCAACTTTGTCGATAAAAATCGCTCAACACTAGTATTATTAGGTATATAAGATAATATAAGTCTTGATCATTCTATCAAAATAACAAGTGTATTTAATTCTGAGGATACCCAAAGGGGTGGAAGAATGGAGGCAAAAATCTCAACCTTTTCTTCAGCTCGCTCTTGTTAGCACATCTACCCCCACTGCGATTAATTATACCATTTTGAAAGCTAAGAACTGCCAGAGGTCTGTATAATACTGTGCTATCTCTAAAACAGTCACATTAATATTTGTCACTATAGGAAAGTGTGCAATCAATAAGTTTTGTCTCCGCTGTATCTTTCTGCTTTGTACAAAAAGTTAAATAATATGTTTAAAGTTCTGTATATTTAAAAAAAGGAAAATATGCAAGTAAACAAAAAAAATTTTTAAAATTTTTTTGTTATGTCCTTTTTAAAAAAAAGGGAAAAATAAATTTAATGATTTAAAAAAAAATTGTTTTGTTTTTTATGGGAACCCCCTTGGGTTTTTTTTTTGGCCCCCTTTTTTTCCATAAAAACAAAAAAACCCAAAAAAAAAAAGTTTAAAACCTGAGTTTTTGGCATTTTTTTCCGCCGGGTTTAAAAATTTTTTTGGGGGTTTTTTTAAAATTGTTGGTTTTTGGGGTTTTTCTTTTTTTTAATAGTAAAATTTTTTTTTTTAAAAAAGGGGGTTTTGTCAAAAAACCCCCAAAAACGGAAATGGACCTTTTTGCTGGGGTTTTTCCTGCTTAAAAATTTTCCATTGGAGCCCTTAAAAAAATTTTAAAAAACCGGGGGGCCCTTTGGAAAAAAAAATGCCTGTTTTTTGGGTTTTTTTTGATTAAATTTGGGTTTTTTTCGGGGGTTTTGTGATTTAAAAAATTTAAAAAAAAAATCCGAGGGGGCCTCTTTTTAAGGTTTTGGAAAAAAAAATTAAAGGTGAAAAGTTTGCCCCCCCTTTTGGGGCGGGTTTTTGTCATTGAAAGAAAAACAAAATATTAAAATTTAAAAATCAGCGAGATTAAGGGTTTAAAAAATTAAAAAGGGGAAACCCTGTAAAAAGAAAGAAAAATTATATAATATATATTAAAAATATTTTTTAAATAAAATTATTTTTAAAAATTATTATTTTTAAAAATTTAATTTTTTTAAATTTTCTCAATACAACCTGGGAAAATTTCTCCCCCCTTTTTGTGAATTGTTTATTTTTTTTGGGGGGTGGACTGGTGTGTTGGGGGGAAAAGGGTTTTTTGTGGCCCCTTCTTGGCCCCCCTGTTGGTGGTTTTTGCAGTATTAACAATTTGATCTCAAGCTCCCATCTGTTAGGTCACATATATAAATGCCTTAGTGTACCATGCTTTCATGGAATTATCTAGTGGCAGGGTTTTGATTACAAAAAAATAAAAAAACAAGGGATGTGTGGATTTATACATTCCCCTTTGTAATTGTTGAAAAAAAAAGGTTAAATAGTAAATAAACCCAAGGTATGCATTGTTTACAACCATGATAAAGGGAATGTTTCCTCCACACCAGGGGCTATGACATGTCCCGCAGTTAAGTACAGTGAGCAGTGCATGGTGTTGCTTCTTCCACTGTACTGCTTTATATAAACTTTGGCTTTGACCCTAGCCAAAGTTTTAAGATGGCACAGGAAAAATATGCAAATTAGCTGTCCTTCAGAATGAAGGAAGCATTGTGTGAAACATCTGCACAGATGGGTAAATTCTTCTTTAGGAGGACACTTGGGTTTGGCTAGTATGAGATGCTTATTGTTTGTTCCTTCTAATGGAGAGCTAATTTGCAGTCTTTTAACTTAGAAACCTTCAAAAGTAAAACGGATATAAAAAAGTTAATAAATTCAACTTTAAATTTTAATTCAAGTGAACCAGTTTAAAATGGAAAACCATTTAGAACTCCATCACAAGTTGTCTTGTATCAAACAATACATTTCATCCACAAGTATTTTGGTGCCAAGAAAACTCACAGGGAGGAAAAACATACCCAGATGGCTCTCAGCATGGTCAACATACCGAGGAATGGTACAGAACAGCTCATGCATTTGTCACATGCACGGTTTATAAGATCTCTTGCATAGTTGTATTCATGCTATGTTACAGTTTGTATTGTTTAAATATATCTATACCTAGTTTACTTGATTTATGGTAAGATCAGACCTGGATTGTGGAATGACGTTCTGCTCTGTTCAAGTACCAGGTCAACTCTAAAACATAACTGCTTTCCTTTGTTGCTGAACTACAATGTGTCTGTGTGCTGTTGAGCTTAAATTTTATAAAATTATTATCTGCATAGCACCATTATGCTGTCATTTAAGAAGGGAAAAACTTACTTTTGCAACAGTGTGCTTCAGTACAGAGTCTATACTGCAAGTACAGTGCTGAGAACATTTTCGTTTAAACTCCTAATATCTCTATTGACCATACAATTACAGTGGATTATTCTTTGGTGTCCTTTGCTTAAATAACTCCTTTGATAAAACTTATGGTAGGTCTCTTGTATGGAAGCCCCTAAACGTTCACAGTTAGCAGAACTGTAGTATGTTTCTATGAGGGCCTACTGTACCTCCTGTATGAATTTGAATTTCACACAGAGGTTTTTGTTTTTTTTTGCTGGAATTATCCATTTATGCACTGTATTATGAGACTTCTCTCCACTGGGAGTGTTGATTCTCAGGGATTTATAGCTCCGTAACATGGCAACATTTGCAGTACAGCATATTAGTAAATGTATCTGGGCCTCTATGCACCTTTGTTTAGCCATCTTTGTCTATAAAATTTGTATGATATTGCATGCCAGCCACACTGAATTATAGACAAATATATGCATGTGCATATGCATATATATATATATATATATATATATATATAAATATATATATATATTTTATATATATAAATATATATTAGATATATATATATTATATATATATTATATATATTTTCACACACACATATACACATACACACCTGCTTGTGGTATACCTAACGCACACACAGTACTATGTAAGATTGTTAGGCAGGTGTAGAACAGGCACTTTAAATTAATAATGTTTTGAACATTTTTTTTATCTATTAAATGAAAAATGAATGCATAAAAGAGAAAAGAAAATCAAATCAATATTTGGGGTGACCATCCTTGGTCTTCAAAACTTCATAAGTTCTTTTAGGTACTTGTGCACAGTTTTAAATGAACTCTGTAGGAAGGTTGTTCCAAACATCTTGGAAAGCTAACAACAGAACTCCTGTGGATGTAGCTGCTCAAATCCTTCTATTTCTCCATGTATTCACAGAGCGGATGACAATGAAATCAAGGTCCTGTAGGCCATATCATCATATTCAGAACTCTTTGTTTATTCTGAAAGATAAATGCTTATTGACATTGGCTGTTTGTTTTGGGTTGTTGGGGTTGTCTGGAGTCAATCAGATGCCATCTTGATAAAAGGCATCTGATAAGCAGCATTTTTGCAGTTTTTTTTCTACCACCTGCCACTTTTTGCTCATTACTATGTGTGTTGACTAGCATTTGGCTTATAAATTGGTATTATAGGATATTGCTCTTTACTGAATCCTTACCCTCTTGTCTGTTCTATCAGTCAGATACTGATTTGCCCTGTATCCAAACAGATACTATGATGGAACCATGCTTTGGTATTCTGAGTATACCACAGGGAAATAAACAAAGGTAATCTAAAATATTAGTCAAAGCTGCTCTATGAGCCCTCTGTTGTTCCGTTGTATCCATTGGTGTACATTTTTCTAAGATTAAGGGCAATTTTTGGCCCGAAACGCATCAGCTCATAGCCCCTCTGACCACTCTGTGCACACGTTCTTGTTTCCGGCTTTCTAATTGTTTCAATAAATTGGATATATATTTTTAACAAGAACATTGGCCCGGTGCTCATCAATCGTTCATTTTCTGTTGTACATTTTTCCCCAGTGTTCACATGGATACCATTAAGATATGGCATACCATGTGAACACACGCATACTCTTACCAAGGGAACTATCCTTGCAACAAAACAAAAATGCGAAGCCAAAGAGAGAGCAGTTGCAAGGAAATCGCCCTCCTTGAATTTGTACCTATTGGGAAACTACAGACCATAAAATCTAGTTGTCTATACTGTAGTTGCAGGTTACAGACTTAAAACTTTTGTTTCAGGAAAGCTGCTGGGAATGATATTCCACCTGCTGTGGTATATTTCAAATTCTGCTAGGGAATTGAAAGAAGATTCAGACATCTAAAATATTACCCTATGGACCTACTGACTGAAGACTCTCTTTAGACAGAGATGCTATTCTGTGAGCGCAGTCAGTATACATGAAAATAAATCTAACATTTTTTAGTTGAAAAAAAATCGCAGTTCATTATCCTTTCTAGTGTCAAGCATGACAGATTAGTTATTCTTTTCAGCAATCAATATCACTAACTCAGTTTCCCAGCACAGATTGTATTCTCACTACGTCAAAACAAGAAATGAGAAAATGATAATGGTATCCTTTGTAAAGGTTGCTCGGGAACCACTGTTTTACATTCAGCCACTGATAAAGAAATGATCTTTTGAAGATGACACGGGTTGTATAAAATATCAGATTAACCTTAAGCAGACGGAAATGTCTTAAGGTTTCCAGTATTTTCAGAACAAGCTCGGGGAGAAGGAGAATCTTTATGCTTCAGATACACTGTCAAGATTGCACATGGCAAGCACTGACCCATATGTGTTTGGGTTGGTAGACCGTGCAGAGAAAAGCTCTCCCTTGTCCTTTGTACCTTTTGCATGTTAAAGCTGTAGTGACAGGAAAAAAGAAAATGACATTTCATTTTCTCAGTCTTTTCCATATAAAAACAAATCATGTGGATTTCAAGCTTCATCTCCTTGTGGCCAATTTATCTCGCATAAAAAAAGGAAATAAAGTAGTAAGAGAAAATGGTCTTCAGCACCATTAGATTATTGCAATGTTTAACTCATTTTCCTTACTAAGGGACAGTAGATTGTGTTGCGCTACCCCCAGCCCACCGTCATAACCCCATGACAAACGAGTATGACCTAAGCTTTGGTAGAAAATAGCCACAGTGGCTGTTTATTACAAAACCAATAAATACAATGTTCTAACCATAAATATATAACATTCAGGTAGAAGAAACCTCCTTTGAGGAGTCCCTTAAAACACCTTTTCTTTATACTTGATTCAACTGTAACCAATAGTCCTAATAATGCCCTCAGCCATGTTACACCAAGCCGAGGACCCACTAAACATTCAGACTTAAACTCCTCCTGGGGACTCTGCCCACAGGAATCAAGCAATTGGGCTGGGTGTCCTCCCTGGCACATAAATAACACCATAATGACTTTTTTGGGTTTAACTGCCCATTAATACTACTCCAAAATCCGTTCCACCTATTATCTGCTTTCAGGGACCCCCCACCAAAACACCTTGGCAAGATGACAACCTGACAGAAGTCAACATGGGGATTCTGCAACCTCTCAGTCCAGTCAAAATTAAACAAAAATTAAGGCAGGCAGGCAACAGTTTTCTTAATTGTAAATAAATTGCCTTAGCTTAATCGCTGTAGATGTGTCTCGGTTCGGAGTTCCTCTCCATTAACCCCTCTTTATCCAGTCTTCAACAACATGCAACATCGAGACAGCAAAACTTTATGAAAAACCTTTATATGAAATTCACAAGATAAGTATTACAATATACAGTGATAAAAATCTGGAGGTGCATGGTTGGCATGCAGAGTCCTTCCTGTGTATAGAAAACGCCAACTTTGGACAAGCCCGCAGGTACGACTGTGAAGCTTAAACAGAGCTGTTCACACAACCTTGCGATGTTTCGGAATAAAGTGATTCCCTTTTCAAGCCAATGCCTTCCTTTCAGTGCATGCCAATGCTTGGTGCATGCCAATCATGCACCTCCAGGTTTTTATCGCTGTGTATTGTAATACTTATCATGTGAATTTCATATAAAGGTTTTTCATAAAGTTTTGCTGTCTCAATGTTGCATGTTGTTGAAGGCAACAGTTTTCTCCAGGATTCTTCTAGGGAAAGTAAAATCCCCAAGTGGGCTCAGCCATAAAATACAGAGCCTTGCCAGTGCTCCACCTCCATCTCTGCTTGCACAGTTAAGCCCTATGCTGCCATACACTCCCCTTATGTAGATTTGTTGCTTTCCTTCCCATTTTCCAAGAGCCATAACTTTTTTTTTTTCTTTTCTATCTATATAGACATATGAGGGTTTTTATTTTGTGGGACAAGATGTACTTTCTAATGAGGTCATCCATCGTACTATAGAATATACCGGGGAAACTGCAAACATTTTTTAAGTAGGGCGAAATATGAAAAAAATTTACTTGCGCCATGTTTGCATGGTTTTTTTTACGGCGTTCACTCTTCGGTATAAGTTATCTGTTACCTATATTCTGCATATTGATATGATTATGGCAAATCCAAATGTAAAAGGTTTTGTTTTAGTACTGTAAAAAAAATCCAAACTTTTTTTTTTAAATTTGCAGTGCAGCGCCATTTTCTGCAAACAATAACTTTCCTGTTCTTCCACCTATGGAACTGAGTGAGGGCTTATTGTTTGCGGGCTGATAGGATCGATGAGACATTTTTGATCACTTTTATTCCAATTTTTAGGGGACGGGAAATGATTAATAAAACCACAATTTTGGCACGTAGAATTCTTTTTCTTCTACAGTGTACTGCCTGCAGGGTAAATTCAGTTATACCTTAAAAGATCAGGCTTTTACGAACGTGGTTATGTCAATGATGTGCATTTCTTTATTCGTTTTTTAATTTGTAAAATGGCACAAGGGGGTTATTTGAACTTATAATTTTTTTGTATTTTTTTATACTTTACATTTTTTTTTTTATCACAATAATATCGAGGTCCCGTAAGGTACCTGGCTGCTAGGGGGCTGATTGTCAGTTCACCCTTTTGTATTGTGTAAACAGTACAAAAGGGTGAACAAAAATGGCAGTTCTAGCACTTCCTCCCTGGGGCAGGAGTGTTAAAATTGCAGACATGGCAGTGGTGGAGGCCTTCTAAAAGCTTCTAGCAGGCATGTTAAATGATCATAACCCCATGATCTCGCTGCGGGGGTGCCATTCAGAGTGAAAAACTATGCACAGCAATGTTTTTCATTTACTTAGACACTGCAATCGTGTCATCTGTATCTACCAGTCGGCATCCACCATGGATGAAGTGAGTGAACCTGCCCCATACTCCCTTAACACTGCCGTGATGTACTAATACGTCATGGTGGGTTAAAAGGTTAAAGCTACATATTATTAGTTTCTTTGTCATGGGTCACCTCCAACACACCTATGGCTGTGCTACAGCTCTCTGTTTTACTGGTGTGTTAAGTTGAAACTATCTGAAAAGGTCTCATGTGAGACATCCCCTTGTAGAATGCAGGTGCCCTAATGATCAGCTGATCATCCAGAATCCAGCTCCCTTAACCCCTGGCAATCGGCTGATTTTGCTGGGGGAGGGGAACTTTGTCTAACCAGATATCTGTAGTCTGTGTAGAGGTCTTGTAGTACAGTGTGTTCCATTAAGATTAATGGCCATCCATGTAATGCATGGATGGATTTGGTTGGCAAGGCTTACATAGAACTACTCTTCTGGCTTGTAATAGGTAGACCCCACTATTTGATGACCACATTTCCTAATATTACAGATGGACTGGATTTAAATTCATGAGATGACAACTTCAACCAACTGCTCCTTTACTTCTTTTTAATTTAAAACCATACCATTGAGTCCATCTTCTTGTCATAAGGCTTCTGTCAAGCACTCCTGTCTTTAACATGTAATGGGGATAACCCCACTGACCGGGGTCCCAACCAGCACTCATGTCTTCATAATGATACTTGTTTGTGCAGTTGATTGGCCCCTGTGTTGCTTGCAGCCAGCAAATCAAGTGAATTATAAAGTAACAATTTTTCCAATGACCTCACACACATCAATACCTGATAAACAGTGGGAATCTGCCTTAAGAGGACTGTCTCACTACAAGGATTGCTTTTTATGTTAAAGATCTTGCAAAAACAAGTCACTGTGCAATATATGTCCATTAACAATATCCAACATTAAAATTTTGAATTTTGGATATGTCTGTGTAATTTTGGGATTCTCTATTAGTTTCTATATTAGTTTCCCACATCGGATTAGTATTTCTCATTAACAATATCCTACCTATTCTGAGATATCTCCTCTTGTATGGGCTGCATCAGCTCCTCAGGTCACTATAGCTACAGATCTGTGCAATCTCTCATGATAGGCTGCCAGCACTGGTTGCTATAGCTACAGATCTGTGTGATCTTTCCTGATAGGATGCCAGCACTGGTTGCTATAGCTACAGACCTAGTGAGACAACCCCTTGAATTTAAGTTTGATGTAGTGAAATTTGCCAGATTGATAAAGAGGATGAATCTGTAAATTCATTTGGTGCATCATGAATAGCTCTAAAACAGAAAGTGAAATCAGCAAATGGAAATGTGTGCTATAATTTGTAAGCCTTTTAAAAGTGATGTATCTGTTGGACGCTTAAGGATGTGGCTCCCTCACACCTAGCTCTTCACCAGTTTTCAAAAATTGAAAGGAGTGAAAAATCACAATTTTTAGCTAGATGTGGCATGCATCATTTGTGACTGTGCCATTTCTATTCAGAAAGCTACAGAACAAATATCACCTGTGCGGTGTTTGATTTCAGCTAAATGATTTGTGTTTACAATACGGATAGGCGACTGGATTTACTTATGCATTGAGACAGACAAATGAGATTGTTCTTTACTATTGTCAGAATCAAATAAGACCTTTTTGATTTAGCAAAGACGTACTTGAGAGATAACTCTGTGCGCTGATATCATGGTGTGTTATCTCAACGTTTCCATGGCCTGTGTTGTCATCTAAGAAAAGAGAACATGGAAAGCCACGATATTACCATCAATTTAAACTTGGCTACATCAATATGAGATATCAGAATCCTTACTATTGATAAAGATAATGTTAGAGGGAATCTGTCGCCAATATTTTTTTCTTTTGTTTATTAAAACAAGACCCTGATCCATATTCTTTTCTTGTTAGCTGTTTTTGTTTTCTGATTGTAGATTTCTCAATTCGGATGTCTGTATAAGATTGTGGTGAAAGATGTCTTGCCTGCACTGCTTTAACAGCATTTAGAGAGATGCTTCAAAGAAGCTACATGGACATAGGAGCCTGTGAACTGGATCAGTCCCATTGACTTCTATAGGAGAGTTTTCTAGGCATGCTTTGTGACCTGGGAAGAAGTCAGTGTGCAGGGATAGGGAGAGTGTGAACTGTGACTATCTCCTGCTGCGAGTGGCGGATCCTGTGTTATCTATACACATTGGTGTCACCTTTCAGTGTAATCCTGCTTTTACTGATAAGCAGACTGCTGAAAATCTTTATCTACAGAAAAGGACGTATCAGACTATCATTCAACCTATTATTCACTATTATTCACACACCCCCTGAAGAAGCAGTGGTGAAACGTACGTCGGGGTGCAGGACAGTCTGGTGTGGAGTTTTACTATCATGGGTAATTGATTTTTCACTTATTATTATTGGCGGATATTGTCTCTACTGTAGAATTGAATGTTATTGATACATATTTACCGATTATTGTTGAGACATATCTAGTCTTTATATTTATACCATACACTATTTATTACCAACTCCCCCTGCCTGTTTTCGGCGATTTGTTAGTTTTGTCGTTTCTAATGTGTATATGTGTTATCGGTTTCTCATTATTTTTTGAAAATATATATATTTTTTTGTTTATATTTTATACATATTCATTAATAAAATTTGTATTTTTTATAATATTTTGGGTATTAAGTCCTTTTCTTCTTGTGTGTATTATTATTCAACCTAGTGGACATAGTGAAAACTGCAGAACTTTTAGAATTTTAAAAATACTGAAAGTGATATGGAAAATTAGAAAAAAATCTTAAATGTGTTTAACATAAAAACATGAGTTAAACAAGTCATTTTTTGATGACACATTCCCTTTAAATAATTTGTACTGGAAAATGTGGTGCTATTTCTGGAAGAACACAGTCATACCTTTCTACAGGTTGTCTGTTATTGTCTCTATACAAGTAAATGGGGCTTAGTACCAGTAGGATACACAACCACTGGCTGTTTTTGGAAGGAAGCAGCCATGTTGTTGAGATCCAGGCTAACGGATTGAATAAATCTTTTGTTTTATAAAAGCACCTACAAAAATATGTGACTGTTGGCCAAACACATTTCTTAAAATATGGAGGGACTAAATAAATATCAGTCAGAATTGACTTGAAGGGAGTCAGTCAGGAAATTCATCAAATCCTGACAGGCTGCCCCATTACAACCAGCTATATTCTACTATGCAAAAGAACTGTGAGAGAGACAGCCCACAAGGCACTTCGCTCAGTGTCCGAGCTTATTCCTAAACTGTGTACCCGTTGACGCGTTTCAGAGTAAAATAGTACAACATAGCTGGTGGTGATAAGGGAGCAGAATTTTCAGTTGCACCCGGTTTGGGCACCATTGATCTGTAGACTCCATTGAATAGTTTCTAAGCTGCTTAACACTTAATCCCACGGAAGTTACTAGTCATTTTTTTAGTGGTATAATGTTGTACCGTGTTAGTCATAGAAAGTAGTAGAAGAGTAAAGAAATCAGGCGATACCTTTTAGAGGCTGAGCATATACTCAGTCAACTTCTAAAAGGTATTGCCTGATTTTTTTTACTCTTCTACTAGTCTTTATTTTTAGATTTCTATAGAATTTGACAGAAGAACAAATATTATGTATATGAAATGAGAGCTACAGTATATGAATGCGGTATTGAGGCTGCATTCAATGTGTTGTACATAACCCTCCGATTCATACTGTAAGATTTACAATTCGGGCAGGTTGATCGTCTTTTTGGTTAGTTTGCTTGTACCATGTACAAATCTTCTATTGCATATTGGTATGTAACCTGTCACCATTAATCACCTTCCATTGAAAACTCCTAAAATCAGTGCCACAAACTTTCACAAAATAAGCAAATATATGAAGTAAAGAGATGTGCCGTTCAAAGCAACCTTTCATGTCAGGGCCGGGACGACGGGTAGGCAGAGGTAGGCGATCGCCTAGGGCACCTACCTCTGCCTGTCCCTAAGGGGCGCAAACAGGGGCCCCGAACCTCGCCGGACTCTAGGCCGCTGCCATGGGCCTGGAGCGCCGTCGGCCTCATTAGCTGTATGTGCGTCCGCCACGGCCCCGTGCTGCTCGGCTGGTTAGCGTCGCGATGATGTGATGTCATCGCGATGCTGCCTCTCCTCAGACGCACAGCCCATAATAGGCTGTGCGCCCGAGGAGCTGCCGGAGGAGTGCGCGGCTGGTAAAGAAGAGGACAGAAGAGGAGCGCGCGGCCGGGAAGCAGGTAAGGTGAGTATTAATGTTGTTATTTTTACCTGTCTTAGTGCTCCTATATGTCTGCCTGAGCCACTATATGCCTGCCTGAGCCCCTATAATGCCTTTTTTGAGCCCCTATAATGCCTGCGTGAGCCCCTATAATGCCTGCGTGAGCCCCTATGATGCCTGCCTGAGCCCCTATATACCTGCCTGAGCCCCTATAATGCCTTCCTGAGCCCCTGTAATGCCTGCCTGAGCCCCTATAATGCCTGCCTGAGCCCCTATAATGCCATATGCCTGCCTGAGCCCCTATATGCCTGCCTGAGCCCCTATAATGCCTGCCTGAGCCCCTATATGCCTGCCTGCCCTACATGCCTGCCTGAGCCCCTATATGCCTATCTGCGCCCCTATATGCCTGCCCTATATACCTGCCTGAGCCCCTATATGCCTGCCTGAGCCCCAATATGCCTGCCTGAGCCCCTATATGCCTGCCTGAGCCCCTATCTCTATATATACCTGCCTGAGCCCCTATATTGCCTGAGCCCCTATATGCCTGCCTGAGCCCCTAGCTATATACCTGCCTGCGCCCCTAGAGCTATATTCCTGCCAGTGTGCCCCTATATACCTGCCTAAGCCCCTATAGCTATATACCTGCCTGTGTGCACCTATATACCTGCCTGAGCCCCTATAGATATATACCTGCCTGTGTGCCCCTATATACCTGCCTGAGCCCCTATAGCTATATACCTGCCTCAGTGCCTCTATATACCTGCCTGAGAGTGCCCATATATCTATATACCTGCCTGAGAGTGACCCTATATCTATATACCTGCCTGACTGAGGAGATTTATATGTATACCTGCCTGACTGAGAGGGCATATCTATATACCTGCCTAACTGATGGGAAATATATACTGTCTAACGGAGGGGACTTATATACCTATAATTAAGGAGATACTGGAAATGTGAGGATTCTAAGATATTTGTGTCCAAATCCTCAGGGACGAGTCGTGGCCGGGAGCAATAAGCATGAAGGTGTGAACCGGATGGAGAAGAAAAGAGAAAGTGATCAGAAAAGACGTCTCCTGTGAGTCACTAAATGTAACTCAGTGTAATCACTTACATTTCTGCAGAGCATCTACATACAGCTAGTATCTACCACTATCTGGTCACTGTATGGCAATGGTATATGTAATCAGGGCCTGTGTACAGCTGATAGTCACATGTGGTTGTCGCATTCGGTCAGGGTCTGGCATGATTATTTGATCCTTAAGTAGTAATAGTTTTGGGTCTTGGATTTGTAGGAGTGTTTTTTTAGTAACAATCCTTCGTCTGGTAGATTTACTCCATGTATAGGTGGATTATTTAGTGACTGTTATTTAGGGGTATTACACTGTCATACGGAGGGGAGCGATTTTGAAAATGCTAATTTGTCAGGGCTGATTTTCCTTGTACAGTGATTGCTGAGACGATGGACGGGATCTGGGTGGAATGTGCAGAAAATTAGTACCAGGACCTGGCGCAGGGGGGAGAGGACTGAGTGTGGGGGAGTGCAATTGTTGTCGGAGCGAGGGGGGGGGGGTGCCATTGGCTGTACTTGCCTAGGGCACCAAAATGTCTTGTCCCGGCCCTGTTTCATGTTATCTTACACAAAAAATCTTATGGTCTGAAGTGCAGGTTTCTTCTTGTACCACATGCCCAAGGGCATCAGATAAGGGCGGGAAATGAAAAAGAAGCTAATGATTTGTTATAGGCTGCCCACAAAGTATATTCATTCTTTACACTCCAAGTTTGATGGGAGAAAGCCAGTGTGTGCACCTCTTCTATACCAAAGGCTAAGGAAGAGACATGATGATTAACCACTCATTATCTCACCTGACTCCCTGGAAACCAGCTAATGGGATTAGATAACAAGAGGCAATTTATTTGTCAGGGGGGAAACAAATGGCATAATAAAACGTCTGATTAAACATCTTCCAATCTGTGTTCTCCTTATGTTTAAAGCCAGGATGGCGACTAAGGGTGTTTTCACACAGAGGATTTTGATGCGTTTTTTGGCACTTTTTTTGGAGTGTTTTTTTTTTTTGCTGAAATTTACAGCATTAATTGCTGTGTACTTCTGCAAACAAAAAAAAAAAGTACCAAAAACACTCCGTGTGAAAGCACCCTTACTGATGCTGGGAACTGAAAATACTCAAAGCTTCTGTTTCTGAACTTTTTGTCTTAATATCATTTTAAGGCAAATCTCATGACAAATTACATCTATTTTTGACTATAATCTCTATATTAAAAATATGAATAATTGAATTGACATATACAATGACTTACACCGAGCACAGAGTTTCTCAACCTCTGCGCAGGACAAACAAGATTTCTCTTTGTCAGAGATTAGATGAGGACGGACAAAAAGTGGTTTCGCCTTGAAAGGTCATTGAAATTGGATCAAGCCGTCCAAAATATCTGATTGTTATGGCTCAAGGGCACACATTCTTTGCAATGCCAGCATTTAGTATGGGAATGAGGGAGCAGAAATGAATCCACATGAAAGTGCATTGATAGTTTTGTTATTAATTTCCTTCAGATTAGCGTCTCTGATCAATACTTCATTACAAAGCCTATTAGAAAGCATAAGTACCTGATGTAATACAATTACAATGGGTTAATTGTTTTACATTGAAACCTAGGAACCCTAAAGCTAGGAGTGCTCTGTATGTATCGTAACTGCTTGAACTTATTTGTTGCATAAATAATTTGCTCAGTTTTAATTTATTTTAAATCTATTTTTCTCATAAATATATTTGTGAGGTTAGATTTTAGGTCTAATAGTTTTAGCTCTGGTTGATGTCAGATGAATGATGGGGGGGGGGGGGAAGCACAGCAAACTGCTTTATTTTTTTCTGTGAAAATGATGGACAATGGGGTGTAAACTCAATGGACCCATCGTACACCACTGTTGGTCTGGTGGCACCTCTGCAAGGGAGGTTCCCAACAGAACCTCCAATGCAAATGTGAACTAGGCCTTAGATGACAAAGAATGAGATATAGATTAAGATGCAAGTTTAATCAACCATTTAGGGTCTTCCCAGTGCTGGACAACGATGGGCACCCAACTTCTATTTACAACCTTTAGCAGCAATTTACCCCAAACCATAAGATATGACTGGCTATGGGTCTTATGCCCACATTCACCCAATGCAAACAAAGGTCCTCACAGAAAATCCAAATATGCCAAATTTTCTAAAGCCCATCTTTGTTTGACAGGACCTATACTCTTGTAGTCCACTCTACAGGAAAATCTTGTGCTATTAGTCTACCAAAGCTGGGCATAAACATTAGTATCCACTAGAAAGCAGCCAGTTGTATAAATGATCTGACTGTCATCATGTCAGACTAAGCTGGCAGATTAGGACTTATATAAAATGGCAGTAAGTGTCCATAGTTGGCCGATTCTACAATATACATATAGTTTCATGTTACAATGGGTAAAATAAAATCTAAACTTACAGTGGCATTATTGACAGAGAGTAGTGGGAAATAAAATGTTGAAACAATGGTTGGGTAGAAGTCAAAATTGTCAATTTTGGTCACGTTTTAACGTATGATCTAAGTTATGGCTGCTGCAAATGGCACATGATTGCTACACTCAATCAGTGGCTTCATTATTTGTAACATCACCTTCACCTCACTACGAGAAAAGGAATGAGGTCAGTGCTGATGTTGAGGGAATAGCATATAACCGCATAAACAAATGATTGTCTGCAGTAGTCATGTGCTGACCGGGGAAGGATGGTGGTGGTGGTGGTGGGGGGGGCGGAATTGGAAGCTGACATTTAGCACAGAGTTTTCCTACTAGTCAGATCCAGTGTCAGTGATGTCTCCAGCATACTATTATAACATTGTGTAAGTAAAATAAACTTTGCTGTAATAGTTTTTTGTGCAATAATTTACTATAATATAGCAATTTGCAAACATGAAAATCATGCGCCTCCTATGTTGCTAAGCTGCAATTTGGTATGTGTTGGGTAGTACATTGCAATTACAGTTAAAATGATTGGGAAGAGCAGCCCAACTAGTAGTCTTGGGGAGGGTGAGGGGAATGCATGTAGGAAAATACAGTAGTTATAGGGGATTCTATAATCAGAAAGACGGATAGAATAATGTGTCAGCAGGACCGCCTCAACCGAACGGTTTGCTGTCTGCCTGGTGCTAGGGTTCAGCATGTGGTGGATCGGGTGGATAAATTACTGGGAGGGTCTGGCGATGTTGGGACCAATGACAGAATACACGGTAGGTGGAGGATCTTAAAGAATAATTTTAAAGAACTTGGCTCAAATCTGAAGGGAAGGACCTCTAAGGTTCTGTTCCCCGGAATACTGCCTGTGCCAAGCGCTATGCAGGAAAGACAGCGGGAGCTCAGGGAGTTAAATGCATGGCTGAAGGTGTAGGACAGAAGGGTTTGGATTATTAGAGCACTGGGTGATTTTTCATTGGGGTACAATCTGTTTTCTACAGATAAATTGCACCTGAATGGAAGGGGGTCTGCTGTGCAGGGGAAGAGAATTGTAGAAGATTATTTAAACTAGGGGTGAGGAGGGATGAAAATCTAGAAAATGCATGGGTAGATAGAGAGGAGGCAGACTTTATCAGTGAGTGGAGAAGTGAACTGTGGGGAGTGGACTAGACCAGTGAATAAGGAGGTCCAGGTGTTGCAAACCAGCATTGAAGATATAGGTGCCCACAATGTCTCATGTAATCTCATGTCATCTACTTGATATGTAATATATAATCCCATGCCGTCTACTGAAGAATTGATGTATAATCTTTTGCCGTCATCTGAACGGGTAACGTTTAATACCATGCTGTCTACTTAATGGGTAATGTATGATCTCTTGCTGTCTAATGAACGTGTTATATCTAATCCCATACCATTGACTGAAAGTGTAAAACTGGAAGGGAATTTAAAGTGTCTATTCAAAAAATGCCAGAAGTCTAGCCAGCAAAATGGTGGAGCTTGAGGTGCTAGTTCTACAGGAGCAGATTGATGTGGTTGGGGTTACTCAGACATGGCTGAACTCTTCACATGATTGGGCTGTTAACCTTCAAGATTTTACTTTATTTAGAAAGGACAGGACAAACAGGAAGGGAGGAGGAGTGTGTATGCAAGGAGTGATATGAAGGCAAACATGAAAGAGGCAATAGTAGATGAAGATGTAGAAAACTTGTGGGTGGCAATTCATGGGGGTTAACTAAAAAAAAAAAAAAAAATTGGAGTAAACTATAGACCCCCCCCCCCTTCCCCCCCAACATCACTGAGGAGATAAGGTATCAGATGCATAAACAAATTGAGTGGACTACACAGGTGGATCCAGTGTTAATAATGAGCGACTTCAATTAACCCCATATTGATTTGGGTCACTTTTCTGCTTCAACTGAAAAAGAGATGAAGTTCACCCTGTCACAGGATAATTTTATGGGCCATTTTGTGGAAGCTCCCACTATATGTGATTCTCTGTTGGCTCTGGTAATTTCTAACAAAGCAGAAATTATTGGAGCGGTCACTGTTTCTGAAAATCTAGATAACAGCGACCACAATATAATACATTTTAATCTAAACTGAAAAAAAAACACGGAGTGGAAGGGCAAAAACATTTAGTTTTAAAAAGTCCAATTCCACCTTTACTGAGGGCCGCACTACAGCTGGTTACTGCGGATCAGGAGAAGACACAGCTACTAAATAGGTTCTTCAGCTCTGTATATACAAAAGAGGAGAAAATAGCCAATATGAGCGGTCCCAGTATGGATGTAAGTGGTGTCAGTACTAATAGGTGCAGTGCTAGAGCTGATGTGGGTAGACCCAGTGTGAAGATAGGCGATGCCAGTACTGTTACTCTACCAACTAATATAATAAATTGACTGAGTGTAGAAAGGATCCACGGCAAGTTGAATAAACTAAATTTGAATCAGGCGCCAGGACCAGGTGGCGTACACCCAAGCTTTCTTAAAGAGCTCAGCTCGGTTATCGGTTTGACCATATATAAGATATTTAGAGATTCTCTTGTGACTAGTATAGTACCAGGAGATTGGCGCAAATGTGGTCCCCATCTTTAAAACAGGCTCTAAGTCTTGCCCAGGTAATTATAGACCAGTAAGTTTAACATTTATTGTGGGAAAACTGTTTGAGGGGTTCATAAGGGACTACATACAGAAATATGTGGCTGAATATAACTTTATAAGGAATTGCCAGCATGGTTTTATTAAGGACAATAGCTGTCAGACCAGCCTGATCTGTTTTTATGAAGAGGTGAGTAGAAGTCTGGATAGCGGGGGCTGGCTGTGGATCTAGTGATTTTAGACTTTGCAAAGGCGTGTGAGACTGTCCCTCATAAGTGTTTACTGGGTAAATGAGAATCCATTGGGTTAAAAATAACAGTGTGTAAATTGGATTAAAAACTGCTATCGAATCGCACTCCAGAGAGTGGTTGTAAATGACTCCCTACTCTGAGTGTTCCACGGTTATGAAGTGGTGCCCCAAGGCTCAGTATTTTGTTGGTCCTCTTTTACTCATTGTTTTATTAATGAACTATGGAGGGGATTAATAGCACTGTTTTTCTATTTTTGCAATGATAACAACCAAGCTATGTAGTGTACAGCAATCTATGGAAGATTTTCATAAATCTGCAAGCAGCCTGGACATATGGAGTGTTTTGGGCATCCCCACTTGGAAAATGAGGTCAATGTTGGATAAAAGTAAGGTTCTGCATCTGGGTACAAATTAATCAGCATCAACAAATGTCCCAAGGGGAAAAAAACTGGGGGAATCGCTTGTTGAGGAGGATCTGGGCCTTCTTGTAGATCACAGACTACAGAACAGTATGCAGTGTCAAACAGCAGCCCCTAAGATCAGCAAAATATTGCCATGTATTAAAAAAGGTGCCCGGACTGGCAGGACAAGGATGTAATATTACCACTGTATAAAGCCTTGGTCAGCCTCCCTGGAATAGCTGTTCAGTTCTGGGCCCAGTTTTACAGAACAGATGTAGTGGAGCTGGAGAAAGTAAAAAGACGAGCAACCAAGATACTTATGGGGAATGGACTATCTTCGATATGAGGAAAGAGTTAAAAGAATTTTTAAACATTATTTAGTCTTCGGAAAAGAACGATTTAAGGGGAGACAGAATAATTTATAGAAGTAAAATAAAATGGCCCAAAACCATACAAAAGTAATGGCGAAAGAAAAACTATTTCATTGTAAAGCCCCCTCAAAAGACATGGACATTCCCGTTGGGAGAAAAAAAGTATTCAATCTCCAGAGGAGAAAAGCCTTCTTCACTATGAGAACTGTAAATGCTGTGGAATAGCCTGCCTGAGGAGTTGGTCACAGCAGGAACAGTTGCGAGTTTCAAGACAGGCTTAGATAACTAAATAACTATCTGAAACTAAAAAAAAATAAAAATAATACGTATGTAGCTGTATAGAATTCTCGATTCAGTCTGATGGAAATTTTGGGTTTAGAAATTATTCATTTAGGGCAGATTGTTCCCTCCTTAATCGATCCCAAGTTCTCAACAGTAGGGAAACTAAGCTTAAAAATTTCCAATCCCCTCCCTTCATCCACCTGTTTCCCCACCCTTGGTTGAACTTGATGGATATATGTCTTTTTTCAACCGTACTCTGTAACTAGAATAGATTCGCAGCATTGAAGACCGTGAATCTAGAGAAAAATATATATCGCTAGACAACTTGCACCACTAATAGCAAGTTAGTTCTATCTGCTACAAAACATGCAAAACCCAGGAACATTTCCAGCTGTGTAAACAACAAAATGTAGGCTGACGGAAAAGAATTACTGCCACAATGCACTTCCTTTATTCAACTTAAGTGACGCAATTCCTTGTAAAACACTGAAATAATATAGGTGTGGGCTTTTCCATATGCACAGTACCAAGTAGCAAATACAAAAGATGTAGAAATAGGTAAAACCCGTAAAACACTGAAATAAGTGTATGATGACTGTATCCAGTCACATCTGACCTACAGTTTCTTGATTTAATTCAGAAGTAGGAGATACTGCAAGAAAACCAGTAACTTAGCACTTAAATGTTGGTGTAGTGAGCTCTCGATATTCCCAGTCTCCATTATTATATAACAGGCATTGGTCTACGTGAAGTCTGAACATCATGCCTCACAGAATTTTTCTGAAGGACCTGTGGCTGTTCGACATGTCTGCTTTAATAATACTATAGTTTCGGTGCATCTTACCTTGGATTTCTAGAATGTATAACAACATAGAAATCTATTGCCCTCAGATAGGTGTTTCCATGTGCGGGGATTAGAGATGGGCGAATTGATTCTAATGAAGTGGAATTCGTTTAGAATTTCAGGAAAACCTTTCGTTTTCTGAACAAGTCGAAGTTTGGGGAACTTCGGGTGAAACGAAGATTGCTTTTTTGATTGATAAAATGGCTGCGAGCACTGGCGTTTACATACCATGGACAAAGCACTCTGGGAGGAAGAAGGGCATAGCCTGCATTACATGTGCAGAGATGGAAGCCAATCAGAGACCGGCGGGATTCTGTGATACACCGCACTAAAATCCAGGGCCTCGACGCCTGGCAGCTCACCTCCTCTCTCACTACAGATTAGGGAAGATGCAGCCGCGCTGATTGTTAAAGAAGAACTGATTTTTTATACAGCGGAATTTTGAGGGGTGTCTTCACTTGTCTCAAGACTGCTTCTCTTAATGTTTTATTTCTGATGTTTTGAGTAAATTGGATCAGGGAATCTGAAGTCCAGTGTGGCGTCCACTGCAGCTGCATATACATTTAATGTTATCTGCTCACAGCACATTGAATATCCAAGGGGGAACTAAGCCATTCCAGTTTTGTATCATTTAAAGAAACAGCGTTTTATACAATACAAATACCACTATCATTTTTGGCTGCTCATTTCTTTTGCGTCAATGTACATCCAGGGTTAAATTAAGCGTTGTTTTTGACTGCTGTGGTGTGACTCCAAGAAACCGTCTTTTATTCTACACCCCAAAAAGTACAATTTCCTGTAGCATAATTCACAAGCGAAGGTTAATTACAATTTTTTCGTCTTCGTTGTGTAGCGGTAAAAAAACGCCATTGTAACACGTACAAAGCTAGTAGTTTGTGGTTGCTCATTCTTTAGCGCAATTTACAACCCAGGGGTTTAATTAAGCGTAGTTTTTCTGCTGTGGTGACTCAAAGAAACCGACCCTTTTTCACCGCCAAAAAAATATAAATTTTTCCTGTACATATTCACAAGCGAATGTTAATTACAATTTTTTTCTCTTTAAGTTGAGTAGCGGAAAAAATATGCCATTTAACACGCTACAAAGCTAGTAGTTTGGTTGGCTGCTCAATTCTTTTGCACAATTTACATCCATGTTTAATTAAGCGTTGTTTTTACTGCTGTGGAGACTAAAAAAACGTCCTTTCACCCGCCAAAAAATAAATTTTTCCTGCACCTAATTCACAAGCGAAGGTTAATTACAATTTTTTCTCTTGTGTGTAATCGTAGAAAACACGCCATTGTAACACGCTAACAAAGCTCGAAGTTTTTGGTTGCTCAACTTCTTTTGCGCAATTTAAATCCAGGTGTAATTAAGCGTTGTTCCTGCAGGTTGTTACTCAGTAAAATAAACTGGTTTTTCACCGCCACAGAAGAAAGTCTGTAGCATAATTCATATCCTAAGGTTAATTTAACCATTTGAGCTTTTATTCAAGTAAAATACACCGAGTTTAACGGCACATACAAGTCAATTTTTCCTGCCCATTGTGTAGCGCAATTTATATCCAATGGTTAGCAAGCTTTTACTGGGTTTCATTTGGAGTCAAATACAGGGTGTGTATTTACATATACAGATATCTTCATCAAAACAGTGTCGCTGTACATTTTAGACCAAACATTAGGCACACAAACATTCCAGCCCAGGTCCGCTAGCACCGCAATGGACGTCGCAGCAGGGTCACTCGGTGAGGCACAACTGCCGCTGGTTCATCTAGCGGCCGTGTGTAGTTACAGGCAACCCAATGGTTCTTGATTGGTTACTAGGTCATCCACTTCCGCCCAGATGAACATCTGACAACCCCAAGCCAAGATTCGGTGGATCGTCAGAACAAAACCCTTAGTTGGCATGGCCCGGGAGCGGGTTCAGCTGGCCCTACACCGTCCTCAACCCCGCCTCTGTCCCCTATCCGGTTTCCCAGCCCAGAATCTACTATGTGGTCAGGCTCAGCGCCACTTTATAGCGAGGATGAACAATTTGAGGAAGCAGTCAAGCAGCTACAAGGCATGAATGAAATGGGGCCAATATCCCCTTCTACCTGCAGTAGGCGCAAAGTATAGATGTTGAGAGTGCATGGGAAGTCATGTTGTGAGGGTCAGCCTCTGCATACCAGACCGGTGATGAGGAAAGCAAGAACGATGAAACACAAATAGATGATGATGTAAGCCGACCACACTTTTGAGGCCTTCAGGCAAGGGCCTTCCTCATCGTCAGAGAAAGAGGGCCTCACTTACGCGTCAGGCAGCACGCAGCCCAGCAGTGGTTCGTGATGTCCGTGATACAGCAGATAGCAGCAGTTGAGGTCGGGAGCCAAGCGTCAACGGGGTAAAAAAACCCGCATCGCCGGTCCAAGAAAGTACGGCACAGGTGCTCAGCGAGGCAGCGCGGGCAGTAGTCACTCAGTGGCGGAGCGTTGGCTATAAAATCCGATTCACGGCGGTGAGGCAGTTCTTTGCAAAACACCGGAGTGATACGTATATGGGTAGATGTAAATCTGTAAGCAGAAAGTGAAGCGTGGCCAGGGAGCTAACGTAGGCACCACAGCCCTGCGTAAACAACGATCATGCACGCGTCACCATCCGGTGTCCCTGGTAGACACGAGGCTCGATGTGGTGGTCCATCCTGCTGCCGCAGCAACAAGCAGCAGCGCCCTGTGGCACGCAAGCCATTGCAGTCATCAAGGCTCCCCACCTCGCAGAAGTGGAAGCTGTTTTTCTCGTTTGACATCACTACTCGCGGTCCAGATGTTCCTGCTCCTCGCTACTCATGCACCAGCAGTCGTTCAGGAGGGCGATCTGCAAAGAGACCTAACAACAGTATGCAACCAACCAACCAAAGGTGCAGAAGCAGACCGAAAACCTGTCCAAGTAGTTGTTGCTGCAGTCCCCTCCCTATTCCAAAAGGGGACTCTGTGCACCGTTCAGAGAAACTAATGGCTTGTCCAAGCCGAGAAGGATATATTTCCAAGCCGTATTTTCTATCAAAAGGGCAGTACCAGCCACTTCATAAATATGTGAACAGAAGTTGGCCAGTCTTTGAGCTTATCGGTTTGTTCCAAGGTGCAAAACGCCAGCCAGACATCTGACTGAAACTATGGTCAGGGACAGTACATGTCCTAACGGCCCACTGGTGAATGTGCTTCCGGCCCAGGCACCCAACCAATCGTTCGAACAGAGAACGCCCGCATTTCTCCTCCACGTTGTCAAACTGCGGCACCTGCGCCAATCTCCCCCACCACCCCAACCATCTCAGCCTCCACAAGTACGCTCCATCAAATCCACAAGTGTAGGGGCACAGCTGTGTCACACAAGTTCTACACCTGGCTTGCCTCGGCGAACGAAGTCACACCGGGGGGAACTGCTCTGCGTCATGCAGCAAGAAATCGATGTGTGGCTTTCCCCCCCCGGCCAACTGCAAATCGGAACCATGGTGACGGACAATGGGAGGAACATGGTGTCCGCGCTGCACCGAGGCGGGAGGGGTCCATGCACCCTGCATGGTGAAACGTGTTCAATCGGGTTTTGTGAAAAGGTTCCTAAAGTCTTCCACCGATCTTCAGAAGATTCGAAAATGGCCAGAAACTGTGTATGTACCTCATACATTCCTACAAAGCCAGGAACACCCTCCTCGAGTTCCAGCGGCAGAACGGCTTCCCCCAACACACTGTGATATGCAATGTTTCCACCCGTTGGAATTCCAGCCTGCACATGTTGGACCGACTGTATGAACAGAGAAAGGCCATTAACGATTTTTTGATGATTCAGGCGGACAGGAGAAACTCCCTGTGTAACTTTGATGTCAGCCAGTGCACCCTCATGCGTGACACCTGCCGTTTGTTGAGGCCTTTTCGAGGAGGCCAGTTATTTGTCAGTCCCCCCCAGACTACGGGATGAATAACGTCAATTCCACTGCTTCATGTCCGGGAAACAGATGCTGAAAAATCTGTCTGGGCAGGGGACTGGAGACGTGGCACTACATCTCTCGCGGCCACATGAGTCCGGTGGGGACTGAAATGGAGGAGGGGGAGGAGGAGAGGACATTGGAGCAGCAGCATGTCTGGTGAAAATGAGTTGGATTTTCTACCCAGGTGACAAGAGAGGAGGAGCAGGAGAAGCTGGAGAGGTAGATGGAGATGAGGGAAAACAAAGCAGATGACCGCAAGCACCCGTGGCAAATATACAGTGGAGATAGAGGCAGGAGCCCCTCAGAGTCACTTGTGCAGATGGCCCGCAGCATGCTCATTTGCCTGGCTAGTGACAGCCGAATAGTCAGCATCCGGGAGAGGGATGACTTCTGGCTCTCCACCCAAATTTCACCCTCGCCCACCGGTCCAAAATGGAGCCTTTTTCCCAGCTATTGAGAGGGAGGACAAACTCCAATACTATAGGGAATCCTCCGTAGTCAGTTGGGCCGCTGCCTATGTGCGGCATCGTCCTCCTCTGACAGGTCTGACCGGGGGTTCTTCAGCGCTCACGTACTACGCCGCGGCTGCTGGGGGAAGGTGGGGGGGTCGGAGCAGTACCACTCCATCAGCAGCAACCAAGCCTGGAGTCACTGATGACAGCTTCCTTCACACACCCCATGAGGAGTGCGTCGCCAGCAGCAGCAGCAGGACCTGGAGCAGACCCTGAACCACAAGGTGGTGGCCTACTTGGACAGCACTCTGCCCCCCAGTTAGAAGATCCGCTGGACTACTGGGCAGCCAAACTGTATGTGTGGCCGCAACTTGCCGAGTTTGCAGTGGAGAAGCTGTCCTCCCCGGCCAGTAGTGTGGCATCAGAGCAGGTGTTCAGTGCAGCGGGGTCCATCGTTACCCCAAGGAGAACCGCTTGTCCCACGGAAATGTTGAACGACTGACCTTTGTCAAGATGAATCAGGCGTGGATCGGCCAGGATTTCCACACACCAATGCCCTTAGGCGTCAGACTACATCAGCCATGATGCCTCACCCAAACTGTGAGAAATGAGTCTGGGTTCAAACTACCTGCCTCAGCCACTATTCTGATGCCGCCACCCGCCTGATGCCACACATCTGCTGACAGTTTCTCCATCTGCCACCAACCATCTTTACCAGGGACTGGTATTGCCACCCACCTCCACACTCTGTCATTGTGCCACTGTCTGACCTCATGCTGCTGTTGTTGCTGGGGCCAGGACATCCACACTGTGTCAATGTGCCATTGTCTGACCTCATGCTGTTGCTCCTGCCGCCGTCACCTCCACTCCCGTCGTTGTTCCACTCTGTGGCCACTACTGTTTCCACCCCCAAATGTCATTGTGCCCCCTGTCTTACCATGTAGCGCGTGGCTGTGCGTGACCTACACACGTTCATTGTGCCACTGTCTGACCTCATGCTGCTGCTGTGGCTGCTGCCGTGACCTACACACTGTGTCATTGTGCCACGTCTGACCTCATGCTGCTGCCCCGGTCACCCCCACTCTCGTCATTGCCACCTGTGGCCCACCGTTTTCGCCACCTCCAGAATGCATTGTGCCACTGTCTGACCCAGCTGCTGCCACCGTCACCTCCACTCCTGTCATGGCCACTGCTGCTCATGCTGCGCTTGGCTGCTCCGTTTAACCTACACCTGTGTCAAATTTTCCTACTCTGTGGCCTACTCCTGTTTTTGCCACCTCCAGAATGTCATTGTGCCACTGTCTGACCTCATGCTGCTGATGTGGCTGCTGCCGTGACCTACACACTGTGTCATTGTCCCACTCTGTGGCCTAATCCTGTTTTTGCCACCTCCAGAATTCATGTGCCACTTGACTCATCTGCTGCTGCTGTTGATCCGTCAACTCCACACTGTGTCATTTTGCCCCTCTGTGGCTATCCTGTTTTTTGCCACCTCCAGAATTCATTGTGCACTCTCTGCCTCATGCTGCCCGTGGCTGCCGCCGTCACTCCCCACTCATTTCCAAAGTTGCCCTGATTCAGCTTGTTTTTTTCCAGCTGTCGCTGCCATGACTTTATCAGGCTAATTTCCCCCTTCAGTTTTTTGGTCAGTTTTTCTCTTAAGTGCCCAGGGAATTTAATGGGTGAAGCAATTCTAAGAGCGGCGGAAATCATGTGCGTGTATACTAAAACACAACATTGTAAAAGACCAAACCAAGCCCCCTCTGCATATTTAAGCATGGCACAACGTTCTACAGCACCCTGCAGGCTCGGTGCAGCCTGGAAATAGCTGTTTTTTAACGTGATTCTTCCCGATGTAATTCGGAACGAAGTTATTTTTTGTCGGGAAATTCGGCGAAGTGAGCGAACCGAATTTCGAGATATTCGCCCATCTCTAGCGGGGATGTCCCCGCACAATCTAAAACTGTCCAGTCGGTGTTGACCGTGTGAGCAGGGATCTGGCCCTGGAATTGTAACACCCAGCTGACTAATTCAGTAATACCTTTCTTGAAGGAGTAATGGAGAAACAGCACAACACAGTTATAAGAGAAGATTCTCCAAAATAACTTAACATGGATTTACTAAAACTGACATATCAGGTTATGTTACAGGTCCACTTTAAATGATGCATTCACAGATTCTTATACTCTAATGCCCACATGAATATACACCTTTGATAACCACGGATTATGAATTGAGATAGGATGTGGTAATAAGGGGGCTCAGATGCTTCAGGTGTCCTTCTGGAGTTTGGTATGAAATTATTTTCTACCCAATGCTACATAACCAACTTAAAGAGGGTTTCTGAAAAATAATCAAAAATGGAGTTGTTGCAACATCTTCCAAAGTATTACAGAGCATCTATTGTTTACTACAGAGACGAGGACAATCCTGGAAATGGCTCTGTGCTTTAGCTAGTAGAATTAGGATCCTGATTTTAGACCTTCTTTAGCATGCCTTACTGGGGCACTTACTGGCAACTAAGCGGCCATATCTGGCTGATCACCATCTACATATAGTTTCATCTGACAATGGCTAAAAGAAAATCTAACCTTAGTCACATTTTTGGAAATAGTACTCAGAAGTACGAGCAACAACCACATTATCACTGAACATGAAGGGAATAGGTCTTTTTTTTTATGTCAAACCAAACTTTTTCCTACTATTTGGTATAAAGTTAGTCAATTTAATTCGGTATGAGTAAAAGATGATACAGCTCTTTATAAATCTACAGTTTCCTAAAGCAATAAAAATAAAATATCTATATTTTTGATGGCCCGATAGGTTTATGGACAAGTAAGCAGCCTGTTTAATCCGACAAGACAATGTCTAAAAGTACTACTAGGTGACTAGTAATGTAATACTGAATGATTACTACACATAAAGAAAATGGAAAAACAAATTGTGGGGTTGTAAAAACCTGCCCTGTAGTATCTCATTACAGATCACCCAATGAATAGTTTCTCTCTACATAAAAAGATTTGTTTTATTGACTCATTTCACAGAGATCTAATAAAATGGCAGTAAGGATAAAATGCAGCAACAGATTAGAAGTGTACAGTTCACACTGTGAATATTAATAGAATTAGACAGGGATGGGATCTGTTGTATCCAGTGCAAAGTATAGGAATCGTGAAGTCTTCGTGCAGAGGGTAAAAGTAACATTTGAAACCCCCACCGCTCCCTAAGCTACCACTGATTTCTTGAGCATTAATACATGCAAGCTATATAAATCAATGCTATTTTGTATAGGTATCTAGATTGATTAACCATTGAAATGTTCATCATTCATGGTTGCAAAAAATCTTCCATAGCTCCATAGTCTTATTTTGAATTTTTCTTGTTAGAGTTGGTTGCATGAACCTGTGATTGACAAAGTGGCAATCATTCATTAGGCAGTTGTAGATGTAGTGTAAACATTGGCCTTTGGTTACAAATGTGGTTGCATCATAAAAGTGTCTTAAGATGCAGAAAAATTTACACCTTTTTGTCATAGCATGTCCTAGACACATTTATTTTGGGCTTGAGACGGTCTCTGCACACTGGTAAACGGGGGGGCGTGTCTCACCACAAAGTGGGTAAGGACACAAGGTAACACTTGGCACCAAATATGCGGCAAAATAATGGTTTAGAAAGTAAGCCAAGAAAAATGGCTTCATAAGTTGGATAAGTCTAAAGCTGTACCAATATCTTAATTGACGTGAGCCGCTGAGATAAATCTGGTATGTCTTTAGATTGTCTAAGTGTTTGCTGTTTTACTTTTAGACAGTGATAGTAAATATGTCTACCATGAATAATTTGCACACAATAAGAAGATGCAGCTATTCACTTATTTAGGTAAGATACTTTTTTAGAGCCTGATTTAAAGTTGTATTTGCATTCGCACTTTTTGGGGGGTTCACCAGACAATGGTTTAAGTCTTCGTCTAAAATCTTCTAAGCGTGTTTTTTTTGTGTGCTCATTTATGCTTTTCCTGTACTATATGTAGCCTTTCTCTACTGCAGCCAAACAGCAGAATTTCCTGCTCAAAAGCAGTTTTCCTTTGCTCCATAAAACTACAAGCCCTCGACAGGGCCATCTTTTTCATTGGGCACACTGGGCAGTTGCCTGGGGGCCCCACAAGTAGAGAGGACCCAAGTGGTGTATGTATGTCCCAGGAATACAAGAAACATACCCTGGATCAATTGGTTGGCTTTGCTTTTTTAACAGTTTGCGTGTTTTTAGGTTGTGCAAAAACTTAAAAACAATAGTGGAGAAGGGAGCCAAAGGCTCCCTGCTCTGCCAACTAGTCTTGCAGGCTGCTAGTGTCCATACAAGTGTTGTGATAATATGGAAGTGCGTGGGGGGCTCATGGCATGGCCAAGTGTGAATGTATTTGCAGGTCCACTGCTGCATGCCCGGCCATAATGCTGTAAGACGCCTGCCTAGAGCTATCTTGCTTACATCTTCTCCCTCCTATCCTTAGTCTCAGTGCAGGCCCTCCTTTCCACCTTCATGTTGAAATCATTGGAATGCAGGATTAAAAAGACATGGCCTCAAAGGCTGTCCTGAGAATGGCTAAACCCCTGTGGTCAACTGGGCTAGACACAGAGCTGTTTCCTGTATTTGATGACATACAACTGCTGAGCTTTTTGTCATCAAGATACAAAAGAGCAAGAATACCTCAACAAATTTAATGAAAAAGGGCTTACATTTTTAGAGATGAGCTTTATAATTTTTTTTCCTTTAAATGAGATGGTTTTCCAGCATATACGCACTGCGATTGGATTCACACAATGGGGCACATTTATTAGTACTGTCTAACTCTTAGTGTAAAATTAGACTAGACAGTCTTCCAATGTGCCACATTTATCATAGTGTTGATAAATGTGCAGTGTTAGAAATGAAATAGACAGTTTTACGTTTGCCTACTTTATGCGACTAACTGCAGCAAAAATTTGGTGAGTTTTTGTTGGTGCATGGGATCGTCCGTTAAACGTCACACCTTGTACCGAGATCATGCCCCCTTTTGTCAGACAAGACGCCTGAGTGTCTGAAAACTGTCTAAAACAAATAATAGATGTGGTTTAAAGCATGTAGGCCATTATTTTGCTGCAGCTGCCTTGATGTGTCCCAGTGAGTTTTTTTCCTTAGATTCTGACCTGCGTAAAAATCAAAAAACAAAAAAGCACACATTTTTGTATCAACCCAAATTACACCTGTGTAATATATCGGAATTAATGAAGCATCTATTTTTACTGCTTTAATTTTTTAGGTTTCTTTTGTATGCATGCATTTTCTATATGTATTGTAATGTAATTGAGAATCACTTGTAGTAACTCTTCATATGAATGCAGCTTTAAAGGTGCAAAGTATGTGCACTGAAATAAACTTATAATAATATATGGCTCTGATGGTGACGCAGTAAATACCTGCAGCACATTGCACTTGCATGGGATTTTATGGCCTAATTGTTAATGTCATTTGCACTTGACTTTTAATATACTTAGTTTAAATGATTTTTCGGCTAATTCAATATAAAGTTATGTTTACCCATGGAATGCAAATGGATCTTGGCACGGTTGGTGCACATCACAATATGCTCATTTCACGGTCTTGGTTATATAGCCCTAAGCCCTGACAACTAACATTTCATAGCACAGTTCCCAGGTAGCAGATATATTATAGCAAATATAATGTAAGAAAAAAAGGTTCAAGACCTTACTTAGGGCATTGACCTTTTTAACCAACATTGGGGTTAATGGCTTGAGTTTCCACTATCTCAGACATGGCTACAGAGAGGGAGGATGAGACTGACTTGCCTTCATTTGCATACTAATAAAACATAGCGTCCTTGTGCCCTGGTCTGGCCTCAATTAACAATTCTATCTCCGAACACGAGGTTTCCAGGGGACGTAAAACAAGGTAGTACGCTATGGAAATTTTCCCTCCGGAAACAGAAACGTTAATGGAGCTTATCACTTCCATTATTAATTTAATCAAAAAAGCTTGAGGCAGCTTTCTGCAGCAATCTGTTAAGAAAACATTTCCATGTATGCGAAAATTCCTCATTTCAATTACACCCTCGCCTTTTTTGTTCATTTATTTAATTTTTTTCATAAATATTTGTATTGTTATTTAATATCTGAGCCGGCTGAGCATGATCTATAATAGACTGAAGATACCTTGCCAAGTGGATATTTTTGGAATATGTAATTGACAATTACACATTATCCCCTCTAACTCAGATTATTAGAAGTTATTTTATCCCATAATGAGGATTTTACAACTGCTCACTTCATCAGAGAACTACACTTTTGGATGTGAACATCAAATTAGTGAGCTGTTAACCTCTTAATTTTGTGACTGAGCTCAGATAGCGTCAGTGATGATCAAGTTGTAAGAATATTTAGTGATCTGATGAAAAGTTATACAATGAATACATACTGTGAGGCGATGTGGATTTCCATTACCGCAGTTTTAGGAAAGTTTCCTAGGACAAGTTATTTTTATTAAAAATGTTGTTTTATATAGGATTATGTTTATACAGTAAGTATATGTCATAAAAAGGCTTCCCCTGCTTCAGACATCTCCTTCTATAAGGAAGAGCAGAAAAGACCCTCTCTTGTCCTTATGAACCTTGCCCATTTCTGTAATAAATGGCTGTCCATTCATTTGTAATACTATATTTATCTTGCAGGTTGATATGTTGGTACCCTATTTGATTTACACTCTGCAGAATTAGGCTGCATGCACTGCGGATATCGGTGTAAATCTTGTTGAGGATTTTACTATAGATTTTTCATTAACTTCAGTGGGAGAAGGCACTAAAATCTGCAGATAAACCTTTCCTTAAGATTTTGATTTCTCCCATTTGAAGTCAATGTAGAAAAGCTATGTATTTTAGGGATGGACCAATAAAATAACTCCTGATGGGTCTGCTTTCAAAAGCACACGTGTCTTTATAGTTACTATGTGACCTCATTTGGACAAAGAGCTGTTTTGTATGCCCCAATCAATGCTTTAAAAGGAACATTACTTAAACATATTAATTTTCTGAGCTTTCTGAATAGTGGTGCATTTTTACTCCTACAGATTTAGTAAAAAGGCAGCTGCGGTATTGTCTTATTATGGAAATAAGCAGGGATACATGAAGCACGCTTCAAGTCAGTGCTGCATTATTCCTCGGAAATCACTCTCTGTGTGTAATAAAATCTCAGTTAAATGTTTGGTATAATTTGTGCACATATTCACTGTTTTCTATTGATCTTCATAAATTATGCAGCTGTAATTGTTGCATTTGCATAGCTGTAGCATGCTGATGACTAAAATAAGTTTATTGTATTTTATTAAACACGCCAATTAAAAATTCTGACTCCCAGTGCTGATTGCTTGATAGTAAAATGTTCTTATTACCGTAGATTTTCCTGTATATACTTTACAG
This sequence comes from Phyllomedusa bahiana, assembly GCA_025379985.1. Classification (NCBI taxonomy): domain Eukaryota; kingdom Metazoa; phylum Chordata; class Amphibia; order Anura; family Hylidae; genus Phyllomedusa; species Phyllomedusa bahiana. Next base: position 63,391 of record JAODAL010000416.1, read on the forward strand.
TTCCCAAAAGAATAAATGGGTGTACAAATGGATACAATATTCAATATGAATAAAAATAAATCTTTTAGTATTAAAAAGAGAGAATTGCCATGGTGCATATTTGGCCTTGTAGTATGTACCAGTTTAACCTACTAAAAGAGTGATATACAAACTATTAATAGGTTTATTGACAAAATAGCTTGGTTGCATTTTAGTAAGGTAATGTATGTCTCCTACAGGCAACCCATTTCCATATCCTTTGCTGGGACATGCTAAGAATCCCCATTAATCAGAGCCACCTCAATTGGTGGAAGCCGCATCATGATTGCAAATTGTGCAAGTCCAACCAAATTAATGTCCTGAATCTCGTCTACATCCAACTTGTGTTATGAGACAACAGTTTAACCTCTTACCGCCACAGTCAGTTTTGGGCTTCCTGACCGAGCCCAGTTTTGGAATCTGACGTGAAACTTTGTGAGAATAACTTTTTGATACTTTTACCTATCCATGTGATTTAGAGATTGTTTTCTCATGACACAGTGTGCTTTAAGATGGTAAGAACTTTTGGTACATTGCCTGTTTACTTGTGAAAAATATCAAAATATTTTTTTTTTTACAACATTAGGGGGATTAGAAATTTAGTAGTCCCTTTTCCAATTTTCAAGAGAATTTGCAACATAATTTTTTTTAGGGACCAGTGCAGTTCTGACATTACTTTGAGTGTCCTATTTGTTAGATACCCCCATAAATGACTCCATTTAAGAAACTGCACCCCTTAAACTATTTAAAAAGGTATTTAGGAAGTTTGTTAACCCATTAGGTATTTCAGAGAAATTAAAGCAAAGTTTTCAAAAATTTTCAAAATTTAACTTTTTTTTGCAGATCAATTATTATTACTGGAACATGGTAGATGTGACCAGGGAAATGCAACTTAATACTGATTCCCCAGATTCTGCCATTTTTAGAGATATCTCGTATCTGGCCCTAGTGTACTATTTGGCTTACCAAAAGCCTGAGTAGGAGGAGCACAATTTATTTTGACGCCATTCCAGGTTTGCGGACACCTTAAGGTGCTAAAACTTAATAAAAATCCCTAAAATGACCCCATATTGGAAACTACACCCCTTGAGGAATATTTCTACTAGTGTAGTGAGTATATTGTCTCCACAGGTGTTTCACAAATTTTGTTAGCATTAGATGCTGAAAATGAATGTTTTCCCAATAATTTCCAATTCCAAATGTTTACTTTTTACAATGAATCCTGGGGAAAAAAAGCACCCCAGATTTTGTTGTGCAATTTCTTCCAATACCCTATATGTGGGTGTTTGGGCGCATGATAGAGCGTGCAAGGGAGGGAGCACTATTTGGCTTTTGCAACACAGGTTTTGGTGGGTGCCATGTCGCATTTGCAAAGACCCCAAAGTACATGACCAGATGACACTTTACAGAAGTCACCCCATTTTGCTCTTAACACCCCTCATAGATTTCATCTATAGGTGTATTGTGCATTTTGGATGCACAGGTGTTTCATAGTTTGTTTTTTTTTTTTTTTAGCATTGGGCCATGAAAGTGGTGGGGTGGTGGGGGGGGGGGGGAGAGGGCAAACACAGTTCCGCCATTGCAATGATATAAATTTTATACAGTTTTTTTAGGTTTTATTGTTTTTACACAATAGAAATTCATTTTTATAACAAATTGCATTTTTATATCTCGATAGTCTGCTAGTTATACGTTTATTTTTTAGAGCTGAGTACCTGCTTATTTTTTGCGGGATGAATTGCCGTTTTTAATGGTACCATTATGGGGTGCGTAGGATGCTTTGATCACTTTTCATTAAGGATTTTGTGAAGGGTTTTAAACAAAATACAGCAATACTGGTACTGGTTTTTATTTTTTACAGCAGTTATCGTGCGGTATAAATGACATGCTAGCTTTACTCAGCAGGTCGGTGATTTTACACACAAAAAAAAAACTTTTATTCTAAATGGAAATAGTCATAGTCGCCATAGTCTGAGAGCCATAACTTTTTATTTTGGTATGTATGGAGATGTGTAACGGCTTGTTTTGTCGGGAGGTGTTAATGTTTTTTTTGGCATCATTTTTGGGGGGACAAGGCTTTTTGAACAGTTTTAAATCTGCTTTTTGCAAGGCAGGATGAAGAAAATACTATAATCCTAGTAGTGTTTTTTTAATTTTTAATAGCGCTCACTGTCCAGTATAGGTGACAATTTAGTTTTACTCTGTGGGTTGAAACGATTACGCCGATACCCAATTTCTATAGTTTATGTTGAAGCGTTTTTTTTAAAAAAGTGATTTTATTGTGTAAAACAATATTTTGCTGTCTTCTGATTTGTATTTTTCTGTATACAGAGCTTTGTAAGGGCGTTTTTGTGGGATGAATTGATATTTGTAAGACTTGTTTTTTTCTTTAAGTTTTCATTTCATCAAAAACATTTAATCATCTACATTTGAACAAAAACACCTGAAATTCTCACTAAATTTTCACTAAACCTAATAACCGTGCAACACTTCCTGTTCTAATGAGATAACGTCTCTGCAGTCTCTTAATCATCACAGGCAGGATCACAATGAAATATTACACCAACGTGAAAATAACACAACATCCACCATTCACAATCTGTGATTGTCACAGCTTCCCCTCTCTGCACATTGACTTCTTCCCAGTTTATGCCTTGAAGACTCTCCAATACAAGTCAATGAGTCCGCTCCTGCTCAAAGGCTCCTATGTCTATGTAGCTGCAATAAAACATATTTTTAAATGCTGCTTTAAGCAGCTTAGGCAACATGACTACCCCTGTAATAGAATACAGAAGGAAGATTTACGGTAAAAATTGAAAATCAAAATTGGTGAAAAAAAAAGTTTCTGGTTTTAATTAGTAATCACATAAAACAATATATAAACATTCTCGCTAACTATTGGCTGTGTTCTATCAGTTTGAAAGCACAATAGGGCCTTGTATGATGAGTTTATGTATTGGCAAAGTACAATGAAGATATTTGTTAAGGAAAAGAGCTTAGTTGTGCACTAAGAAAGTCGTTAGAAATTGTATTAAAACCAGCAGCGTAATGTACAGCCATTGGCGACTATTCAGAAATGGATAATGCACAGGAAACATGTGATATGTGCAGAGATTACATTAGCTCAGCTCATCGTGTGTCATCCTCTGGGCCGCTGGGATCAGTTTTGTCTGTCTGCTTCCAATCTACTTAGCCCTCTAAGTTATTGTCTTTCAGTAGTGATTACCAGCAGTTTTAGTGGGAAAAAAGCCATGTAAAGAGAGTTTTAGGGGAATGCTGTTTCTTATTAGTATTTCAGATATTAAATATATATTAAAACTATGTAAAAGCCAAGAAATGTTTTTTTAAAAATACTAATTTGTATAAATACAGAACATTATTAAACAAATACAGATAGTAAAAATCCTTTACATGAATAGTTGTCTATAGTCAGAATATCTTGTTTGTGGATAGACTCCATGTCATTGACCTTCTCACTTTTACATAACGTGCTATAGCAAGCGTCTGCATTTTAGTTCCTCCCTTTACAGCCAAGCCGGTGCAGAGTGTCAGGAAAGCTAGCAATGTGCAGTCATTTGGCACTGATCTGCTTTGTTAAAGTGTGCATAGTTTTATTAGTTTTGCTGGCTTCTGTAAAAGCACAATTGCAACGTTTGGATTTATGCTTAAAGTTCAACAGACACCAAATACAAATATGAAAAGGGAAAATAGTGGTCTGCATTGTATTATGTAAGTGCCGCGTGCACGGCATCAGCTAGAATACTTAATCACTTTGGTAACCCTTGAAATGACAGTTCTGATCTTGTCATCAGCAAAAAGGCATATTTCTCCTCCAGATCAAAAAAATGGAATAGGTACTTGGCCTAGTTCTGCATGCAGCAGGCATTAATCAGGTAGTAGTACTCTATCTCATTTACTGCTACTCTTACAGTTTTGTGTTTTTTCCTCTTATATCATGTATAAAATGTAAAACAAGTATTAATCCTTCACTGGAAGCTTGATACGACTTCTTTCCCATTGAACGTTAGCGGGTGTAATCAAATAAAAACAATAACAGTGCAGTAGCTTTCAGGACTCGAAAAGTGCTTTCTACCATAGAAAAAAAAATATATCGACACATTTCCCACAGAAGTTTAAAATAATATTTATGGAAGCGAGAGTAGATCTACCGGCACTTCTAAGAAGCTGAGGGGCTCGTTATATAAAATTACATACCTAAAAGTAACCCTGAAGATGTTCTATCTTACTAGTCACTTTAATAAAAAAAAAAAATTGAAGAAAAGATTTTGATTTACAGGAAAGACTTCAGGATAGAGAAGGTATTTGATTTCTCTCCACATAACCAAGGGCATTAGTATGTGCGTGAAACCTATATCAATCTGTGAAACCTAGAAAAAATTTGTACCGATGACTTTATTTTAAGAATGCAAAATTGGAAGTTTTTATCATGTTTACTTTTGTTCAAATATTTTAATAAACCTTTCTTGTCGGTATTTGTCTTCAATAGACATTAAAATTTTTGACACTGGAGAAAAATGTTGTGAAGTCTTTAAAATGCAGCTACTTTACTGTCCTCTTACTACACTCTGAATGGTGTAGATTTGTTGGAGTCATGCCACCCACCCTACCATTTATTTGCTTATTTTTGAAATCAGACCCTGTATTCTGCACATTAAATGCCGTGCTCGTTCGCTTTTATCAGCCCTTACTCATTTTAGGTTTCTTTAATAAGTTCACGTGTCTCCTGTGAAACAGCAATTCTGGGCCCACTGTCCATTACTGCTTCCTATCTTGCACCACACTTATGGGAATGTTTTTTGGTTTGATCAGGACTTCATAACCTAGTTATTAATATTCTATAGTCATTTAGGTCACATCAGGGGTGTAGCTATAGGGGGTACAGAGGTAGCAGTCACTACCAGGCCCTGTAATCTGAGGGGGCCCCAAAGCCCTTCTATCACAGCATTTTAAATGGCACATGGTAGCTGAGGGTATCCATTTCACTATTTGCACTAGGGCCCAAGTTACGCCTCTGGGTCACATAATTCTTAGAATGTGTGATGACTTGTGACATCTCCTGATATGTCCGATTTAGTACAATGTTTGGTTCCATGTGAAATACCAATTCTGAAACCTCTTCTCTTATAACTCTCTGTTGTGCTGTTAATTATTCTAGAAATATATAGCCAAATCTGTCAGATGGGTGTCAGCATTCTAGTTTTCAGAGGGATGTGTCCCTACACACAGAATGAGCCATGTCACACTGTGCAGAGACACACCCCTTATTGGTAACACCCACATGACTGATTCATTACTTAATTTTAGGAAGGAATAAGAGAGGTAAAGCACAAGACAAGAGAAGATGCTCTAGAATTGTTATTTCACAGAAAACAGTATTTACCAAAATGGACATGGCAAGAGATATCATACGTCCTCTTTAACGGATTATCTTTACATGGTTTGGTTTCATGAATTTGACTTTCTTATCCACATGGCACCAAACCGTTTGTAAGTTGTTACATTGTGAGCCTGGTCATCAATTCCCATATTAAACTGCTTATGTCCAACTGTATTTGACATTTTTGATAATTTTTTGGTTGTTTCTATACATGTACAATGTTGACTGCACTTGTATTTGGTCAATCTTTCAGTCTCTTGGGGGTAAATTATGGTGACCAAAAAGCTTTAGGGGATTGCTTTGCTGAGTTATTTGTATTAAGAGCATTTTATTATCTATAGTGGTGTGCGGCGAATGCACCTATGCCACTGATCTAGTAAAGTTTATCTGGACAGTAACAATATTGTGCCATAGAAAGTTAGGGTGCTTTCACACAGTGCATTTTTATGCAGTTTTTTTTTGTTTTTTTTTACAGAAATACACAGCATCAATTGCTGTGCATTTCTGCAAAGAATGCACCAAAGACGCACTGCGTGAAAGCACCCTTATTTAAACTTTTTCAAAAATGTTCTATTACTTTTGTTGTGTCCAAAGATCAAGTAACAAAGTCAGTCAGATATTACTGCCAAATAAACTTTGCTACTTACGTAATTAAATTTAGTTGTAAGCAACCTATGGTAGTGTGGTATGTATCGGTTTCAAGAAACCAGTATCCCCCACTAGATAACATTAGAATATGCTAAAATTTTATTCTATGGAAAAGTACATAAATCTATCGACATCACTTACTGTACCAAGCAATGATTAATGTAATGCCAGTTATACTTTATCCTTACTTGTAATTTGTACTATAGTATAGAACTTGTTGAGTACTTTGTCTGTGGTATTATGCTCTGTCCACTCACAAAAAAACCTCCATTCTGTAGATTAGTTTATCAGGATATTCAGTTTTATACATCATATGTATTGTCTATAATAAAGCTGGACATTACCTTAAACTAAGGTACTTGAGAGTAACTAAATTAAAAAATGGTGGCCATATAGATGAGGAAGATCAGGACTGGGACTTCTTGAAAATGGAGTTACAAGTCTTACACATTACAGTGGCTGTGGTCAGAAAATCCATCTTACAGGTCTGGATTAACCCTAGTGGCCCATCCTTGCAGTTATTAAAAGACAAACTTATGTTTCTCCTACATATGGATTGGGTGGAGGCTGCACAAAACAAGGAGGCGAGAGGGGAAAAAAAGTGGCCTCCCTTCTTGTGTTCAAAGTGACCACATACTCTCTACTCCCAATACCATCCCTAATAGTAGGAATGGCATTGTAGTCCCCAGTTCCTAATACTTCAGTGACAATGAAGCTATACACTGGTTCACTCTACCCATGGTGAAATGGGATAGAGGGAACTCATGCTGGAGCAACCCTCTTTATGGGACCTACAGCAGCCTACCAGGTTGCTTATATACAGTATTACTACCTTAGTCATCCAATAAGCTTAGCTGAAGTCAGACTGTGCTTTTTTATTGTCTCTGAAATGTCATAGTGTGTTGGGATCATTTATTATAGTCTTCTCCTGTGTAATTTGCATCCATAATATTTTAATGGTTCACAAAAAGCAGAAATCCTTTTCAGAATCTAGTTGTATTGTTATACTCACAGAAATGCCGGAACCATTGAACAGTGATTGAAGTGACAATTATGGTATCCAGAAAGTATACCAAGTGCAATAGGTCTCTCCAGATTGTCACTGTCCTGCACATAGTTCTATATTATGTTACAATATTGTCCAAGGAACAGCAAAGCCCCAACACCATATTTGCTTTAATCAAATCAATTATAACTCCCTTGTTTCTATAAGAAATAAATTCATTGTTTGCAGAATAAGAGGAGACGTTTATGTAACATCCATTTAGAATAATTTCATAATATAATAGTTTTGAAGTTCATTATCATATACCGTATTTTTCAGACTTTAAGACGTACCACCATTTCCTCCCAAATTTGAGGGGAAAAAAGTGCGTCTTATAGTCCGAAAAATACGGTAAGTAGTTTTGTAATAATTTCAGTTTCTCCCTAAGAATGAATTTTGAGAAACAAAGTAAAGCATGTAAGGTTACACAAAAAGAAGTATTATTAACACCTTTCCATCCCATGATATACCATTACATCATGGCAGGGAGCTATGCATGCACCATGGTGTAATAGTGTGTCATGGTGAAACATATGAGCTCTGCCCTTGTCATTATCACAGAAGGCCCGCTATGACTAACAGCCAGTGTCTCAATGCCACAGCAGTAGCATTGTCTGTCTCTATGGTATGGTCGCCATTCCTTATATACAACAACAGGGTTGGATATAAACTTCATCTAGGAATCTACCTGCAAGAGTGGCCAAAACATGTTGATGCTGGAGATCCTTTAAATTTTTATACACTAAAATAGCTCATGCGGTTCCTGATTAACCTTCTAACTGTGTCAGGTTGTGTCGGTGTCCTGGGGACATGGTGCACACTTGTTGGGTTTCCTCTACTGTTAATACTCTGGATTCACGTCCATTTTCTCATTAACTAAGCAATATGTCTTAATAATTGGAAAAATCTGTAAGAGGATATCCTAAATAAAGGGTTGAAAATAGCTCTAGGTTCTCAGACACCGATTTCCTTTTATCTATCACAAAGCATAAAATTGCTTATGCTTGGAAGAAAATACTCTGAACTTCTTGGAGGTCACAGTTTTAATGGTAAATGAAAATCGAATTATAAACATCCATCTTAACAGATAAGTATGGATAGTTCCTGAAAATCCAGACTCTTTAATACAATAAATCATCCCTTCTTATATCAATAAAAGTTTCTTCCTAATATAACAAGACACAAAGGTCTACTGGCCCCCTTTCCTGCTTCCACCTGAATCTTAATATCCCGCCAGATAATCTTATCCCACATCCATTGCATCTAGCGACTAAAGATCAGCTTTGTTTTCTCATCTGTTTTATGCTTCTTTATCAATGTTACTCCTCCTTTTTATTATTGTAAAGGAGAAAAAACAACGATGTAACGATGATTTTTTAGCACATGAATAATTCCCAAGTACAATAGAAGTGACTCCTCTGATTGTATAATATATTTGCTGGTCTAGAGTATATATTTACTTTAAGGGTCTGTTGTAGACAGTATCCATATTTTAAAATATCACCTGAAACTGCTGAGAAACTGAATCGAAACACCATATTTCTCTTTGCTTTCAGGACATAGGGATGATGGAGTTCCCAGAATGCCTAGCCATGTGGCAGCATTCATAAAAGTGAATGGCCTATCACTCATGGCTAAACGTTCATATGTCAAACAAGGTACTCTGCAGATCATTGGAAGAAATCTCAGAAAAAGCAGGCTGTACTGAAGGGCTTTAAAAAGTGCCATAAAGGCTCACTAAAATAAATAACAGGAAATCTGATATTTATGGAAATAACAAAGCATGGAACAGAAAGCCATAAAAAGACTACAGGTACGAAAACCAGCCAGCAACAGAGCCGGCTCTTCTTTCTTTTTAATTATCTTATTCTGTTTGCTAAACTTAATGGAAACAATACTTGATTTATGTACATTTACATTATTGCATTTCATTTTCTCTTAGAAAAGGCACCAGAAAGCCTAAGAGATAAGACATGGGAAAAAAAACCAAATAGTATTGCTCTGGAGCGGGTTCAAATATTTCTTAGTGCCTGATGCAATTCTCTAAAGTCTGTCTCTGACTATAAAGACTAACCATATTACAGCACATCCAGGATGGCTCTATAGTTACGTATTACAGCCGGACACTAATCATCATTGACAGCTCCTCAGCAGCAGGTGGGATTCAGCTCATCAGCTCATAAATTTGTTGCAGCAATTTTACAAACATTATGTCTTTTAAGACCCAATAAATTCTGAAAATTGCAGCTTGTCATATCACTATGACTTAAACTGACTGTACAAATCCAAGTTATTCCAAGTCTAATTTTAGTCATTTAATTAGCAGTTAATCATTATGTTGGATAAGGAGATATCTACGGTGTCTAATTCTCTAGTTATACATGAAATACTGTACATACATGGAAATATAGTGCGGTTATATTCCACAGTGCTGTACAGAGATGGTCACTATTCATATTGGTCTTCTATCTATCACATATCTATCTCATATTTATATCTATCTGTCCATCCATCCTGCTTTGTGAAATTGTATAATTTGTGACTATTATAGTTTGTGATCTAGTACACCACTTGGATTTTTAAGGATATGTTCACACGGCTTAATTGCGGGCCGTACAGTACGCCCCACAATTAAGCCGGGTGCTCGGGTGCGGCCCATAGACATACATTACTTGCGGCGCGTAAGCACTGTGAATAAATGACATGTCACTTATCTCCCCGCGCGTCGTATTGTACGGGCGGGGAGAGGAGGCGTAATCCATGGTTCTCTATAAGAACTGTGGTTTACCGTAATGACTGGGGTGCATTTTGCTCGTATTAGAGCGCAGTATGAAATGCCTCCCAAAATAAGCCATGTGAACTTACATTAAAGGTTCCCATGGCAAAGGCCAAATACCGGTAGGATTTTCCAACAAGTATTTTGTCTTTTTTGGCACGTAGGGGGAAGGCTTTTGTCTGCGGTTTCTGGATTTAAGCCCTCCCACTTCACTCTCTCATGTTCGGTACGAAACTGTGCTAAATAACAGTTCCATTTTCGTTACCCGCATGTCAAACCACCGGCGGAAAATCTGTTCAGTGGGGACTGCTGAATGGCTTTTCTATTAAAGTCTATGGGGAGCATTGCATATCAGTTTTCAGATGGTTTCTGAAACGACAAACAGTCTGAAAAACCGACCAAAATATCATGCCATGGGGACAAGCCGTAACGATACTAAAAAGTAACCAATAGGTTTTAATGTGTACTGTCTGTTAATATCTATTCCTCTATTATGTACTAGACTTTTGGGTATCTTTTGATTTTTATGTTACTTTGCCTTTATTCTTTTTTAAGATGTTTAATTATTTTTGGGCTATAAAGTTTTAGGAATTCCTTATACAGTGGAACTGTACTGTAGATAGATTTTTTTAAAGATTTTTTGTTTGCTCTTACCAGTCTAATGCAATGTGTCGCCTCCATTTCTTCAGTGTATCATGCTGTTATTTTGCATATTACCTAACATGTCAGGAATGCTCTGGCCCTAGAATAATACATTTGACTTTCCTAGAGGCTGAATGAGCGTAAGCAATGCAAAGCCAAATATGCACATACACTTCATTTCCCTACAGAGCAGTGTGAGATTTGCAATCCACAGCCTTAACACATAAAATATTAAGAACCAATTTTCAGCTGCACCTCTGTCACTTCCATTATCATTCTACACATCGAGAAGTGATAATGGACTCTGGAAGTTGTAGCTTCCATCCATCTCACACCACTTGGGGTTTGACAAAGGGATTCTTCTGCACAGATGGGTGGCCCCTAACAGGCAGAGGAAGCCCCTAGAATGCTACAGAGAATAGTTCTCATTTTGGAGGGGTTTTATTTAATCTATATACACAAATCATTTTCTGATGTGTTCCACTATAAATGCCTTGATTGATTTTTTACTTGACGGATATGGGAAAGGATAGATATCTGTACGTTGCTAAATTTAATAGGTGGCAAAATCTGTCCAGAAATATGTTGTGGAGAGTAGATGTAGATTCATTACCTATTTATACTTTCCATCCTTTCTGAACACAGTTGTAAGCTGAACTTTTCTTGTGTGGCAGGATGTATCACATGGACATGTGATCTGGAATTCTCAAATGTTAATCAATAATGCTGGAAAAAGCTTTTGGATATTGACTTCTCAATTGCTAGATATCTAACCCACGTACTGAAGTGTGCCTTGTGGAGTTTGGTCATTTGTACACAATTTAAGCAATTACAGCACATCGGCGGCCGCGCTGTATATGCTGTGAAATAATTGCCTGCCTATATAGGAATCCTAAATTCTGTTCATATTACTGTCATAACGCCACGAATGCTCTGCACGATCCACTGACAAACTGGAAAACTCTCTAAAAGACTCCATGGATTATAATGGTCGTCGTCAGAATTTCAATAATTTTACAGTAAGACTAATGCTACATGAATACTGTAAAGGTTGATGGAGTTCTTTGTGTAAATCAGAGTAAATTATAGAAAAGAGCGCTAGGTCTCTGGTTCTACCTACTGTAGGCTACGTCACATCCAAGTCTTAATAGGACCTTGGATTCTGACTGGGGATTTTGAGCTGAGCCAGAATTTCCCTTATAAGAATGATAGCCGTATCTCCTAAAAGAGATTATAAGGTGCTGTTTTTTTGTCCCACAATAGAGGACAGGTTCTGAGGAAGTGAGCTAGAAGTACCTGAAACACATTGTCTTGTATGATGTTTTAGGCTATGTTCACAAGGCTTATTCATGGTATAATTGCGGGATGGATTTTGCCCGCAATTACCCTCTGTGCTCAGCAGCGGGGAGAGGCGCGGGGTGAGGGGCGGCAGCTCGCCGGATCCCATCAGAACAATTGCATTCATTCCCCCCCCTATTTCTGCAGAAATCGAACCCTAGTTACTATGAACTGTGGAATAGACTGGATTTTATACTATTCTTTACCTATCCATGAAATTAGCGAGATTTTCCTAATGGAATGACATTATTTGTATGTCTATTTATTTTTTTAGGAAGTAAATGGAACAGCATTTTGGTTCTCAGAAATTCCATAATGCTTTACTTTTTACCTAATATGAAGATTTCTTCTCAAGTAAGTTTATTAAATTACATTTTAATCTGTTATATGTCCACTGTAGGTAGGCGTAGTTTTTTTACAACATTAAGGGGCTAATAAATTTTGCAGTATTTTTAACATTTTTAAGAAAATTTGCAATATAAATTTTTTTATTGACCAGTTCATTTTTGATGTGGCTTTGAGTGGCTTTTTTACCCACATAAATAACTCCGTCTAAGAAACTGAGCCCCTTAAAGTATTTATAACAGTGTACAAGAAGTTTTTTAACCTTTTAGGTATTTCACAGAAATGAAAGCAAAGTGGAGGTGAAATTTCAAAATGTCACTTTTTTTCGCAGTTTTTCAGTTCATATCCATTAATCACAGGAACACAGTAAATGTGACCAGTAAAATACAACTTAATATTGATTCCCCAGATTCTGTTATGCCATAGTTTTTTGGGCTTCAATTTTGCAGTGTTTACCGTGTGGTATAAATGACATAATAACTTTACTATGTGGGTTGGTACAATTACAAGAAAATATATTTTATATATTTTTTGTTTGTTTTATTAGTTTTACACAATAGGAATGCGCTTATAAAAAATTGCATTTTTATGTTATAGTTTGATAGCCATAACTTTTTTCTTTTTCTGTATATGGAGCTGATTATGGGTGTGTTTTTTGTGGGATGAGTTGTTTTTATTGGTACCATTATGGGGTGCATATAACGCTTTGATCACTTTGTATTAAGGTTTTTATGAGACATTTTACAAATATTGCAATCCTGGTAGTGTTTTTTTTATTTTTCACAGCGGTCCCTGTGCGGTATAAATAACAAGCTAGCTTTACTCAACAGGTTGATACGATTACAGCGATACCCAATTTGTATTTTTTTACGTTTTACTGCTTTACACAATAAAAACCACTGATGGCTGACATACCACAGCGATTGTGCGAACTCTGCTTTAGCGTTGGGCGCTTTATCACACTATTCTGCGCTCTTTCTATCTTCTGTAACGTATCTGCAGAGAGGTGTTTGCATCTTGTCAGTCCAAAGGTCTAGTTGGTTTAGAGGCCTTTTAACGAAACTCAAGTGGGTTTAAAGTTTCTCATTGATGACACACTAAAAGGGATGCTGCTTCCAAAAGGTGTCGCCAGAGAACGAACTGTCTTCCCTAGAGCATACTTCATTTTCCCAGGGAGCATTGCAAGGCCTAGGCGTCTTCCTACAACTTTATGGTGTTCTTCTGCAGGAGAAACTTTACTCCCCTAGGACTAATGTAAATGTGAGAACAGCTTTAACCAGGGTACCCACTAAACAATAGAGTTGTAGATAATCATTGAATATTTTTAATCCAAATATTAAGATATTCACACTATATTCAAACATGATAAATCCTACATTAGACTTTTTTAACAGTTGTCAAACATCAAATTTAGCTTGTAGATAAGTTATAATTGGTGAAAGGGGGCATTGTTAATCATTTTAGTGCCTTTGGTTATACCACAATTAAAAGTTAAGGCCTTAAAAGTCACAAATGTTTAAAATATCAACATAGAAATTAAATCATAGATAAACATGGAAGTAAAATCCATGTTGCATAACCTTCAGGTATAATACCTAGATAATAGAGATGGAAGAGATTTAAATAAATGATGGACTTATTTACTTGTCATTCCCAATATGTTATTTGAATTAAAAAAATCGAATTACCAAGACAATAAATAGCAAATCATCTGTTAAAATATTAATGTTATGATGTGCATATTTATAATCAAAATGTTGTCTGACCCCTATTTGCCCTCCAACGTTTCGGAAAAATCCCCTCTGGAATGAGCCTCTTATTTGTTTAGATTGTATTTATTGAAAACGTTAATTTTCATCTCATAATCTAATGCATTACAAAAGGTTTTCTAAGATATGTAAAAGAGGGCCGACCCATGTTTAGAGGAATTACAATATCCTCAGTTCAAAAGGTTGTTTGACTCTTGCCACATTTCAACAAGTACTAATTTTGCATGTGCCTGTCTCCTCGCAAAATTTCATCTCTATGAATTTTTAATGACACAAAGTAATTTTTCAAGGTCACTGGCAGAGCAAGTAGTTATTCAGACATTAAATTTGTTCACAGTTTCTTGGCAGCTGGGCTGGAAAGCAAGCAAGAGGGGGTAAAACTCTGGTGATGAATGCGGGGAATAAAAAGAGAATTAAGAGAAACAGAAAAGGAAAAAAAGATTTCTTCTACAAATGACTTTGTGAAAAATTATTAAAAGAAAATCTCAGTGGTAGGCCGGTAGGCAGTGCAGAGCATGGAATTTCTGTGAGTTTTCAAATAGTCGACCACAGCGAAGCCCCTTTTTGCTCTAATGAATAAATGGGTTTATATGCGTAACACAATTTTAAACAAAAGACCTTAACACATCACTGTCATCCAACTAATTCAATGAAAGTAACTGTAAAAAAATAGACACGTCAACAATAGCTTCTCTGGTCTATTCTATTTATCTAGCACTATAAGAAATCCACAAGATGGAAGATGCAACACAATTGGTATAATGAGTATGTCAAGACCTTTCACGGTGTATTCAGTCTTTTACTTATCTACTAAAATGAAGCAAAGTATTACTGTATAGTTAATCTTCAGACTATACACAATTCAGGTGCCGTTTTTGCTTATTTTAAACTGTACTAACAAGAAAGTCCAGTCATCTAGTAGGAGTTTTCTCCTCTCCTTCAATGTAATCAAAATTTCAACATAGAGACTGAGTCAAATTGCATATAAAATCTTGAGTTTTACTTGAAAGCATGGAATATTAATATGGCTGTATGCCTACATACTCCAATTCATCGTACTATTGTGCATTTACAAGTCAGTACTTATCTGTAGCTGTTACAATCCCAGAATTTCACATTTCAGTGGCATGCAACCTCATACTCGAGCTGACAGACGGTGAGCAAAACACTCCAGTATAGTTAATCTTAACAATCAAAGATTTAGTAGAAAATATGTAATTATTTTATATTAAGGCACCTATTTCTGTCTCTACCTCAGGTAGTAGGAGTAGAGGCTGAGTAGTACAGAAAAAATACATATATAGTTATACCTATTTTCAACAGTAAAACAGGGCCCTCCCCAAGTTTCAATACTATTCTGTACCAGTATAAGCATTGGAAATTGAAAACATTTAATTAGTTGGAAGCCACTAAAATTTCACCCCAAAATTAGAAAAAAAATAATGCTTACTTAAAATAATTATAGAAGTCATACAGGGAAAGTAATCCCTTAACAGTAAGAGCTCAGGGTAACATTGCTCATTAGGGATAGGCACCATAAAGGTGTGGGGAGACTTATAAATTATGATCAAAATATAAAATATATTCAAATAAACTCAGGAGAAAAGAGAACATTTTAGCAAAGCCATTATGGATGGCATGTACGTCTTCATACCCTTCCATAGTGCCACTCTCTATTGAGAAATGCAACCATTTTGAGCTTTACCTATAGCCTCTCACCCAGCCTAGCCAGCACTGATGAGGGGCAAACAACCTGAGAAAGTGGACAGTAGATGAGGTATTCGGTTTGGGTTTACGCCAAATCATATTGCAACGGCAAAATCCTATGACCCTTAATGTGCTAAAGGAAATGAATGGAGTTTCAAACTCATGCACTTAGAATAGTCATTTAAGTTTGTGCTACATCTTTCTCGAGTCTTGGTGGTACAATTTTGTTTCTTCACTGATTGGGCTTGAGCTGCAATCAAATGATAGGTTAGTAATTTTATAGCTCAGTGAGTTCAATGGAGAAACACAAGTACAACATAACGGTTTTGACACTAGCGACCATAGTAATCAATGAAAATCATATGAAAATTGGGTTGGTGCACAGGGCTCTACAAAAACCCCCCCAAAAAACATATTACATTAAAACTATCTTTTTTAGATAGCATTCTCTCTCTCTCTCTCCTGCTACTACTCTCTACTCTATCTATCTATTCTTCGTTCATCTCTGCTTCTCTTTACTCTCTCTATCTCTATGCATAGGCAGGCAAATAACGGAGATGCTCAAGGCCTCATATCAAAATAAAATGAGAGCATCCCTAAAATGACAAATTCATAAGTAGCAGTATTGAAGTAAAATAATGTACATATTTTTAGAGTACCCACATAGTGGTGCTAAATAGCTGAAAGCCACCAGCTTGTTATTCCCTTTGAAAGGTACAGTGTTTTTGCACCTATACAGACACCCTTACCTCTGGACCCTATATCGTCTATTGTTGCTATTGTGTTGTCCATAAGATATTTCCAAATTAAAAATAAATGTTTATAATTGTAAAGAGACAACAAAATTTAATTGTGAATCTGGCATAACTGATATAGGTGTCTGGAAGTGAAAAAAATCATATTTTACAGGAGAATGCCTCCAAGAACCCTTGGCCTGTTTCGTAGATTTCAATTCCCCTGCGTTTCATTGTCTTGCTATTTGAGCAGCTTTAGTTCTGGGGTTAAGCTGGAACTTTGTTCAATCGGTTTCACACTGAAATGTCAGCCACTCTGTATTGTTGTGTTTTTTTTTATTTTGCCTGTCTGTCAAGAGTGAGAAAGGAAAAGGTCACTGTCCTTTCATTCATAGACTGTAACTTCTATGATGTTCATCAAAGATGTTCTTTTATTAACACTTTTTCTATGTTTGTACGAGCACAGTAATGACATAATACCATGGAGAATATCTCAAGAAAATCAAGTAAATACTGTTAACATTTGCTATTATTATCAGTCTGGCCTTCACCACTAGATGTGTACAGTTACAATTTTTACCATATGAAAAATTAAACACCTAAAAATGTTTTAGTTTTGACTCATTTTCTTCCCCTTTCCAAGGAATCCCAAAATGTTAAATCTGAGGTTAACATTACTACTGCTCAAAATCCTAAGGAATTACAGCTAGACTAGGTCTACACTGCATCGGCCAAAAAACAACCGTTTTTTTTTCCTACGCACGACCACGGTTTTGTCAAGTCTTGTTTTTATGCCGTCGGCCCATACGATTGATTGTATGGGAATATGACAAAAAAAAAAACTCAAAGCGCCGGTGCATTATACAACATGTTGTATAATGTGCCAAGAGATGAAGGGAGAAAATATGACCTGCATAGACTACAGGTCGTTTTTTTTTCTGTTAAAGGGTATGGGCTGCCTGAACGACCATATTTTCAGCAGTTTTAGAATCCTAAAACTGCTGAAATTACAATCGCATTTCATTGCAGTGGAGACATAGCCTTACAGTTCATGATATTATGTAACAGACCTCGGTTCCTACACCGTTGGCAGCAATTTTAAAGTAACCTGCACATCATAGGGGATAGTTTGCTATGGTTTCCATGGCACCTATTAGTGATAGTGATGGAAATCTCCACTGCAAAAACAAAGAAATGCAAACATATTTTATAGAACATGCTTATTTGAGCTGTGTACAAAAAAAGAACCTCAGGTGTGAGATTTTGCTTTTATGGACATGCAATATATCCTGAGAAGAAACTATATAAATGCAATATGACTAACTATAGCTTGTTTGTAACCATGTACAATAAAGAGTACATTAATAGATACAGGGGATATAATAGATATAGATATAAGGGGATATGTATGAAATGGGCTGTGCCTGTTTTCTGGCGTGATTTGTGCCCAAAAAGCTGTCGTAAGCCCTGTCCCACATTTATAAAAGGCCTTGAACCTAAAATGGGAGCACATCTGACATCCTCAACCATTCTGTCGGTGCCAACTCTTAGGGGGTGTGTTGCGCCACATTTATAAGATATATTAGATACATTCACGCGGAGAACTAATCCATGTCATCTTCAAAGTGGCGAGGTTGAGACCAAATTAGTTTGACTTTTGTGGCGCACATTTTTTTCTCACAAAGGGACACATTTATTAAGTTCTGTGAGACACTTTCATACACACTGTTGAATGCTACACTAACCTACATAAAATTTCAACTGTCTAATTTTCACTAGTTTTCATACATGTGCCCCATGGTGTTTTAAATTCTATCCTCCATTAGCTTACCAAAACAGAAATAGTTCTGCTTAAAGAGAACCTGTCACATAGGTTATGCCCCCCCTTGCTGAGGACAGCACAAGCCAGTGGCAGACATGCTGTTTCCAGCGCTGTGTCCCTTATTCTGTAAGATGCTGGAGTTTTAGAGTATTTAATACTCAAATCTTATTCATGAGCAGGTTTTAGCCCCCCACCAAAGGCTACCCACCAAAGTAATAGGTTAATCAGTTGAGGTGGGCGGGACTAGCCTCAGGTGGGCGGGGTATGAAAAAACAGGCTCTTTTTATGACTTTTTTTCTGGCTGAAAACTGCAGATGTGAGCACTAAATACTCTAAAACTACAGCATCTTACAGGATAAGAGACACATCACTAGAAACAGCAGGTCTGTCACTAGCTTATGCTGTCCTCAGCAAGAGGGGCATAAACTGTGTGACAGGTTCTCTTTAAAGGGATTGTCTTACTACATCGATTCATCTTACCTCAGTCCAGTTTTCTCTATTTCATTTTTTAATCAAGGTTTACGTTTACTAGCTCTACTGGCCTGAAGTGATGAGCTGCTGAGGACACCAGGTCTGTAGCTATAAAAGCCAGCGCTGGCAGCCTTTGAGAAGAGATCGAACAGGTCTGTAGCTATAGTGACCTGAGGCGCTGATGCAGCCCACACAAGATTGGATAT
This sequence comes from Phyllomedusa bahiana, assembly GCA_025379985.1. Taxonomy (NCBI): domain Eukaryota; kingdom Metazoa; phylum Chordata; class Amphibia; order Anura; family Hylidae; genus Phyllomedusa; species Phyllomedusa bahiana. The sequence continues at coordinate 82,310 of JAODAL010000416.1, forward strand.
CTCAGAATAGGTGGGACACTGTTAGTGGACATATATTGCAAAGTGACTTGTTTTTGCAAGATCTTTAACATAAAAAGTAATCTTTGTAGTGAGAAAAACCGTAAGTCTCATCCCTGGTAAACTGACTCCACTGTCTCTTTCGTAGGTAAGATCTACTTTCCTTTAGGCTGCTTTCCCACTGTATTTGCAATGTGCATATGCGTTTTATGGTTGACTCTGTATAGACATGCAGTGGCAACTATCACCATGGGTTCCCATGTTTGTTTTTTTTAAAAAAAGAAAAAGAAATTGTGTTGCATGCAGTTTTTTATTAGACACCTTTGTATGAAAGGCAACATCCTATTGAGCAGAAAAAATGTACAATGACATATACCTGTCTTTGGCCAAATGGACACTGTTTTGTCCTCTGTTGGGTGAATGCAGAACTGTGGAGACGGCTTTCCTGGCACATGTGGCTGCAAACACAGCTTGAATATAGCCTTAAATAGCTTGCTAAGCTTGGCTGCAAACCTTTCCTATAAAGGCTCTGACAGTAACAACCACTATTAATATTTTGTGTTCTTAAAGTTCTCTTAAAATGTGTATTCCTTGAGCAAAGTTGTTAGCAGAAGCTGTTTTCTATGCTTTGTACTGTGCTTTCTTTTATGGCACTAAAACTTTCATCCGTGCTGTTCCAGATAATATCTTTGCTTTGATTTGAAAGCCTGAAATGAAGTAGATTATTTGTGTGGGTTGATTAAAAGTGCAATCTGTAATATCCAATTAAAGAACAAAACGCTGCTTGTTGCTGCTGCCTTCTCTCAAGGTTTATTATGCTCAACTTAAGATAGACTTGTTATACTGTGACTTTTCAGTCCTCCTTTTGTTTTATGCTACATTTGATACAAATAATAATTTTTTCCATGACGAATCCTTGAATCTGCTGATTTTTTATACTCTATCAGATAAAGTAGAAACTAGGAAAACTAGGCAATCACTGGTGATAAATATGTTAAGCAGTTTTCTATGCAGTTTTAATTGCATTCTATGAAAGCTTTTCTTGTCTGTTCTAATTTAGTGAAATCATAGCTTTTGGGAATGCTTAAATACCAGTATTAACAGCAAATTAATTAATGCTGGCAGTTAGTCCTACTTCTAATCCATACTAATTTCCAGGATATGTTTCAAAGAATATCGAGTAATTATAGTGGTTGCAAAAATGAGTTTGTATTCTACATTATTATATTTGACCTTCTATACACCTTGACCTACCAGGTATATGTATGTGTATACATACACACATTCATACATACATATACACACACACTTTGATTGACCACTTAGATATTAGACAGGTCGTTGTAGCTGCACAAGTTGCAGGCCAATGTCTTGGTGACCTGTCAGTCATACTTTGCCAAAATCAATAGTACATAAGATGTACCACAAAGTTTCTTATTTGAAACACTGCATTTCTCTCTCTACTTTTCATGTGCTTCTCTCTTCCCCTCTCCCTCTTAAACATAGGATTTATTCTGTCTGTAGAAGTCTATGGAAATGAGTGGGGGAGCAGGGGGAAGTTGCAGAGCAAGACATGGGCAGAGAGAAACACTGCCACAAGTTTGGTTATGTGCTATATCTCACCATGGTTCTTTATTCACAATTATACAATGTTCTCCATGCTTCTGTACATTCTAGAACAGGGTCTCCTCTTTGTGTGTCTCTGTGTGTATAGTAATGTTTAGAAGCCAAGGTAGCAGCTAATCTCCACCTATTAGTTCAGGGAGAATTGAAGATTAAAGATATCCTGTGGAATGGAAAAATGCTACATACAAGTTCAATAATAGTCATAAATCGTTTTCATGTACACATTATAGTTTTTCCTGAAAAGCCACCTGAAATAGCCAGAATGCTTTAAATTAAAATAATTTTAGACACTAATGTTTTTAGAACATGTTAGAGAGTAGCATAACTAGTGATGATCTAAAATAATTTTTAAAAAGTTGGTAGCGAAGGCCAAAAAAAAAATTATCGTAGGATGAAATACAAACTCTTATAGGGGGAGCAGAGCTGTCACAACTAGCCCTTTGGTCTGAAGGGGAACAAAGGCTTTATTCTTTTAAGTGTTATAAATAGCACATGATATTGAAGGACTCCAATAAAGGTTCTATGGTAAATAATATCCACTTGCATTTATGGTATTATGAAGTCTATTAGCAGTTATGTACTTAGTATGTAATCTTCAACCTAAGGTAGATTTATGTATTCCTTTATTGAGTTACAATAGTGTGACCGTCATTTGATGACTGCTGCATGCAAATATCCCGTATTATTATCAATGGTTTATTTCATAGTTCAAAACTTTTTGTGGCAATATAATAATATGTAAACTAAGCAAGAGCAGTAAAGTCCATTCGGAGAGTTTCCTCAACCTTTCACCCTCCTAGCAGCGTACATATAATAGACTTGTATATACTTAGGGCTTCCAAATTATTCAACTTTACCACAAAATCAGTGTACAGTAACAAAAAATACTTGCTGTTAGTAGCTAATGCCGCTCTCCTTGTTAGATGCCTCCTCTGAGGTTCACAAAAGTTCAAAGTTCTTTTGCTCGTGCTAGTAAGAGGTAGTGTCTGAACGGTGGCTACGTAGCACACATGCAACGTTTCGAGGGTGGAGCCCTCTTTCTCACACAAGATACAAGTCTGTTATATATAGGATGCTAGAATGGTTTATTTAATTACTACTGACGTTAATCTACAATGTAAAGACATTGATACCCCCAGTTAGGAATGAATGGATTTCCTGACAGAAATCAGTTGTAGAAAGGAATTATTTACTACATGGTTAGGAGTAAAAGGTATCTTGGAAAAAAAATGTAAATGGAAACATTTAATACACCTAAAAAAAAAAAAAATGTATAAAAAAAAATGGCTGCATCTAAACAAGAGTTGAACAATTCTAAATTATCATATGAGCAGATAGTGGGCCAGAATAGTAAGTCCTAGAGCTTGCTATAATTATTATAGGTAATACATATTGGTAAGCAATCCATTAGTGAATTCTTGTAAAGTTTAATTATTATTGAATGTCTGAATGAATTTTGTTCTTTGTGAAAAGTCATTGCCAAAGTCATTCAGTGATGTCAGTGTGGAAAACCTCAATTAAATTAGTTGTGTAAGAATAAATTGCAAGGCTTTCAGCTGTCTATGCATGTTAAGATTTTCCCTATAAAACAAACAAAAAAAGTCTGTTGAAAAGGGCTTCATTCATATCAGATCAAGGTGAAAATTACTTGACTTTGAACATTTTTTGTAAAAAAAATTCCAGAAATGTCATGAAACATATACATCAGTTTCCACTCTGGGGGAAGAGTTAAGCTGAAGGGGTTAAGCACTGCTTTGATACATATACATTTCTAATCTCGTCAGTTGAGAGTATTGTTTTTAGCTGATCTTTTGTCTGTTGAAAATCTTAACATGTATAGTCCGTTTCAATTTCACAGGCAATGTTTAAACATGTCATTGGTGAAGTTTAGATATTGACACAGTTGACATTGGTTTTCACAGTTTACATTACAGTATCATTAGTATTATTAAATTTTTTCCCAAATTGGGCAAACCTATCAAACCTTATCAAAATTGTTCCATTCACAACTTCCTATTGTATCAAAAACATCAAACTGATAATCAGTTATTAGAAAACCTGTTAATTAGGTATGTATGCATAACTCTTGCAATTGTCTCTAGAGTGAAAAATGTTACTTCCTTGACTTTTGTTTGACAATCCCATTACAGAACTAAAGATCTGTTAAATCTGTTTAAGCCTGGTGATAATAATTTAAGTAGATGTGAAGCCGTTCTTTGCTTCTCACTAAGGGATATTACTGTTCGAACTGGGGTTGAAGACACCAGGCTGACAGAATGACTTCTACACCGTGTCAGAACATGCATTACTATAAACTGGCACAGTGTCAAATGAAATCAGTATGGGTCAGCTGCAGGTTAAGCTAAGAAAACAATAAAAAATTAAAAACCACAAAAGCACTCAACAGGAAGGTTTATGAGAATTCAGGCAGAAGGGACCCAACCCACTGAAGAACAATCTGTCAAGTTAATCCCAACTTCAGCCAGTTTATCTAGTTTGTAGTATAGTGATCCTTCACATAATGTGAAGAAATTTTGAGATCACTAATCTCCACATTGCAATGTATGAGATAATAATGTGTACGTATACTGCAGTCTTCCTGTTCTTCATTTCCTGCACTGTGCAACTTATTTCTTATCAATGGCTTCATTTACTATGTTGTATCACTTGTTGTGCTGATTTTTTGCTCTTTCCTAGCTGCTGATTTTTTGCTCTTTCCTAGCTGTGACTAAGGCTATGTCTACATGGCAGTGGACAAAAAATGACCTGAAAACCAAATCCTAAAAATGTTCATAAAACTGAGTTTTTTTGTGCACTGCCTGTCAATAGCTACTGAAAAAACATCAGTTTTTTGGTGAGCTTCGCATTTTTTTTTTTGCAAATTTTTTTATGCGTTTTTGCGACTTCTTTGCCCGTTTTTGGTGCTTTTTTTGCTGAAAAGCATAGCATTAACTTTGCTGTTTATTTCTGCAAAAAACATGCCAAAAAACATCTGTCGCTTTATCTGCAAATAAAATGAGCAGAAAAAATACGTTGTGGAGACATCAGAACGTTTTTACTAGACAGGTCTATGGGACCTCTTTTCAGTCGTTTTTTTCAGCGTTTTTGAAAACAACAAAATGAAAAAACGGACATTTTTGTGTGCAGTGGAGACGTAGCCTAAGGTATTGCAATACAAAAGCAAAGCCAACACCACAAAACATTTTACTGTATTGCCACAGTGTAATGCACAGGAAACAAATATTGTACATTTTTATTTTGCATTTGTATACAGTTTTATGCCACTAGACATTGATAAATTGGATAGATGATGCAGAGATCAAGTGCAGGTGTTTTTTGACTTGATAGAGCAAGATACATGTAGCCACTACATAGCCTAAAAGATGATGAAAATAATAATAGTAAAAAAAAGTGACAATCAACATAATAACCATAGTCTTGTCAAACCTTTAAGAATTAAGTTTAAATAAATCTTCATTTTTTATGAACAAGGATTACGTATTTCATAAATAAATCAATGACACCACTCTTAAAAACCTTTTAGAGCTGTCCCTTTAGGCCACCTATTTTCTTAATGAAACCAAAAGGAACATCTGCCAAAATTTTATTTGCACTTAATGAAATAAAAATACAAAGATCCCAAAAAAAGTTTAGAAAGAAAATCGAACTTATATGTAATGGGAATTTCCAGAAAATATACAATGTACAGAATATTATTTTCTTATGTAGGCTTAAGATTTTTTTAGTACACAATTTTAAAAGAGCAATCCTTTTATTGCTAATAGAAGATGAGTGACTTTTTATCCAATCATTTCTTGTAAGGTTTGCAAATGACAAAATATAGAAGGAATACCTGATATTAATTTTGAGACAAAATAAATTTCTTCAAAAAATTAGCTTCTTTCATTTATATTAAAAATTAATATCTCAAATATATAACTGCTTAACATTAATCTTTTGCTAAATTACTTTCTGCAAGTCTTTATTGAGTCCTGCTTGATTCTAATTCAGAGGATTTGGAAAGATACTTTTAACCCCACTCAAAAGGCAAAGTTTTAGTAGTTTTAGAGAAGAATATTATATACACATGTAATTGTATTTAATATCTGGAAGGTAACAAAGTAAGTTCCTGAATAACATCCATGTTAGTGAACCTCTAGAGTTGCAAAATAATACAAGATCTCATGCATGCATTGATGTTTTCATGAGGGCTGCATAAGATCTTATATTACACACTTAAATGAATAATCACAATGATACTGACAATAAAGTTTAGTCGACCTTTATTCTAACAATGAATGGAATGACAGGAAGTTACAAATTCAACCTTTGACAGGCTAATGTTTAAAGGGTAATGGCAAAAGATGTCCCAGACATCTATGAATGTTGTGGGCCTTATTACTAGGACCTATGTACATCTACCTCCAGAGGAGAAGTCCTTCAATCCCCTATTCTACCTGGTGTGATTGAGCAATGAGGTGGGTGATATTACGGCTGAACTTGTTGTGATCCACTAATTTTGTAAAAGTTAGTCACAGTTACAGAAACCGCAAAGCACCATGAGCTGCCAGTAACAGGGAAACCTCATGAAATAACAGGAGACTAAATTACAAACACTCCCTTAAATATGCTTCATTAGGAAAATCAAAGCATCTCACCTGTAATTCAGTTTAAAAAAAAAAAAAAAACAATGGCCCTTTATGACAGGACTGAAGTCAGGCCAAATTGATACCGGACAGCTTGATGGATCACTATGTTGACAGCTCTGTGAAACTAACTGCTTCTGAGCTGTAAGTATCCACTGTGAAAGGGGGAGCTTGGAAGTCTACATCAAGTGTACACTGGAAGCAATGTAATATAAATGCCTGTGTGCTATGAAGGAGGAGGCTGAAGCAACATGTAAACTCTGTCACACTATGTCCTCAGTGTGCTTTGCCTGCTGAAGTGTATTTATAGTGAGAGACTCAATACAACCCTGTACAAGCAGCTATGCCCTCAGCTCCCTCTGCACAGTAGCTATCTCACACAGAAGGAATCCCACTGGATAATTATCTCTGACTGAGAAAGTGAAATGTTTGTGTGGAGGTGATAGGTACTCTTTGAGGATACAGTAGTTACCCCTATGGTGAAGATAGATGTGGGTTGAAGAAGGGAATATGGCAATGACACCTGAAGTATAACATAAATTTACAGTTAGCATCGTTTTAAAAGCCTTGTTACATTATCATATTAAATTAGTTTCTCACTGAAAAGTTTTCAAAAGTTGGTCCATGATCAGTGATGACATTAAACTAAAATTAGTCAATGGAACAGACACCTGTAGATATGATCCTTCCTCCTTCACTCACAGAATGTAAATCTGTGGTACTTGAGTTTTGCTACATATATGCTACATACTTGCTACAGGCCACTTTACAGGCAGTTCTCGTGTCAACTGGCAATAAATGAACAAGACACAGCAAGGATACGGCCACACGGCAGTTGTAAAATGCCGGTCAGATTCTGTTTAAGAATCCGGACAGTATTTTATTGTCTTTTGAATCGTTTTAGGGGACAGTTCTGTCCGTGGTTTGCGGATTCAGGCATCCCCCTTAATCATTGAATAGCACACCTTCGGGAGGAAAATTGCATGTTCCGAGTTTTTTTTTTTTTTTTTTTTTAACGCTGACGGTGTAAATTTCCCCCAATAGTCTACCCTGCAACTTTTTTCTGCCGGTCAGATTTTCTAGTAATGTCTATGGGGATGTTTGACAGTTGGTCAAGTCTGAAAACAGTCTGGAACTGATAAACCTTGCTGTGTGGACGTACCCTTGTTCTCACATCTCATATGTCAACATATACTGTCCTTGGTTGCCAAAAACACAAGGTTATATAAATCCATTTCAACACCACCAAGTGGCATTATGATGAGGTGTTTACAGCTTTTTGGGGTCCACCACCTAGTGAAATGCTTGACACAACATAAAGGCCCTCTGTGATTGTTCTCTCCTCCCTGTGCAGGATGACAGACTGAGACCACTGGAATGGTACTATTAATGAATCTATAACTTACAAGCATCTACTTTGAGCACCACAGGGCGTCTAGGTTCTGTAGGTGCAACTGCAAAAATGTATAAATACAATATGGCCTCACACGTTAAACAATAAAGTATCACCAAGGTACATAAAAAAAATTCTCATCTGCAAATTACAACACAACATTGCACATTAGTAAGGGGTGAAGATAGGTCCAGAAAATCCCTTTATATGATATTAACTTTTAGAAATGTATCAATCACTTGGTAATCAATTCTCAATTTACTACTCCTCATTGAGCAATCTGTGAAATGATTCCAATATCCATCAATCTACAGTTAACAAAATCTATTCCTTTCAAAACAAGTCAAATTCTATTTTTCGCGGATTTTGTTTTCTAATTCATAAAACAGAAATTACTACGAAATTACTACCATTTTTCATATCTGCTTTTTTTGTTCTATTAAATATTACAACATCTGAGAATAGGTATCTAATTATTGCAATGACTTATTTTTTAATTATTTCTTAAATAAAAGCATGGTGCTCTACTTTGGGTCAAAAAAGCACCCAGAATTTCCAAAACCAATGCATCATTATCTGATGCTGGAGGGGGTGTAGGTGGGGAGACAAGTTTCCCTAAACATTATAGAATTGTCATTAATCATCTTACTGTAGCTGATAGGATAGTATTAGCCAATAATTAGTAATTTCTAAGTTCTCCTTCATTAACGGGAGTTATTGGAACAAGACTGGTTTCATTGGTGCCCTTCTCAGAAACAGGTTCCTTACGTAATGTCATGATTTCTCTTCACTATATGTTTGCCGCAGGGCTGGGACAAGGCATTCTGCCCCCCAATGGAAAATTCAGCCTACTCCATGTCTCCTAAGCCCCCTTTTCTGCCTGGGATCAAGTGGTGCCCTAGGCGGTCACCTACTTTTGACTACCCATCGCCCTTACCCTGGTTTGCAGATAAAAAAATAGGTGAAATTCTTTACATTAGTCATTACAAATATTTCTCTTATTAGATCTCTCCTCTTAATAGAATCCTTGAGAAACAGACATAGCATATACTCTTTCATTTAGAACATATTTTAAGCACATACCATCAAACTTAGCTTATTCTCTATTCTGTAGTGTAAAGAATTCTAATCAGATCTTATAATAGCTACAAGAACCTCATATTGTTTTACATTTTTACATATTTTAGTTTCTATAATATACATTTTTGTATCACTTTTCTTTTTAACCCCTTGTACGACAGGTACAATACATAACATCTTATAGATGCTGACTCAAGTCCCCTTTTGTGAACAAGTGAAAAAAAAAAAAGTGAGTGTTGTATTTTATTCATCCTGACGCAATTTTTTACAAATGCTTTTCTATTGTGTAAAAGTAGCAAGACCTAAAAAAACTATATAAAATTGATATTGTCATAATTGTTCTGACCTGCATAATAAAGTTATTATACCCTTTATACTGCAAGACCCATGCTTGAAAATTTAACTCCCCCCCCCCCCCCAAAAAAAAATGCAATTGCTGAGGTTTTTTTTCATGGGCCAGTGCAAAAAAAAAAAACTGTGAAATGCCTGCAGGCCCAAATGCTCTATACACCACAAGATGAGTTCCCTGAGGGGTGGTGAATTGAATATGGGTTGACTTCTGGTACTTTTGGAGCTTTGCAAATGCAACATGGCACTCAAAATCTGCCCACCCTCTGCCATGCACCTAAACAGCAATATACCCTCACACATAGGGTATTGCTGAACTCAGAAGAAATTGCTTAACATATTTTGAGTTTTTTTTCCCCCAGGATTCCTTGTGAAAATCATTTTAGCTAAAACTGCATATTATTGGAAAAATTTTAATTTTCCATTTTTATAGCCAAACGCTAAAAAAATCTGTGAAACACCTGTGAGGTTAATATACTCACTATACCCCTGGAAATATTCCTTAACGGGTGCAGTTTCTCAAATTAGGTCTTTTTAGGGGTGTTTATTAAGTTGTATCACCTTAGGGTGCCCGCAAAACTGAAATGGCACCCAAAGAAAATCCTAATGAAAATGAGACCCCAAAGTCCAGTAGGTACTCCTCCTACCCTGAGGCTTGTGGTTGAGGTAAGTAGCACACTAAGGCCACAAATGGGATATTTCTAAAAATGGCAGAATTGGAGGAATCGATGCTGAGTTGCATTTTCTCGTTAACATCTACTGTGTTCCAGTAAATAATAGATTAATATTGAAAGTCTGCAAAAAAAAAAAAAATGTTTGAATGATTTTTAAATAATGCTCTGTGAAACACCTAGAGGGTTAATAAACTTCCTTAATGCTGTTGTGAATACTTTAAGGGGTGCGGTTTCTAAGATGTAGTAATTTATGGGGGTATCTAACATAAAAGCTGCTCGATGCCATGTCAGAACTGCACTGTTCCCTAAAGTCGGTGTTGAAAATTTTCTTGAAAATGTAAAAAAATGGCTACTAAATTTATAAGCCCCCTAATGTCATAAAAATACATTTAAAAAATGCCAACATAAAAACGACATATGGTAGATGCTGGTTATATATGATTTTGGTGTGTATAACTGTCTTAGATGCACAGGAGGGGGAGATCTCTCCTTAAGGAGAGCACCGAACAAACAAACGGCTTGTAGAGTTTGTTTTGCCTTTTAGCCCTCTACTTAGCACCTGCATATCACAAGGCATTATGGGAAAGAGGCTGAAAAGCCCACAGCGCCCTCTGTTGGTTGTAACAAATCCTCAATTTGCTTTTGACCCACCAAGTCTTGAGAAAGCAAGAAGGATTTTTTAGCCAAGCCAGTATCTCTCATCTGCAGACAACGCTGTTTCGGGATTTTTGTCCCTCTTCAGTGCAGAGCAGAGCGATACTAGCTTGGCTGTGTGGGAGGCATCGAGTAGCTCAGGAAGGGAAGATCTCTCCTTAAGGAGAGCACCGAACAAACGAACGGCTTGTAGAGTTTGTTTTGCCTTTTAGCCCTCTACTTAGCATCTGCATATCACAAGGCATTATGGGAAAGGGGCTGAAAAGCCCACAGCGCCCTCTGTTGGTTGTAACAAATCCTCAATTTGCTTTTGACCCACCGAGTCTTGAGAAAGCAAAAAGGATTTTTTAGCCAAGCCAGTATCTCTCATCTGCAGACAACGCTGTTTCGGGATTTTTGTCAGCGTTGTCTGCAGATGAGAGACACTGGCTTGGCTAAAAAATCCTTTTTGCTTTCTCAAGACTCGGTGGGTCAAAATCAAATTGAGGATTTGTTACAACCAACAGAGGGCGCTGTGGGCTTTTCAGCCCCTTTCCCATAATGCCTTGTGATGTCTTAGATGCAGACATTTTTGAACTTTAAAATGGCAATTTTTTAAAATTTTTACGACATTTTGATATTTTTCACAAATAAGGATGGTATTGACAAAAATTTATTACTATCTTAAAGCACAATGTGTTACACGAAAACAGTATCTGAATCACATAGGTAAAAAGTATCAAAAAGTGATTCCCACCTAAAATGATACATCAGATTTAAAAAATAGGGCTCTGCTATAGAGGTGAAAACTGGCTGTGACAGTAAGGGGTTAAAGATCAAAAAGTCAATAGCAAAACAGCAGCTATTGCTGTGAAAGGTACATATAGCAAAATCTAAAACATATGACATAAGATACGTGGTTTGAAGAGGGAAGTTGCCCTTTGATAATACTGTTCAGAATGTGCCAGGCATGAGTGTCTTAATCTTTTAAAACACTCAGCTGGCAGGCTCAGTTATGCTGTGATCTGCCAATAATTTTTGTTGGCAGTATTCTTCAAGGGTGTGAGAAGTTATCCAGTTTTGTCAGCTTTTTTCGCGGAGCTGGTCCCTACAAACTACTTAATTTGGGTGGCGGTGGTAGGGTTCTACTCCTTTCTCAGCAAGTTTGTACATGCAGGGGATGTGATGATAAAGGAAAAAGAAGCATTAGGGACTTAGCTGTTTTACCTTTTTTATACCCTATAAATAAGACAACTTTTAAGTTATGGATACACTGTGATGCTTATAGACAGCATAGTAGTACAGTGATTGTTGCTGTTGTGCTTCACATTATGGTTTATATAAATTATGCAACAATTCTAGATACTAGCTTGGCTACACAGTGTTCAATTTTGATCTTTTGTATATGTACCGAAACCTTTAATTATCCCAAGACTATGCAGAAAATGTTAATGGACTATTATGAGTAAATTTTGCAATGTGTCCCTCAAGTTACAATGGCCTCATGATACAATATTTTTGCCATATAATGGTTTTCCTGGAACATTGTATCTTGAAACCACATTCACCAGACAATGTCCCGAACATGACTGATCAGTGGCTCATGTGATTGATGGAAGATCCAACCAATTATCATGAACATTTTGCAAAAAATCTGTATGTGTGCAGTGTATGCAGTGGTTGGTGGTCTAGTAACCCTTCCTTACAGTACAGTGCGGTACTATATGTCCTGTACTGCTCTTTACTTGTACCAGGGTGAGCGTCTCCTTTGGGCATCAGGTAATGGGGCCATTTTCTTCTTTTCTTGTACAATGTCTATAAAGTATATGACCTAAAGAAGCTTCTGTCATAAACATAGGAAGTGATTTTCAGCTTTCAGCAGCTCTTTCTGGCTGATAAATGTATCTTGCTCTATCTGTATTAACAATCTGATTCATTTTTTTTAATCCTCCATTTACATTATGTTGGGTGACATTTTGGGGCTACAAGACTAGTAATCAGTTGTCCTGAAACAAATTATTATATAGTTTATAGACCCTTCATGAACATAATTTTATTGATCTGATCATTCGTCCCTGTGCCACCTTTTATGTTTGACCTAAAAACTTTATTTTTGTCACTGGCTATGCAGTTGTAAGATTTTTTTGTTCCTATTAGATGGGTATACCTTTCTATTGTTTGCATGGGTTAATAACACTGACTAATAGCACATTAGCAAACTGCTGTTGCAGGCACCACTCAGGCATGACAAATAGATAATCTGCGAATCGCTCGAGAATCATTTTCCACCAAGAGAAATGCTGCAGGGTTTATTATTGGATGAATCTGCATACAGAGCAGTGTGCATCAGATTAGCGTCCCTAGCAAAGCAATCTATCTCATTAATAAGAATTTATATGGATATTTGGACGTTATGATTGTTGTAAAATTAAAAATAATATGACTTTGTTCAGTGATGCTCTGCTTTATTTGTACTAGTGATTTATGGCTAAAGTTGTCATTCATGGCTCTTATCTGCTCACTTTGATCTTGAATCTTCTCTGTGAAATGGACTATACACATTTCATAAATGAGAATTGTTTTTATTATGGAAAATTTGCCTGGGTGATATCTAGAGATACTCTGAACCACCAATCGCTTTGACAGCTTAGAATCTTGCCCTTTCAATCTAATTGAACGAAATCATTTTTTTTTTTTAATAAAGCAAGAAAACAATTAAGTTTGAACTGGAAATAAAGATTTTTTATTGCGTTAGGAAATTTGATCAAAGCATAACAGGAAAATCTAAGAACATTAGTGCAAATAAAATTCATTGATGTTGTCCATGGAAACGGAAGGCCATTCACTATTTTTGAGAGGGTTTACCATGCACAGGAGGGAATCAATATTAAATAATTTAAGAACTTAACCCATTCAAAAGTAGTTTGCAAAATCAAAGTATTAAAATGATATGTTGTCACACTGGTGTTTGGTATTTTGAACCAGATATTGAGGGAGACAAATGGGGAAAAAAAGTGGTAGGCAGCAGTCAACTACCCCAATCTTGGTGGGTCTTAAACTGTGTAGTCCTGAGGTTGTCAGCCTAATTCGTATGTATGTATTCTGGATATTGTCTTTTATTATAATATTGCCTTCTGTCACTAAAATACCATGACATAACATAAAAAATAAAGATAACCAAGACTTCTTTAAGAGAACACTATGATCTCTAACCTCCCCGAAAAGTTATAGTGCTGCTTGTGAGTAGCCAAGGTCATCTCCTAAGATGTAAGGTCTTCAGAACTGGATTTCAGGTTTGGGGTGCACAAAACGTGATTATAGGCATCAGTGCTTAGGTCTGCATTGCTGGTGAAGTCTGAGGGATTTGAATCTATGTAAGGCCTTGTGCATTTCTAATGGTACAGTTTGTGTGTTACTCATGATTCGGGAAAATTGTGATAATTTGTGAAGTATATTTTAAGGTGTAGTTTATGTCAAGGGGCACATTTGAGCAGTGCACTAAATGCTTCCTTATAATGTCTTCCTTTAGATGTTTTTCAGTAGAAGATCAGAATAGGTTTAGTTCATATTTTCTGCTGCATTTCTGGATATATTGCATTTGACTAGTGGTTTAAAAAGGTTTTTGTGGGATCATGTTACTGACCTGTTAATACACACATTGAATTGCAGACCTTAAAATGGTTATTTTTTAATGTTGCGTACAGACCTGGTAAGGCAAAGTAGAAATGTAAATGCATATAGTACAAATGGCTAATAATTGTAATAAGGAAATATCAATTAACCCAGCTGTATAGGATGGAAAACTCCTCCTCAACCTATTAAACAAGTCAGACTACCATTCTGTTCTCCTGATGAGTAATTTCAATAGCAGCGTACGTTACTTAATGCACATGACTATTGTAACTTAGTATAGTTTTTTTTTCCATTTTGAGATTTGCCTCTATTTTCTCTTTATTCATTTCTGAGTCATTACACTTTCCATCTGCTAAAATTATAGACAAAGTAGAATAATTATTATGAGCGGAAATAATATTAACAGAAAGCTATAAACATTCATTTTCCGGATGTCAGCTGGGGATTTAGTGCTTGAGGCACTTGTGGCTTTGACGAACTAGAAGTGCAAGGGAAGGGAAGACTGATCAGCCATAGTAAATGCTTTACTGAAAGTGCTAGGACACTGTGGGTTCCTTAGTTTTACCACAGATGGTAAAAAGCAGTATACCTAAAATGCCAAGTACATTAGTAGAGACAACTGCAGCCACAGCAACCTACAGTATAGTAATAAAGTACATGTACAACAAATTATGTACATTCATATATTGGTTGATTTAGAAGTTAAAGGGTCCCAATCAAGTGCCAAGAATATTTTACCTTCTAGAGGGAATAATAATTTGCTGGCTTTCTGCTACCTAGCATTACTGTTTGGGTTCTCTGGTTATATGGTACTATTTATACTGCTGATTATTGTTTCTTACAAAGCTACTTCAGTTTCCTGTCATTAGGTGTTGGAGAGCCCATCTAATTTTGTTGTGGGTTCTATAAATTCAAGTTAAACCTATCCAACTTGACTCTTAATACTCCAATGAGGTAGAGGCATACTGTATCTGTTACAAATCACACCATTAAAGGGGTTTTACCATGAATGCATGTCATTTCAGGCCTGGTTTGTCCAGCTTTTGCTTTTAGTGTGTTCAACAGGGAAGCATGTATGAGAGCGCTTGTGTGATGCTCGCGGTTGGAAGAAGCGAATCGCGGTAAGCCTTGAAATATCTCAGACGCCGTAAGTGGTAGGACCACAACTCTTGCGCTGCAAAGTACAGCCCGATAAGCCCTCTTGATCGCTGCAAAGGAGAATCAAATCGGATGTTCCAGGCCAGACATACATGTGACCATAGGTCTACATGCAAAGCCTATGGAGAGCGCTTGTGTGATACTTGCGGTTGGAAGAAGCGAATTGTGTTAAGACTTGAAATATCTTAGACGCCGTAAGTAGTAGGACCACAGCTTTTGCGCTGCAAAAGAGTTGTGGTCCAAACATGATTTGTTTGAACTGCATAGTATGTGACCCTGCAGGCTTGACAATACCATGCTTTTCCCCACAGTGTGCTCATTCTAGCCAAACAAAGGTCTGTTTATGTAAAGAGCTGTGAGTAGCTACAATGTAGAAGAGTGGTTAGCATTTCTGCCTTTCAGTATATGGGTCCTAGGTTCCTGCAGGAACCAAATATGTGGATTTTTTTTTTCTCAATGCACATAACTGATTGAAGTTTCTTTTTTTACTTTTATTTATTTGCACTGGTTGTCTAATTTCTAAGGAGTAAATAGGACAGGAGTAGAATGACAGCACCTGGTGTTGAACACTCGCTCAGCAGTGTGTTTGTGTGTGTGTGATTACTAAGCAGGGAAGAGACTAACAGTATAGCTGAGAGGAGAGGTGATGTTTGAGCATGTGCTGCCCGGACTGACGAGCACTCGACACTGGTCATATCCTCTAGAGACGAGCTGTCACTACGGATCACTCAGGTAGCTGCTAGAACAAAAAAAAAGGTACAGAAATTTTACTTCTGATAAATGGTGAAAATGTTTAATTTGCAAACTTGTGAAAAATGTGAACCCAGTGTTAATACTGTAGGGTTTTCCAGGACTGTAAATGCTGTAATGATGCAAATGCTTCTCTACTCTTTATTTAATACCTCATTAACAATATTTTAATGGACTAGCCCTTCTCAATAGTAGTCACATGAGCTTGCTCCCGTTTTCCTGCGAGGTGCTAGATTACCTGCTCTTTATATAGAATGTGATTTTTGCTTTCTCTTCCCTTATCTAAATTTCTGTTGTCATATATGACATCTTGTACCTAGGTACACTTAGCGCACTTTTCACAGCGCAGGTGTATACTGTTGAAACTATATATGTGCTTCATAGATGTCAAGAATTTGACAGAAAGAGGGAGATTGTGACCCCGACGTGTAGAATGCTAGTGAGACCTCATCAGGAATACTGGGTGCAGTTCTGGAGACATTACCATGATGCTACAGCACTTTTGCTCTTGAGATGTTACCTTGTGATAGTTTGTTTTAGGTTATGGGTATATGCAAGATTTTTGGAATTAAGATATTTGCTATTTAGCAGTACTGGTGATGTGGAGGGAGTGAAGGCCAGCAACTCAATCTAATAGAAGTTCATAGGAATCTCCAGATTTAACACATTATGTTGCAGAATAAAACTTGACTTTTATGTACATAATTAATGACATTATCTGGCTGTATGGAATTCATGCATGCTTACAAGTTTTAGGGGAAAACAGATGCTTTAGTCATAAGGTTATAATAAAACAACCAAAAATGAGCCTTTCCATTCATAAAAATATAAATAGTTCCTGCATTTGCACCAAAAACAAACAGTTCTAAGAAAAAGAATATATATTCCAGACCCAAAATTAATTTACCGCAATTATTAATTAATATTAACCCCTTCCCGACCTTAAGTTTAAGTCATAGTCGGGTAGGAGTTAATGCAAACTGATGTAAATAGAGCCCGCATGATCGCTGCAGGAAACCAGCTGTATATTACTACATCGGCCAAGACAGGAGTTTACTCCGGTTGCGGCCGATTAATCCCTTGGAACCTGCGGTCATATGCGCTTCCTGTGACCCAACTGACATGGTAAATGACAGGTACTGTACATAAAATTACAACTATATAATGTAACAGCGATCTACAAGAGTCATGTACCCTACAGGGGCAAGCAGGGAAAACCGTGAGCTTAAAAAAAAAACACACAAAGGTAAAACACATGCACTGTCCTATTCCCTTTACAAATGCCAATCACCCCCAAAAATATCAAAGTAAATAAAAAAAGTACACATATTTGGTATCACCAGTGACCTAGCCTATGAAGTTATCACATTATTTTAGGCATGAAGAATGGCGACAAAAATGACAGAATTCAGATTTTTTGTTCATCCTGCTGCACATAAACTGGAATAAAAAGGGATCAGTCATACAAACACCTAAATGGTACCAGTGAAAATGTTAGGTCATCTTACAAAAAAACCCCAATAACACAGTTCCGTATATGGAAAAATAAAAAAGTTACGGCTATCAGAAGATGCACAATTAATATTGTTTTACACAATAAAAACACTTTGCTACAACATAAAAAACTATATAAATTAGGTATCACTGTAATTGCATCGACCCGCGGGTAAAATTTATGTCGTATATATTGAGCATGGTGAGTGCTCTATAAAATAAAAAATCACTACCAAAATTGCTACATTATCTTCATACTGCCTCCAAAAAAAGGCGATAAAAAAGTAATATCCCCCAATGATACCAATGAAAACGTTAAATCAACAGGCCAAAAACAAGCCTTACACAGCTCTGTACTCAGAAAAATAAAAAAGTTATGGTCACTATGTTGATGCCAAAATGTGGTTTCTGTGTAAGTGGTGGTGTTGTGTAAAATCAGTAAAACGCAAATATACAAATTGTGTATACCGTATATACTCGAGTATAAGCCGAGTTTTTCAGCATAAAAAATGTGCTAAAAACTCTCCCCTCGGCTTACACTCGAGTCACTGTCGGCACTCAGGCACTGTGATGGCTCAGGCACCGACAGGGACACTTCAGTTATACGCAACTCCTCACGGAGCGCTTATAACTGAAGGCCGAGTACAGCCGACAGCGTCCAGGCACTGCGGTGGCCCAGGAGCTGTCGGCTATCTCTTCACTTGTATGCGACTCCTCCAGAGCGCATACAAGTGAAGAGATACCACTGCGAAGCAGAGAGCGAGCGCTCCCTGCTCCGCAGTGGACTCCAGGCGGCCGCAGACTCGCGGCTGTCCGGAGTTTCCGGCACAGGCAGCGTGTGTCATCACGCTGCGTGCGCGGCCTGATTACATCACCCCTGCCTGTGCCGAAAAGATGGAGGGGAGCGCACGGGAGACGGAGCAGCGGGGAGCAAGGTAAGTGGTTGTTTTTTGTTTTAAAAACATGCCTATACCTGCCTATAACCTGCTTAGGGGTTATACCTGCCTATAGTCTGCCTAGGGGGACTTATACCTGCCTATAACCTACCTATACCCTGCCTATAGCATGCATAGGGGGACCTATACCTGGCTATAACCTACCTATACCTGCCTATAACCTACCTAGGGGGACATATACCTGCCTATAGACTGCCTAGGGGGACCTATACCTGCCTATATCGACCTATACCTGCCTATAACCTACCTAGGGGGACCTATAGCCTGCCTAGGGAGACCTATACCTGCCTATAACGACCTATACCTGCCTATAACCTACCTAGGGGGACCTATACCTGCCTTTAACGACCTATAACCTGCCTAGGGGGACCTATACCTGCCTATAACCTGTCTATGGGGGCAATTACCTGTCTATAGCCTGCCTATGGGAACATATAACTGCCTATACCTGCGTATAACGACCTATACCTGCCTATGGGGGACATTAAACTGCCTATACATGCCTATAACCTGCCTATGGGGGACATTAAACTGCCTATACCATCCTATATCTGCCTATGGGGGACATTAAACTTGCTATAACGGCCTATGGGGGACATTAAACTGCCTATGTTATTTTATTGGTATCTATTTTTATTTTTAAAATGAACCAGTAGCTGCTGCGTTTTCCACCCTAGGCTTATACTCGAGTCAATAAACTTTCCCGGTTTTTGTGCCAAAAGTAGGTGCCTTGGCTTATACTCGGGTCGGCTTATACTCGAGTATATACGGTAATCATAATTGTATCAACCTAAGTAAAGTTAACTTGACACTTGTACCACAAGGCAATTGTTATAAAAAATGAAAATAAAACACTACCAGGATTGCTGTATTTAGTTTATCCCAGCTCCTAAAAACCTTGATAAAAAACAGCCAGTGCCATTTAAACCCCATAAGGGTAACAATGAAAATTTCTGCTCACCCCGCCATAAAAAAGCCCATATTTATCTTCATATACTGAAACATAAAAAAAGTTTATAGCTGTCACACTATGATGACCTAAAAACATTTTTTTTTTTCAAATGCATTTCTATAGTGTAAAAGTAGTAAACCTAAAAAGGTATAATTATACTGACCTACATAGTAAAGTTATCATATTATTTATAATGCACGGCAAATGCTGTAAAATGAAACCCGAAAAACAATGGTGAAATTACTGTTTTTATTTACCCATTTTCATGGCCCAATGCTAAAAAAAATAAACCGTGGACCACCAGTGGGCCAAAAATGCACACTACACCCTTAGATGAGTTTCCTCAGGGGTGTCGAATCCAAAATGGGGTGACTTTTGAAAGGTTTCACCTGTTCTGATACTTTGG
This sequence comes from Phyllomedusa bahiana, assembly GCA_025379985.1. Lineage (NCBI taxonomy): Eukaryota > Metazoa > Chordata > Amphibia > Anura > Hylidae > Phyllomedusa > Phyllomedusa bahiana. The sequence continues at coordinate 102,056 of JAODAL010000416.1, forward strand.
GGCTTTACACCAACCAAAATCTGCGTACCAAAAGTCAAATCGCGCTACCTCTCATGTACACCCTGCCAAACACCAAAACATCAGTTTGCATCCATATGTAGGTTATAGGAAGAATTTGAGTAACAAATTTTGGGGTGCATTTTTTCCTGTTATTGGGGATTTTCAATTTTTCATTTTCACAGCCTAAACTCTAAAAGATATGTAAAACATCTGTGGAGTGAAAATACTCACTGCATCCCTGGAAATAATCCTTAAGGGGTGTAGTTTGCCAAATGGGGTCTTTTCAGGGGTCTTTATTACGTTTTAGCACTTTGGGGTGTCTGCAAACCTGAAATGGCTCCTAAAAATATCCTAATGAAAATAAGGTCCAGAAGTCTAATAGGTGCTCTTCCTTTTCTGAGGCTTGTGGTTGAGTCAAATGGCACACTTGTGCCACAAATGGGATATTTCTAAAAATTAAAGGTGAAGAGTCAGGAGAATCAATGTTGAGCTGCAGTTTAATTCACTTGTCTTTGGTTTCTGTGAAACACATAGAGGGTTTATAAACTTCCTAAATGTATGCTGTAAGGGGTTCAGTTTCTTATATGGGGTCATTTATAGTGGTATCTAAAATACAGGCCCCTCAAAGCCAGGTCAGACCTTAACTGGTTCCTAAACAATTTCTTGAAAATGTGATGTTACTATGAAATTTATAAGCTCCCTAATGTCCTTAAAATAAATTTTAAAAATGATGCCAACCTACAGTAGACATATGGTAGAAACGAGCTATAAACTGTTTTGTGTAACTATCTGCCTTACATGCAGAGATATTTAAATTTGAAAATGGCAAATTTTCCAAATTTTTACTACATTTTGTTTGGAGCAAAATCTATTACTAACTTAAAGCACAATGTGTCATGAGAAAACATTCTCAGATTCACATTAATAGGTAAATGTATCAAAAAGTTATTACCACAAAAAGTGGCACATTAGATTTAAAAAATAGGACTCTGTCAGGGAGGTCAAAACTGTCTGGATTCTTAAAGGGTTAAAACATGACCTGATGTATCAGACACCATGGGAATAAAACAGGGGGACAATCATGTTTATCATGGGCGTAACTATAGCCATAGTGGTTGCAGTGTGGCCCAGAGATTGTGGGGGCCCACTCAAATAGAAGAACATTGTTTCTTTTTGTAGCAAACAAGTAGTTGGTGGTTTTCTGTTGTATACTGCTACTGTTTGGGTTCCCAGATAAATGGTGGTATTATATATACCTTTGATTATTGCTAATTATGTGCTGCTGTTTTAGTTTGTCAGCAGGTGGTGGGGCTCCATCTGATTTTGCTGTGGGGCCCTATGGATTCTAGTTACGCCCCTGAGTGAGACCATACATTTTAGAATCAAATTAGTACAGTATATTTTTAGTGCATTTAAGATGTAATATAGTAACATGTATATAAATGTCAAAATGAAAGTGCATAAACAGAGCAACTAAATTCATACCACGTTTAAAATTATGATTACCCCAAATTCATACAAAAAATAAAGTGCAAGTGCAATGAAATAAATATCCACTACAAGTTAACCGCGGAAAGTCCACAGATTCTTAGGAATCTAAAATTCTAATATATCATACTTTAATAGTTATAATGAATGAATGAATGAATGAAGTGGAGCATTGATCTAAATTAACACAAGCAACAGACTGACAGCAGTGTCCTCTGACAACCCCCATTGACTGCATATATGATAGGCGAGGTTCACATCTGCATTGGAAGTTCCGATTCCATTAAAAATGGAGGAAAGAAAATAGCATAAGTGAATGGCCCAGGGGTAAGAAAGCACCAAGTTGTGCCACCGCTTGTATGTAATAGTGCATCCTGTCTAGAAATAATTTACTGATTTGGAGTACACAAGATTCATAGACTATGTGGTATGTTATGTGTATAGCACATTGACCTATAAAGTACATTTATCAGATACAGGTTATTTATCATGCCATGCCTCTACACTAGAATAGCACAAGCAATCAAGTTTCCCTATGCTGGAGATAGCTGTGGAGCAGAGGCGAGACTGTTGCCAGGCTACTGTATAAGGCATTGCTGACAGTCTCTTCTGACCACCTGTTGGGAATCACTGCACTGACCAGACTCCAACATCACCAGGACATAGACTGATAAGAAATCATATACAATGTACTGAGACAAAAGCATTTTCCTTACCGTCTGCGGAACATTCAAATCCACTGTCAAATGGTGTTAATTAGGTATTTGTTAAACAGAATAATGCATTACGTTACAGGGACTCGGCTATTCACGAAGTATCTTTTGTTTATAAACCATGAGATGTTCAAGTAAGCGGCAGTGGAGAGCAATGTGCATAATAGACTTCAAAAGACGCTAAGATGACATAGACTTGAGGTGTTGTGTGCTAATGGATGGCAATACAATGCGCTCCTTACACATACTGGAAGCAAACATGTGATACAACAATTGTCTGTTCCCACTACAATGACTAAACAATGTCGTAGTGTGGTCCTCAATATCTCATGTAAACAGAAGGGAGTTCAATTGTCTCTTTGGATCTTCATTGCTCACACAGCTCTGATACATTTTTCATATCTAAGAGACCAGCATTTCATGGGCAACACCAGGAATGAAATGATAAAAGCCAGAATGTGACCTGAAACACCCAAATAAGTTTATACTACTCTCTTAGGGCTTTCAAATGATTACTTCCCCTTACAGATGAATCACGTACAATAATGATAGTTTATTGCAGAAGCTCCCCATTATTACACATCACAAGCTATATTTTAGTACAATGTGTAGTATTGAGCCATGCCTAATCATAAAAGGAACAAAAGCCTATTAAAGATAATAAAAAATGGCATTACCTGCTAGACATGGTGGTGGCTTTAGTAGCGGCTTCCCCACCCTTGGTTGAACTTGGACATATGTCTTTTTCAGTTGTACTAGCTATGTAATTATATAGCACTAATGCTATGGCCTTCCTTGTGTAGAATAGAGTCTGTGGAGGGGCTGCTGAGCCACATGCATAAGGCCAAAGAAAGTGAGGATGCTCACAGAATGGGCTTTTTATTTTAATGAAGACTTGATCACAAAATGAGTCATGACCATTTCCTATTCTATAAAAGAGACCATGGGGCAGATTTGTCTAATGCTAAACTTGCATTCTTGTCTATTTAGCGTTAGCATCTCCCCAGGTTTAACATCAATCTGAAAATGGACTATGTCCTCCAATTTGGGTCAACCTAGGTTTAAGGGGTTAATTTTCCATTTCCCGGTGAATGCATTGTGGTGTCATTGTTTGAGGACCAGTCTGTGGTCACTTCTGGTTACCATAGTGGTATATTATGGTAACTGTGATGTCGTATGTTGCATCAAAAGTGATGCCACGGCATAATGGAAAGTCAACCTCTAAAACTCCATAAAGACCTGAACTCTAACTTTGGGTTAGAGAAACATTTTGGCTTTCCTTATGCTGTGAAAAAAACATTGGGTTGGATTTGATCTCAAACCAAACAGGGATACTCATTATTTGAGCAACACTACTGTCCTCTGTCTCACATTGGCTCATGCTTTGTGAATAAATTGGCGCATATTTAGACAATGTTATATAACTGTACTATAACAACTTTTTATCATTGCCTATCATTCATACCTATCTCATTGAAATGACACTACTTTATCACTGAGCCACACCTTCTTGTTGAGCAAGGTGGAAAATGCATAGTACAGGTGGGGCAGGGCATGTAAATCAGTTTGCAAGACTAAATCTTCCACAATGTATTATTGTACAGCTCGTATATTGTGACGGTATCTGCTAAATGACATATTCAGCTTTGCTGCATGTTTTCTTTTTGTACCTTCTTTAAACTGGTGATAATACGTTCTAGAAATATGTCTGTCTGAGAAAATGGCATTGTACATCTTTTTAGCATTTAATAAATGATCTCCGCCGTGTCACCAAACCCGCTCAGTTTAATCAAGTGATGTTACTCCAATTAGTTACTCACTAAAGAGTATGTCAGCAAAGACCATGTCTGGGAGGATCGTCAAGATGTCAGATTCATCTTTTACTTGCCATCTATAGACTGTCTCATTAAAATTAATATACTATCATCTCTCCTATTGCATCCCAGTAGAAGCCGGTCTGTCTGCAGTGCAGCAATACCGCTATCCTTCAGCATTTTATCAGGAGTGGCACACGGTAACAGAGAAAAGATCTATAAATAATGGAGGCAGAGATTTCCGAGGGTTTTAAAAACATCCATTGTCACATTGTGTGATCTATTTTGAAGACCAAAAATAGAACGATCACATTTTAAACAAGGCAATAAGCATTATTCTCTAGAAAAGTAACAATACAAACGCTCTTCTGGAGGAAAACCCACTGGACGTCAACGCACTGACATTGTGTATAGCGTGACCTTTAAAAAAAGTCAGTGTTTGCTGGTGAAACCATTTATAGGAAAAGGTAAAATATGGATGAAACTGACAGAAAAAAACTAAATAAAAATTGAGGGCTTCATGTAACAACCGGTGGGGTTGCCCAGCATCTTTCAGGTAAACCTTGCAATAACTAGGTTAGAGATATTTTTAAAAAAAAAAAAAAAATAGTTTAGTGAGAAAAACCGAACAGCTATCTTGTAGAGAATTTGCTTTTTAACCCCTTGTCAACCACCAATTGACTCTACATTTGAGCAGTCGGCATATGACTTTGCATAAACGTTCTGCTATTACAGGAGTGGAAATCTGGCTCTCCGGTGAGAAGAAAGGGATGGTTTAACAGAGCCCCTGCCCTGTAGATCAACTTATACACAGCAATTAATGAACAAGTTCAAGGGGCTGTATTGTTCCCTGTAACGACGGATAATATATCAGATACAGGGAAAATTGTCAAGCACAAAGATAGTGGTGTAAAAATATCCCTCAGAAATTTTTTCCTTGCCTTATGGTGGGTACAATATTTAGAATAAACATCTAAAAAAATACATTCAAACCAAAACTTTAAAGGGCCGTTCACACGGCTTATTTTGGGCACGGATTGCAGCCATAATGCGCGCCGTACTGCTCTGCAATACGGCTGGAATCCGTCCCAGCCATTACGGTAATCCACAGTTCTCATAGAGAACTGTGGATTCCGTCTCTCTTACCGCTCGGCGAATCCGCCGGGCGGGGAGAAATTGACATGTTCATTATCCCGGCAGAATACGCGCCGTGGATAATGAAAGTCTATGGGGCCGGCGGGTAGCGCCCCCGCCCCTTATTCAAACCGTATTGCAGGCGGAATCCATCCCGCAATTACGGCTTGAATAAGCCGTGTGAACCGGCCCTTACAGTCACCCCACATATCTATTTCACATATTTTAGTGCCGCCTTGTTCCATTTAAAAAATAAATAACACACGGATTATATTTACAGATTCCTGTTTTTTCTTCTCATTTAAAGAAAAAAAAAAGTCTAATGTAAAAATTCCATAAAAATAAAAAAAAATAGTAAAATACCCGAGCATGAGAGAACATTATAATGTTCAAACCTTCATGAATTAAAAGAATTGAAAGTATGCTTGGTCAGGAAGGGGATAAACAACTCGATCAGGAACTGGTATAGGGCTAACAAAAATAAAACAGATGGTGAAAAATGTATTGCTAGTTTTTGACACAACTCAAATTCTTTCATCAGGTGTGATTAAAAAAAACATTTATGTGTTTTAGACAGTTTCTTGACACTTCTGTGACTTGTATGTCAAAAGGCATGGCCTTGTTTAAAGGGGGTGGCTTCATAGAAAGGGGTGTGGTTTGTGTGATGCCATGCACCAAAATTTTGCCGCCGTTAGTGGCATGAAGTTAGCCAACTTATATTAGGTGTAATGTTAGACTAGACAGTTCTAACATATGCAAGATTTATCAACACTATGATAAATGTGGTGTATTGTAAAACTGTCTAGTTAAACTTTACACTGTCTGAAAGTAGCACAGCATTGATATATCCACCCAATGTATTGTATATACACAGCAGGACAGATAGGTGATGGGTAGATACACAAAAGAAAAAAAAAACAACAGTAGAATAAGCTGAGGATAAATCTTTAGTTAAGATGTGTGAGAGTTTTATTGTCCCTGAAATGATGTTAATCCTGAGACCTGATGCCCCCACTGTGCACCAGATTTCTGAGATGTGATAGCGGCCATAAATCCTTCTACAGACTCAGTCCTGTATTCAGTGGTTTAAAAAATTATCTTAAATTTGTATTCCCAGAACCTCCTGGACATAGCCTATTACTATAACCACCTTCAGTAAATGTCTTTATTACTGGACGACCAGTTTGTGTTCCTCATATCTGCATCTATTTGGGAAAGTTGGCTTGACTCATGTATTGTAACGTGACGTTATACAATACATTCTATTTCAATCCTTCACCATTTTGCTTGTTGTCACTGAATGGAAGCAATGTAACATCCAGTGGCTGGAAACCTTTGCTGATTGTGTCCATCTGACACAGGTAGCAAGCTTGGTCAGTGTATTGGAGTTCTCTTTTCTAATAAATTGTGTCTCTCTGGACATAATTAGGACACATTTTCAGTTTTTGGATAGAAATGAGAATGTTTCTATTTACTGACATGATAAAATCTTCAGAATAAAGGGGAGTTACAATACAATATACATCTGAAGGTTGTAGAACATTTTCATTATACAATAAATAAGCTTTATTTCCCTTTTTCCTAGTACATACGTGTTTCAATGCTAGAACGCTTTTATGCACTCAGTTTTTCTATTTTTACTTTTGTTTTTTTCCCCTTAAGGCTATGTTCACACGGCTTAAACTGGGACATACTTCGCCCTGTTTTTCGTGCCGTACTGCGCTAAATATGGGGCAAGATACGTCCCAGTCATTACGGTAATCCACAGTTCTCATAGAGATCTATGGATAACGTCTCCTCTCCCTGCTCGCACAATACGCTGAGCGGGGAGAGACGTGACATGTCAATTATTCACGGCGTATACGCGCCGAGAACAATGAAAGTCTATGGGGCTGGCGGGCTGCTGCCCCCTCTCCCGAGCACACGGCGTAATTTCGGGTGAAATACGTCCCACAGTTATTGCCGTGTGAACCCTGCCTTAAACGTTAAGCTTTATTTTTATGTATTTTTTTCTTTAGATTGTTTTCTCTATTGTATGAAGACAATGGTAAAAAAACGCCTGTTTTTTAAATTTATTTTTTTTAACACCCAAATTGTCACTAAAGTAAGTTTTGTAATTCAACATCACAAACCTATATATGTTGTATTTATCATGGATAGATAGATATATACACACACATATTCACGGACAGTCCCCTTGATGCGATTGGTATAGGGACCGTAGGTTTGTTCTTAAGTTGATTTTGTATGTAAGTCGGAACAGGTACATTTATTAACTGCACAAAGGTTTTTTTTTTTTTTTTTTTAAGTTTTGGATAGTGCAGGGAAGGGTTTTTACATTTGTTTTGCTGCCTGTACTCCTGTTAAGAAGATTTTTGCCTCATTTTCACCTTGTGTGCTGCTGTAGCATGCTGGAACTTGTCATTACACAGCTACTATCTGCTGTGGAACATGGAATTACAAGTGCCAGCATGTCACATAAGTCTCCATTTGTTACTAGGGGACAGATGTAAGTTGGAATGGTGTAAGTCGAGTATATATTTTTTTGTGTTTTTTTTTAATATTTCATGTTATATATTGTGCCCCCTATAAGTTTAGAAAAAGACTTATGGTGGACATGTTTACAATAGTTTTTTTTCTCCCATTCGTTTCTAATTTCTCCTGAAACTAGGGTTGATATATTATCCCCAGTTTTAGGGGTAACACAGGGGAAAACAACCCTCTGTACTAACTGGAGAGCTGATCTGCAGTCTGCTGCTGTGCACTAGTTGCAACTACCGAGCCCTAGAGGTCACGTGAATGCCAGCGGCTGAAAGCTTCCTGCAAATTTGTATATACAGCAATATACAGCGATTGGCAAGCCAGGGCTGGTATTAATAAAGCATCCCTGCCTTCTCAGTGAAGAGCCAGCTATCACCGACAGTCGGCTCTACACTATCTTTAGGCTGCTCAATCCATTCCAAAACAACAATGGAAAGATTAAATGCCACTGCCTGGACATGTAAGGTCAGTGGGCAATCGCAAATACTTAAAGGGGCTTTCTCACTATAATGATAAGCTTTCAACATGAAGGGACAGGTAATTTTAGATTTTTATTCTAAAAATATTTTCATAATGATATTGCCCTGCTCAAGAGTTAAGAGATTTTATCTGCGACTCTAGGTAATAGTCCATATTTCTCTAGCTGATTAGACAGAGAACAGTCAGTGGTGTCATCACGGTCAGAGCAGATGCATTATCTCCAACAAGATTAGATAGTTTGTATACATTTGAAAAATACTTGTTTTCACTCCTCAGAAGTCTGTAGCATTGTTTACTTCAAAATTAAATCTCTTGCACTCATGTCACTGTAACACGCAGCTGAGATGATAAATGAGTCACTGCTATAGCACCACCCACAGCCTGACCAAGCAGTGCAAGTGAAACTGTAGTTGTTTGAGATGGAGAAAGATTGGTAATCCATCAGCGAACTCAAACAAGAGTGATTTGATTATAATCCACATATGAAGCTGCAGGATATATTGGTACTATGTAATCAGTGAAAGATAAAATAGATATTTAGTCTTTGCATCCACCTAGTGGCTCTACAGTATGTATGCAGTACAGTATTTGTCATTTTTAGATCTGGTGTTGCTTAAATACCTTTCTGTGAGGACTGAGATCTGGAATGGTCACAATATTAGGGTTCTGGTTGTCTTACTAAAAGCATAAAAGCCTATGGGGGAAATACTGTGTTTTGTGGATAGGGACAGATAACACAAAAAGTTGTGAGATCACAGTCAAACTAGGACTTGCTTCATCTATACCTTAAAGGGGTTTTATTGTTACAAAGATCATGTCTCAGATTATGGGGACAGTAAAAATAAGCACTTTTGTAATTGGGTTGCATTACCTCTGTCACTTGGTTTTGCAGATATTGGCTTCGCTGTAAATCTGTCTTTTATTTCTGCTGTTGCTGGGTCAGAACACCCCCGGGTCGATTCCTGTGCCCTAGACACGCCCCCTGCACTGTGATTGGCTGGCTGACATTTCATTCAGCCTGTTGGGATATGCCCCTAGACAGGAAACGTCATGGCCATGCCCCCTGCGCTGTGATTGGCTGCCTGCACACTCTGTGTTTACTCCCCTCTGAGCTGTTAAAATCAACAGTGAAACCAGAGTCTGCTGGCTCTATGTACATCTCAGCTCTATGGTGATGATCTGGGCAATTACTGCCTGTTTAAAGGGCTTTTGCCAAGAGGTTGATTCACCTCCTCACAGGTTCAGTTTGAACTTTGAAAAGAAGGCGTTCTGTTCCTCAGATCGAATGCAAGCCCTGCCTCCTTATGACATCATCATCTGTATTGTATAACATAAGGATTCAACACTGTGTCTGTATGAGCTGCTTGTATAGTACAGTGAATAGGTGATCAGCTTGGCAAGGCAGAGGTTGTGAGTTCAAGTCCTCATCGTTTTTTTTTTTTTTTTTCCTTTCATAAATTGTACACATATGTAAATATATGAAAATATATGTGTAGACATCTATAATTTTATATATATATACACACACACACAGAAAGCTCCCCTATATAGTGTCCCATCCTCACAGTCACACCAAGCACTTCCAACATATGTGATACAATGCATATACTCTCGGGATGAGACATGATATAGGGGAGCTATGTATGTGTATATATATCATTATAGAGATTGACATTTATATCTTAGGTCTCTCTACATGTGTAGAATTTAGGGGGGGGGGAATAAACCCTGTGAGGGGACTAGAACTCCAAACCCCTTCGTTGTAAAACCGACACTCTACTGCTACACCATCAGCCCAAGTCAGTTACAGGTTAAGCAGGTTCTTCTCTCAAAGCTGATGTGCTTTTTCACTCATATATTCACTATTTTCACTCATATCACTGACAGCAAGCAGAGGTCTTTACTTGAAGCTGACATTTGTCCTTGTAGTTAGTAAAGGTCTCTGCCTGTTGTCAGTACAATTTGGTTGAATACCACTAGAACAGAAGTTAAAGCTGCTGGCTTTCAGTGTGTAAACTAAGAGATATAATAGGTGCTTGCTGCAGCTTGTGGAGCCTCAAGGCTGCAGACATAAGCAGGCAGGAGGCTACAGAGCTGTTATATCCAGACAACCCTCTGCATCTCCTGCTTCAAAAAAAAAGGGAGGGATGTAACATTTTCCCTTCAGTGAGGAAAACACCCCGTGGGGGGGGAGACCCCTTGCTGAGAGGAAAAAACCCCCCCCCTGGTTTAAAAAACTCAATCTGAAAAAAATTAGCGGAATAGCACGACGGGCTCAAACGAAAAAATCCCCTTTAAGGCTAGGTTGATTCTTGGCCCCAAAAGGTTTGCTCTGCTGCTCTTTAAAAAATAACCCCATAAATAGAAAGTAAATCAATAGAAAAAATGTAATTTACCCAAAAAAAAAATAACAAGGAAAATAATCAGAATCACCCGCTTTTTCTTAATATTAGGTTTTGAAAAAATTTCCCAAAGGGGTTTACATGGGTACAAAAATGAACTGCAGCATCGGTTTCCTGGACTTGTTCAGTCAATTGTTTCCTATTCCTGGGTTTTTTTATTTTTTAAAAGGGAAGGCCAGTTGTTTTGTTTTTCAGCAGGGAGGGAAAATTTATGGGCTTTTTTACGAATATGAATCATTCTGTCCCCCCAGGGTTTTAAGTTTACGTTAGCATCAAGAATTTATTGTTCACATTATTGCTCCCCACAGAACATGGAAGAAACTAGGACACCTTCACGATACAAGAAATAAATGATTTTATACCACTGGAGTGTCACAAGTCAATCACATAAGTTTTCAGGAGTAAGCATTGCACAAAGGAAAGTATCCTGGGTTTATCTACCACAGACGCCAGATAGTGCTGGGGAAAAATTGGGTTTTGTTTCTGGTGACAACATTAAGTGAAAGATACTGGGACTTCAGTGATCTATGTTTAAATTGGACTAGTGGAAAATAAAAGTAGTCAAAAAGAGTAGCACACATAAAGTGCTGGTTCTTCTAGACAGCAAAATATGCACCAAGTGCCCCATAGATGGGAATGGCCACTCAAAATCCTGGTATTGGTCATTCATTTAGTAGTAATGTGCTCTGGTAGCCAACGAGTTCAGGGGAATCTGTCACAACTGTAATTAAAATGAGATACTGATGCATATTCTTTTTTGGTAGGCTGTTTTTATTTTTTTTTGTTTTGTTGTCTGTATATGATTATGGGGGCAGCCATCATGACTGAGCTATTTTTAGCAGCTAAGATGCTTCACAGCAGTTACATGGACATAGGAGACTATAAACAGGAACAGACCCATTGACTTCTATAGAAAAGTTTTCTAGATACACTCTGTGACCTAGAAATAAATCACTGTTTAGGGAGGGAGAGCTTATTGTGAATGGTGAATCCCGTGTTATCTATACACATTGGTATCACCTTTTATTTTAACCCTGTCTGTGCTGATAATTAAGAGACTGCTGAAAAGTGTTCTCTACAGAACAGGAAGTGTCAGATTATAATTATGCCTAGTGGCCAAAGGAGTTTAGAATAAAAAATAAAAAAAATAGTGATATGGGAAAATAAAACAACCTAAATATTCTTAAAAAAATGTGTTTCATATAAAAATTAAACAATACCTTTAAGGTATCTACTAATCTGTTATAATTTCTACTGATTTCACTGTGCCCTTCTTCCATATCTGATCATCCTTTATCTAGCACTCCCTTTCCCTCAATCACATCTCTCTCTCCCTCTATCCATAAGCCTGTCTGTCTATCCATCCATCTATCTACCTACCTATATATTCATATCTGCCAGTCTGTATCTATCAGTCTATGGACCCATCCATCTGTCTATCCGGGGTCTGCAATGTCGGCTCTCCAGCTGTTGGGAAGCTACAACTCCCATCATGCATTTATATAATCTATATCAGTGGGCATAATGGGAGATGTAGTTCCCCTACAGCTGGAGAGCCGCCGTTGCAGACCCCTGATCTATATGTATCCATCCATACCAGTCTATCGGTCTTTGGTGTAAATGTAGCCATAGCAGCCATAACCACTACTATGAGGTTCAGAGGTTGAGTGAGCCTACTCCGGTACAAGAACATAGTTTAGTTTTGTACAGAGTGACTGGTTGGTGGCACTATAGTAGAAAACGTGGTTAGGGTCAGCACTGAAGTCCCATTAGGATGTAGTTAAGGAGATAATGCAACAGACCATCCAAAGCGGGGTAGCCAAACCCGCTATATCAAATCCCAGGAAAAAATAGTAACCTGGATGTCAGCATAAAACAAATCCTTTATTAGAATCCTGAGTACATGAAGCAACGTTTCGGCTCCAAAAAAGAGGTGAGCCTTTTTCAAGCATAGTTTACAAGTGTCAAGTGCCTTAATATATATGTAAATGAATGTGCATCATCATATCAAACAACCAATCACAGAGTAATACATATAGTAAGCCCCTCCCATCAACATCAATAATCCATACAAAGTTATGTGTCAATTAAAAACATCATATAAGACCTAAATAAGCGGGACTCATAGCAGGTATAATGTAACTTACTGAGCTATCGGCGTCCTCCAACTGTTACTGCGCCTGCTCTACCTTCTCAGGCGCCGTCTCTCAAACGCTACTGTGCATGTCCAACATGGGCGCGCATGTCCATTAGTGATCTAGCATCGCACATTCAGTGCGCATGTCCGTTGCCAGTACCTGGCGAAACTAGGAAGATTGCTATACAGCATTAATGGTTAAGCCAAAGAAGACAGCATTTGAAAGGCAGCATATAAATAGAATATTTAAGGAACTCATAGCGGAGCTCACTAATGACAGAGGCAATTTAGATGTCATCACTGCCAAAAATGGAAATGTCATCACACATTTGTGACATACAATCCCAAATAGCAGGAACACTCATCTCCATCAGCAACACACAAAGTGTGAACCGATGGGAAAGCGCAGCATCTTAGTGCCTGTCATGGTCCCCAAAAGTTCCATCTTCATTTTTGCTAACCATATTAAGCTGTCATAAACACATATAGGCTAACCCCATTGATAATCCTGTTTATAATCATAAGAACAGCGTTTTTATTGAGCATCATAGGCGATAACCTGTCAAACTGGGCCCGCTTATTCTTATCTTCCTCCTATAGGATATAAAATCACAATATATCCTATAGGAGGAAGATAAGAATAAGCGGGCCCAGTTTGACAAGGTATTGCCTATGATGCTCAATAAAAACGCTCTTCTTATGATTATAAACAGGATTATCAATGGGGTTAGCCTATATGTGTTTATGACAGCTTAATATGGTTAGCAAAAATGAAGATGGAACTTTTGGGGACCATGACAGGCACTAAGATGCTGCGCTTTCCCATCAGTTCACACTTTGTGTGTTGCTGATGGAGATGAGTGTTCCTGCTATTTGGGATTGTCTGTCACAAATGTGTGATGACATTTCCATTTTTGGCATTGATCACATCTAAATTGCCTCTGTCATTAGTGAGCTCCGCTATGAGTTCCTTAAATAATCTGTTTATATGCTGCCTTTCAAATGCTGTCTTATTTGGCTTAACCATTAATGCTGTATAGCAATCTTCCTAGTTTCGCCAGGTACTGGCAACGGACATGCGCACTGAATTCGCGATGCTAGATCACTAACGGACATGTGCGCCCATGTTGGACATGCACAGTAGCGTTTGAGAGACGCCGAGCTCGGCGCAGCGCCTGAGAAGGTAGAGCAGGCGCAGTAACAGTTGGAGGACGCCGATAGCTCAGTAAGTTACATTATACCTGCTATGAGTCCCGCTTATTTAGGTCTTATATGATGTTTTTAATTGATACATAACTTTGTATGGATTATTGATGTTGATGGGAGGGGCTTACTATATGTATTACTCTGTGATTGGTTGTTTGATATGATGATGCACATTCATTTACATATATATTAAGGCACTTGACACTTGTAAACTATGCTTGAAAAAGGCTCACTTTTTTGGAGCCGAAACGTTGCTTCATGTACTCAGGATTAGTGTTGAGCGATTGCGTTGGCTATCGAGATCGAGCGATAGTCGATAGTCAGCTGCAATCGATAAGGTTTTTCGAAAGTGAGCATCGATAATGAGCGATTACCATTAAAGTCTAATGTAGAGCAAAAACAACTTCATTATTACACACAAACAATGCTGGAGAAGCTGAAATTAACATCCACAACAGTCAAATGGATACGTGCTACATCTTAGGCAACACACTTAGGTTATAAAAGTCACAGAACCTTTCAATTCACCTGTGGTGAATATAGAATTGCTGTTTTAAGATTTACGTGGATGCTGCGTCACTGAACAAAGTTGGGTGCGCAAAAGTCAAAAAACACGTATCTGTTTGTTTTCGTATAATACACGGTATATTTTTTGCACCTTTCAATTCACCTGTGGTGACTATAGAATTGCTGTTTTAAGATTTACGTGGATGCTGCATCAATGAACAAAGCTGGGGCGCAAAAGTAAAAAAACACGTATCTGTTATGTTTTCGTATAATACACGGTATTTTTTGCACCTTTCAATTCACCTGTGGTGAATATAGAATTGCTGTTTTAAGATTTACGTGGATGCTGCGTCAATGAACAATGCTGGGTGCGCAAAAGTCAAAAAACACGTAACTGTTATGTTTTTGTATGATACACGGTAGTTTTGGCAACAAACAACCTGTGCTGACTACAAGATTGCTGGATTGTAATTTAACTGCAAGGTGGATATGTCAACAGTCACAGGTGTAATGGGTAAAATTAAAATGAACACATATCTGAAATGTGTACTGATAATAAAAGGGGAGTTTTGCACCTAACAAAGAGACCTGTAGTTACTAGAAATGATGTGTATCCAATATAAGTTCAGGCTGCCCAATATCCAGGAAATATTTCAATAGCAAACTGTTAATAATAAAGATATTCCACTACAATGTCTACACTAAGTCTTGGTGAACTTTATCCAGTGTTCTTTATAGATAGAGCTTGTCTGTGTTCGTCCGCGGGCCCCCCCCCATGCTCCCCCCACCGTGAATTTACAGCGGTAGATGCTGCTTTAAAATTCTCTAGCTAACTACATAAAATCTTCAAATCTCTAATATAACTAAATTGGAAGGATCACAGCTAATAGTAGAGGTTTCTCTGTGCAGAAATAGACTAATTTCGCTGAGCTGTTTGGCCACAGGCAGAGCGCAGGTCCTATCCCTATGAGACGCTGAGAGACACTGAGGCTGAAACAGGAAACGCTGTTCTATGTAAAACGAGGTCATGTGATTTTTCCAGCCAATCGCAACCATACACCTCCCAGTCATGACGTCGCACACACATCTCACCCTGCTCTATTGTGTAATCTCATTTGCTGGCCGCCAAAATTACAGGAAGCGCCGAAAAAGGCGCGATCTTAATAGATGATGCACAGATTTTAACCTTAATTATCGCATGATCTGGAAATTTCGATCACCATAAAACCTTGCCGATTTCAACTTTGTCGATAAAAATCGCTCAACACTACTCAGGATTCTAATAAAGGAGTTGTCTTATGCTGACATCCAGGTTACTATTTTTTCCTGGTTGGTGGCACTAGCACTACTATTTGGATCCCCTGAAATATGGTGGCATTATTTATACCTTTTATTACACTATGTAACACAATTTTTGTTCCTGGCTAATGAGTGTTATTTCCTGATTGGTTATGACTAGTAAGTAAAGAAAATTGCTTTTAGTCCCCCAAACTTTTCTTTTGCAATCAGGACAGTGATAAAAAAAAAGTACAAACACTGTCAGCAATAAGCAGAGTTCTCCTATAGGATTACCTCCAGCGAAAGACCTGCTGTCACAAGTTAGTAGCAACTCGGAGAGTGAAAAAGATGTTGCCAATCTAAATTTCATAGGTGAAGAAGAGAAAATAAAACCATACTACCCCAACCACACACAGACCTCAACAACTTGATCAGAGATCTTGGTCTTACCAAAGTGTAATGAAAAACTTTTGACTTCTAGGCTCAAGGAATGGAACTTGTTAAATGTAAGTGTTCAAGCTGCAGGTCAGATGAAGGGTCACCATCTTTTTTCCAGCTTCTTCACCCATCAAGTTGGACTCTGCTTCTGCCACAATGTGACAGGTCTGTTAAATGCAATTGGAATAGCATTTAACCCAAAAGAGTGGCGCCTCTTCATAGAGAACTCATGCAGGAGCCCTAAAGTAGTGCTGCTCTATAATGGTAACAACTACCCGTCTCTCCCTCTAACTCACTCGGTGGAGGAGTATAGTAGTGTCAAGACCTTTTTATAGATACCTTGAAGTATGGCGAGTATGACTGGGAGGTCATTGGAGACTGCAAAATGGTAGCATATCTGAAGGGTCTCCAGGGTGGTTTTGCCAAGTTTCCCTGCTACCTTTTGCCTTTGGGATAGCAGGGACACCAAGGCACATTATAACGCAAAGGACTGGCCACAGCGGACTGAGTTCTCTGCAGGGAGTAACAACATCAAATGGGAGCCACTGGTTGACCCCCTGATGCCTCCACTGCACATCAACCTGGGTCTTATGAAACAATTTGTCAAAACTCTAGATAAAGCGTTGCCAGACTCAAGTTTCTTCAAGACTTCTTCGCTAAGCTGTCTGAGGCCAAGTTCAAAGCTGGTGTATTCATCAGATAAAGAAGATTTTGAATAGCAGTGAATTTCCCAAGACGCTCACCAGGAAGGAGAAAGAGACCTGGAACAGCTTTGTCAAGGTAGTTTGCGACTCTCTTAGTTTTTGGCTTTGTTGTTACCATGTGAAGCTGGTTGAGACTCTGATGAAGAAGTACTGCAAAATGGGTTGCAGGATGTCTCTCAATGTCCATATGCTTGATGCGAATCTTGATAAATTCAAGGAGAACATGGGAGCGTATTCAGAGGAGCAATGCGAGCACTTCCACCAGGATATAATGGACTTCGAATATCGCTACCAAGGAAAGTACAACGAGAACATGATGGGAGGTTGCAAACGCTCATCTCTGAAATGTTAAATCTGAAGCCGTTTGTTTTTTTCTAGACTTTAAGTGAACGAGATATCATGCAAATTTGCCTTTTCCCAATGTAAAATAGGTGAATTAAAAAATTTCACTGTCCCGTTCACAAAAGCAAAGTTTGTGGGGAACAAATGTTGTTTTCCATTGTTTTTAGGCATAAGCAGTCAGGAAATAACACTTATTAGTCGGGAACAAAACCAAGTGAAAAATTGTTGCCTAGTGTTATTGCTACTTATGCTGTTGTCTAATTTTATAGCCATTAGGTGGTGGGGCTAAATCTCATTTTGCTATGGGGCCATATTTATTCCAGTTATGTCCCTACTATCTATCTATGGAATTGCTAGTTTGGTAATTGTAACATATTCTACATCTGAGACTTGACATTTATTGTGAGGCTCCTCAGCTGCCCACTATGGCCTTTATTTGAATTTATCAGGTACAATTTTAATAATTCACATTTAATACATTTAGTGATATATTACAATACATAAATTTCAGTGTAACCCTCAACTGTCGAGAATCCACATTACAGCCACTGGGCGACCACATGGAGACACACTGCATATAGATCTTCTAGGCAGCTTTTTAAAGCTGGTCATTTCCTACCACATGTCTCGGGAAATGGCAAAAGAAAAGGA
Source organism: Phyllomedusa bahiana (assembly GCA_025379985.1). NCBI lineage: Eukaryota > Metazoa > Chordata > Amphibia > Anura > Hylidae > Phyllomedusa > Phyllomedusa bahiana. The sequence continues at coordinate 119,891 of JAODAL010000416.1, forward strand.
AAAATAAGAAAGGACACCTACTTGCTCAGTATAAGAGAACCACTGTGACTATCAGTAGTGAAGGTAATAGAGAGTCTGCCCTGCAGCCAGTGTAAATGTTAGTCAATCTGTCCTTGTGAGCCCTCAGTACTGAACAGAACTTTACTTATGCAAAGTATAGCTCATTATCCTAGCTGATAAGCATGGATTATTCTACACAAAATACACATATTCAGCAAGGATGGAGTATATAAAACAAGGCAACATGTGTAAGCAATTACTACAGGTTAAAAATTACATTCTAGGTGATTATATTCCCTAATGAACTATAAAACAATGTATTTCTGTTGGTGTGGGGAGATGTGATTGAATAAATCTCCAACATGTTTTATATGTTTCCGAGTAACAAAGATAACACATCTTTACTTGTTGGCTAAAATAGCTGCATTTATTGGGAACATATAAGTGCTCTTTAAGTAAAGGTAAAATAGGTTGGAAAAATAACTGCAGATGCTGGACCATAGGGAACATCTCTTGACTATTACATTAACCTATATTCCCCAGAGTTATCAGATAAACTTCAATCAGATCATGACCAATAGTCTTCGCGTCTTACATCCAACATACCATGTTCTTTCAAAGACCCGTTTCAGGAGAAGTGGGAGAGATGGAACGATGTGTTTGTATAGCACAGACACACACATATAGATATGTATATAAAGATAGGCCTCTTCCCTTAATATTTTATTATTTTCAATATTGTTCTGTACTACTGTGTATACAGTTAGGGCCAGAAATATTTGGACAGTGACACAAGTTTTGCGAGTTGGGCTCTGCATGCCACCACATTGGATTTGAAATTAAACCTCTACAACAGAATTCAAGTGCAGATTGTAACGTTTAATTTGATGGGTTAAACAAAAATATCTGTTCGAAAATGTAGGAATTGTACACATTTCTTACAATACACTCCCCATTTTAGGAGCTCAAAAGTAATTGGACAAATAAACATACCCAACCCAACCAAAATATTTTTAGTTTCAATATTTTGTGGCGAATCCTTTGGAGGCAATCACTGCCTTAAGTCTTGAACCCATGGACATCACCAAACGCTGGGTTTCCTCCTTCTTAATGCTTTGCCAGGCCTTTACAGCCGCAGCCTTCAGGTCTTGCTTGTTGTGGGTCTTTCTTTCTTAAGTCTGGATTTGAGCAAGTGAAATGCATGCTCAATTGGGTTGAGATCTGGTGATTGACCTGACCAATGCAGAATGTTACACTTTTTGGCACTCATGAACTCCTGGGTAGCTTTGGCTGTATGCTTGGGGTCTTTGTCCATCTGTACTATGAAGCGCCGTCCGATCAACTTTGCAGCATTTGGCTGAATCTGGGCTGAAAGTATATCCCGGTACACTTCAGAATTCATCCAGCTACTCTTGTCTGCTGTTATGTCATCAATAAACACGAGTGACCCAGTGCCATTTAAAGCCATGCACGCCCATGCCATCACGTTGCCTCCACCATGTTTTACTGAGGATGTGGTGTGCCTTGGATCATGTGCCGTTCCCTTTCTTCTCCAAACTTTTTCTTTCCCATCATTCTGGTACAGGTTGATCTTTGTCTCATCTGTCCATAGAATACTTTTCCAGAACTGAGCTGGCTTCTTGAGGTGTTGTTCGGCAAATTTAACTCTGGCCTGTCTATTTTTGGCATTGATGAATGGTTTTGCATCTAGATGTGAACCCTTTGTATTTATTTTCATGGAGTCTTCTCTTTACTGTTGACTTAGAGACAGATACACCTACTTCACTGAGAGTGTTCTGGACTTCAGTTGATGTTGTCAACGGGTTGTTCTTCACCAAAGAAAGTATGCGGCGATCAACCACCACTGTTGTCATCCGTGGATGCCCAGGCCTTTTGGAGGTCCCAAGCTCACCAGTCAATTCCTTTTTTCTCAGAATGTACCCGACTGTTGATTTTGCTACTCCAAGCATGTCTGCTATCTCTCTGATGGATTTGTTCTTTTTTTTCAGCCTCAGATGGTCTGCTTCACATCAATTGAGAGTTCCTTTGACCGCATGTTGTCTGGTCACAGCAACAGCTTCCAAATGCAAAACCACACACCTTGAATCAACCCCAGACCTTTTAACTACTTCATTGATTACAGGTTAAAGAGTGAGTTGCCTTTAGAGTTAATTGCAGCCCTTAGAGTACATTTTCAAATTACTTTTTGTCCATTAAAAAAGAGGAGGAAATGCATTACATAGCTATGATTCCGAAACCCTTTCTCCAATTTGGATGTGGAAACTCTCATATGGCAGCTGGGAGTGTGCACTTTCAGCCCATATTATATATATAATTGTAGTTCTGAACATGTTTTTGAAAACGGCTAAAATAACAAAACTTGTGTCACTGTCCAAATATTTCTGGCCCTAACTGTATGTGTGTGTGTGGTGTGTGTATATATATATATATATATATATATATATGTGTATATATATATATAATATAAATATATATATATTTTATACACACAGTAGTACAGAACAATATTGTAAATTGTATATAAGCACCCAGTGGATAGAGGAAACCTCCACTTCATCCAGCCTTCTCTAGAGCCCTCAGAAAATATTGCTCCCTTTAGATGCCTTATAAAAGAATCTTAGATCCGGCAAAAATCCAATGAGTTTAGAAGTGGTATATGGTCAATAAAGCCGCACATAATTGAAAACAATTAGGCCTTGTCCCCATGCTACGGGTTTTCAGACGGTTTTACAGACAGTTTTGAAAACTGTCTGCAAACCGGCTGACAATCTTTAAAATGGACCGCTATGGAAAACCCGCTCAGCAGTCCCCACTGCACAGGTTTTCCACCCGGCGTTTTTTCAGACCGCCGCCGGTCCGAAAAACATCGAACATGGTAATTCTTCTGTCCAGTTTTCGGGCAGAATATGAACATGTCTATGCGAAGGGGAGGGATTTTCTCCGCTAATTGGGGAGAAAAGCCGCCCCGCAGCGGCCGTGTGCACGGCCCGAAAGCAGTTCAAATACCGATCGGATAAACTGACTAGTATTTGTCCCGTGTCATGCGGATGCCTCCTTATATTGTATGTGGGAAGGGGGTGGGGGGGGTGGGGTTGATTTTCAAAATTATGGGAATAACCTAAGGCATACCTCCCAACTTTTAGAGATTGCAAAGGACGACACAGCAGGCCATGCCTCCGAAAACACCCAAACATAACAGCAGTGTCACTGTGTTTTTGAACATGTACATTGCTAAAAAAAAAACCAAAAAAAATAACTACCACATCTTAGATTTCAGTGAATGAAATATTCCATCTGCAATTCTTCATTACATAGTGCAATGCATTGAGAACAATAAAACATAAAAATGATCAATGAAAAAAAAAATATCCCATGGAAATCTAGGTTTGGAACGATACTCAAAATCAAAGTGGAAAATCAAATATCAGGCTGATCCAACTTCAGTCGAAATGCCTTAAGACAAGGAGATGAGGTTCAGAAGTGTGTGTGGCCTCCACGTGCCTATATGACTTCTGTTGAACACCAGGACATGCGTCTGATGAGGCAGCAGATGTTCTCCTGAGAGATTTCCTCCGAGACTTGGATTAAAGCATCAGTCAAACGTTGGACAGTCTGTGGTGCAATGTGGCGTTGGTGGATGGAATGAAACATAATTTCCCAGATGTGCCCGATTGGATTAAGGTCTGGGGAATGTGCAGGCCAGTCCATAGCATCAAAGCCTTGATCATGCAGGAACTGCTGATACACTTCAGCCACATGAGGCCTAGCATTGTCATGCATCAGAAGGAACCCAGAGTCCACTGCACCTGCATATGTTCTCAAAATTGGTCTGAGGATCTCATCCTGGTACCTAATGGAAGTCAGGGTACCTCTAGCTAGCACATGGAGGGCTGTGGGGGACTCCAATGAAATGTCTCCCTACACCATTATTGACCTACTGCCAAACCGATCATGCTGGAGGATGTTGAAGATAGCAGAATGTTCTCCACAGCGTCTCCAGACTCTGACATGTCTGTCATGTTCTCAGTGTGATCCTGCTCTTATCTGTGAAGAGCACAGGGTGCCAATGTCGAATTGGCCAATCTTGATGTTCTCTGGCAAATGCCATTCACCCTGCTTGATGTTGGGCTGTAAGCACAACACCGACTTGTGGATGTCAGGCCCTCATACCACCCTCATGGAATCTGTTTCTGACAATTTAAGCAGACAAATTAGTGGCCTGCTGGAGGTCATTTTGAGGTTCTCCAGCGCTGCTCCTCCTGTTGCTCCTTGCACAAAGGATGAGGTAGTGGTCCTGCTGCTGTTGTCGCCCTCCTACAGCCCCCTCCACAACTCCTGGTGTACTGGTCTTTTTTCTGGTAGCTGCTCCATGCTCTGGACACTGTGCTGACAGACAGAGCTAACTTTTTGCCACCGCTCAAATTGATGTGCCATCCTGGAATTGCTGCACTACCTGAGCAATATCTATGGGTTGTAGACACCGTCTAATGCTAACTCTAATGGCGACAGCAATGACAAAATGCAAAAGTGCCTAAAACAACAACCAAAATGGATTGTGCCCCTGTACATGATATTTAGAGATTCCTTGGTGACTGGTATAGTGCCAGGAGACTGGCGCAAGGCAAATGTAGTTCCCATCTTCAAAAAAGGTTCTAAGTCTTGCCCAGGTAATTATAGACCAGTAAGTTTAACATCTGTTGTGGGAAAAATGTTTGAAGGGCTCATGAGGGACTATATACAGGAGTATGTTGACAAACACAATATTATTAGTGATTGCCAGCATGGATTTACTAAGGACAGAAGCTGTCAGACCAATCTGATTTCTTTTTATGAAGAGGCGAGTAGAAGTCTGGATAGCGGGGCAGCTGTGGATATTGTGTTTTTAGACTTGCAAAGGCGTTTGACACTGTCCCGCATAAGCGTTTGTTAGGTAAACTAGAATCCATTGGGTTAGAGATAACAGTGTGTAATTGGATTAAAAACTGGCTGCTGGATCGTACTCAGAGAGTGGTGGTAAATGAATCCTACTCTGAGTGGTCCCCGGTTGAGAGTGGTGTGCCGCAGGGCTCAGTATTGGGTCCTCTCTTATTTAATGTATTTATTAACGATATAGTGGAAGGGATCAATAGCACGGTTTCGATTTTTGCAGATGACACCAAGCTATGTAGGGTAGTGCAATCTATGGAAGATGCTCATAAATTGCAAGCAGACCTGGACACACTGAGTGCTTGGGCATCCACTTGGCAAATGGGGTTCAATGTGGAAAAATGTAAGGTTCTGCATCTGGGGAGAAATAATATACAGGCATCATATGTCCTAGGGGAGAAAAACTTGGAGAATCGCTTGTTGAGAAAGATCTGGGCGTTCTTGTAGATCATAAACTACAGAACAGCATGCAATGTCAATCAGCTGCCTCTAAGGCCAGTAAGATATTGGCGTGTATTAAAAGAGGCATGGACTCGCGGGACAAGGATGTCATTCTACCGCTGTACAAAGCATTGGTGCGACCTCACTTAGAATATGCTGTTCAGTTCTGGGCACAGTTTATAGAAGAGATGTAATAGAGCTAGAGAGAGTACAAAGACGAGCAACCAAACTTATAAGGGGAATGGAGCATCTTAGTTATGAGGCGAGGTTAGTAGAATTGAACTTATTTAGTCTTGAGAAAAGACGGCTTCGGGGGGACATGATTAATTTATATAAATATATAAATGGTCCCTACAAAAAAATATGGGGAAAAATTATTTCAGGTGAAGCCCCCCTCAAAAGACAAGGGGACATTCCCTTCGACTAGAGAAAAAAAGATTTAATCTCCAGAGGAGAAGAGCGTTCTTCACTGTAAGAACTGTAAATCTGTGGAATAGCCTGCCTGAGGAGCTGGTCACAGCAGGAACTGTAGAGAGTTTCAAGAAAGGCTTAGATACCTACCTGAAACTAAAGAATATTAATGCGTACGTAGCTAGGTAAAATTCTGGATCCTGGCCGGTGGCGGCTCTGGGGTCAGATATAGGGTCTATACTGGAGCAGGTTGGTTCTTGCCTTGTGGGTTTTGGGGCATTAACCAGTGGAGAGCCTGGGCTTTAAGTCCTTGTCTCTCTCCCTCACCCACATTTTCCCCACCCTTGGTTGAACTCGATGGACATGTGTCTTCTTTCAACCTACTAACTATGTAACAGAGAAATAGTCTGTAGTCACCACCTGCAGAAACGCTCCTTTTATGGGTTGTTGTGCTATTTGTCTATTATTTCTACCTGTGGTCTGCTCCATGTGCACAACAGCAGGAGTAATTGATTTACATTCAGTGTTGATTCATAACTGCACAGGTTGATTTCACAGAAGTGTGTTTGACTTGGAGTTACATTGTGTTTAAGTGTTCCCTTTATTTTTTGAGCAGTGTGTTAACATAAATTAATGTATTGTATATACATAAATCCATATAAATAGCTGTAAGACAATGTTCTATGGATAATACCTCTAAATAATAGCGGTACATGCAGGAATCAAATATCACTACTGTTCATGACAAAACCAAGACTAATATCATGAATGATACCATTATACAAAGAACAAATAATACCACTACACCCTGACACATATCACCATGACTGAATTGTACCACCATACTGTTCCAGAATATAAACCATTACAATTCTACCAATATTTCTTCCATACAGTGACCCTATGGGGTAAATACCAGTTGTTCACAGTTGCTCTGCAGACATTTGTGATTCCAGTACAGCTGAATCCAGTGACTCACAGGTGATGTCTTCTCTGATGGGAGTCATTCTCTTTCCATTCTCTATTTGTTGTAGATCACCCATGGCCATACCGCATCACTTTAGAATTAACCACACAAACATCTTCGGCAACTCACTTTTCCAGCAGCTTCCTAGATGTTCCCACCTCTGTACAACCTGATCATGGGGTTATAGGTGTAGTAGGTGGGGTATGAATTGATAGGCAGTGGTGATTGGGTTACAGACTGTTAGGTAAGGGTTGTATTTTGTGTTGGCACTAGGCTGCAGGGGTGGAAAAGGAGGTACAGCTACAGCTTATAGGCACAATTTCCTGGGGGGGGGGGGGGAAGGGGACAGAGGACCAGCTGTCCAGAGATTGTGGTGCCACTGTGGCCCGTACTCTATACCGTGCACCCCCAGATGATCAGTCACAGCTATGACCTCCAGAGATGCAGAGGTTGGCATTTAATACTATAGAATTCATTTGACTACGTTGGACCAGTGTTGCATCTATTTTCTTATTAAAATGGTCAACGAGGGCTGGTGTCTGGGAGTGTTTATTTAATTTTTTTTTATTATTTTGTTTCTGTGTTGTGTTTTTTTACCATTTTATTCCAGTGTTAGTAATGGAGATATTTGACAGTCGCTGGGACTTGGTGTCAGCTAGTAGTGTTTTTCGTCACCACAAGGCTGAAACTAACCCCCTCTCACTTTCACCCCAGTTCTCAATGCACCAGGGGTACTGGGAAGAACCAAGTTACAGTCAGAAGGGGGATAATCTAATGTGATGGTCTGCTTCTGGGGCGGCTGCTGGCTGGTGTTTTTAGGGTGGGAAATGATCAATATTCATGGACCTTCCCATCCTAATATCAGTCTGCAGCTGCCGATCTTATCTTGACTGGTTAAAAATAGGGGACCCTCACATCGTTTTTTTTTATTCTTTAATAAAAATCTTAAAAAAAGATGTGATAAAAAAAATGGTGGGTCCCCCAGCCAAAGTAAAACCGATAGCTGCAGCCTGATACCATCAGGATGGGAAGGTTCATGGATATTGGCCCCTTTCCACCCTAAAAATACACACCCACAGCCACCCCAGAAGCAAACTATCACATTAGATGGTCAGATTCTTATGGTATCCTGGCTCTTTCCAGTATTGGTGACAGGGCGTTAGTGTCAGCCTTGCAGTAACAAAAAAACACTGCTAGCTGACCTCAACCCCCAGTGAGGGTAATGGAGAAGAGTATGTAAAGCTAACACTGCAGAAACAGGGAAAACATCTATTTATTTAATTAAAAACACCCCCTGACACCAGCCCTCGTTGACCATTTTATCAGATAAATTAATGCAACGCTAGTCCGACATAGTCCAGTGAATCCACCATAGTTCAAAAGGGAAACATGGGAAAAAATCCTTACAGATGGGCCTTCAGCCAGCCTTCCCAGAAGCTGAACAGCCTAAAACTGTATTACATCCCCCACAGCAGGAACCTAGAAAAGCTGGATGCATTCTGTGGGGAATGGGGCACCAATCAGTTTTCACAGATTGTGGATAGGTTATTCAGCATCTGGGAAAGCTGGTTGACATTCCCCACAGCAGGCATCCAGAAAAGCTGAAGGCCATGGGGAGGAGGGATTCAGCGAGTCGGCAGGGAAGTAGGGATGATGAAGGTCACGTACCTCCCTCTGCTGTGCGACACTTCTCTGGCTGTCAAGGTAGAGTCCATGAGAGCTGACAAGTCTGCGGCCACTGCTTGTGCATCTACTAGACATGCAAACAGTGCATAGAACAGCGCATTCCCAGGGATTCAAGGTATATGCCTTGGATCCCTGGGACATATGGGAGAAAATCAGGACTCCTCCCAGCCATCCCGGGATGGCAGGAAATCTATCCCAAATTGGAAATGTCCCACCAAAATTGGGAAGGTCGGGTTGTGTGCCAATGTGTTTGGCAGATATTGGCAGATATTGAGGGGGACAGACAATATCTGCCAAGTTAGATTTAAATTTCTGAGGCATAGCTGACAGTGGGGAGGCTATGCCTTAGACATAGGTAATACATGTAGGTGTCTGGAGATCCTACCTTTTCCCCCTCTCCCACCTGTTCCTTTTAGTTATAGCAGCTGGAGCTTCTTACCAACTTGTATCTGGTCAGTCTGTCTGAGAGAAGAGGGACGGGAAGGAACCTACAAAAAGATGCTGTAGTATGCTCACCAGGGCTACTTCTCCACCAATAATAGAGATCAGTGTCAGTAGTGATAGAAGGCGAAGTTCCATTTGTCTATTGGACAATGGCAGCATGAAATGATATGCATGAGTAACGATAAACAAGCAGCTCAAAAATTTCAAGTGTTCTTCGTCTCCCATAAATAATATCTAAAATTGTCCATTGTCTGTATCAGAAACTTCTGATAAATGTTAGATATAACAGCTGTAAAGCAAAAGTAGGTTGTAATTTATTTGCAATTTTTCAGCTAATTCTTCTACCACCGTAAATGCAGCACAGTAACATTTTCCTCGGCGATCTGCTGCTGTATATTTATTACTATGTGGAGAGAGGTCTTTATTTTACTTTCTCTTTTTCATTTGGCCTTTAACAAATCGCTTACAGCAGCAATATAAGAATTTTGCAGGACGTCACTGAAATGAAGTTCTAAGCATTTAGCAATGTAATAGATATTATTCTCATTTTTTGGCCTCCTCCCAATTAGATGCTTCCACATTCCAAACCTCTCGTCAGCCTCCTAAGTAAGTATATAAATTATGGTAGCATGTCTACATAAGGGTGTGGAGTAATGGTTTATGAAATTACCTGTACCAACAAAACACAGAGAAGTCCAGCTAATGACAGACTTAGAGACCCACAGAATAAAAAGCCAGCCATATTTTAGAACATGCAGGCTAATGTAGCTCCATAAATGGAAAGTTTTTGGCATAAATTCAAAGACCGTATTACAGTCACAGGATGCATTTTACTGATATGGTGATGAAAATGTCTATAATCCTTTTTAATTATTGTATTCTGAAATTGTGTACTGTTTTGTATACCACTTTTCCCCTATATTGAAACACTATCTAAGACTTATAAGATTTAAAGAAATCTTTTCAATCCAAAAAAATGTTTTTATGGCAATTAAGGTAGGACTCTTGGCTTTTTCAAAACTAGCCTAATGGGCAGTTTAAATTGGTTCCTTTATACACCAGGGGGTTAGAAACCTTTTGTCTGGGGAATAATTTTTCTTAAAATTTTTTGGGGCTGCACTGAATTATGCATTCTAGTAGACACCATGGGTGACATGGGTGACACTTCGGTTTTAAGGTGCATTCAATGAGTGTATAGTGCTCCTGAATGAAAAACCCTGTCCAAAACTGACGTGGGGGTATACTTCATATATAATTAATGCGCCTAATCGGGCCCCCACAGCTAACCTTTATCATAGCATAAAATTTGCTAGCATATTTATGCAACACAATGCCTATTTTTGGTGTACAACCGTTCATTTATATAGAGAAAAGGGCATCAACAGTTTTTTTTACACAAAATACACCAAAAAAAGGGCACAACCCTAATGGGACATGTTGCCCCATGCTACGGAGGTTTTTTGAAAAGGATTCGGAAATGGCTAGGACCTGCAGAAAACCACCTATTAAGTAATTTCACCCAATTCACATCCCTCTCACTGAACCTAGAAAATGTCAAGGCTTCGCCCCCAAACCCCAATTTTCCCAATTTCGGGCACTATTAAAGGGTTTACCTTCATCAAAAGTTACGCTCTTTTCACTCATTTCAAAACAATTCAAAAATATAGAAATTTTATTTGGGCAACAAAGGGTTTTAATCTCCAAACACCTACTTTGGGCATTTCTCTAATGAGGAATGTTAGCTCTTTTGAAATTCTTTAAACAGTGTAGGAATGGCTTACATTTCTCCATTTTAGAGAAACCCCAGATTGAATATACCACAGCTACAACCTGTATAATTCTGTAAAAACGACAACAAGAGGGTAAGAGGGGAAATTAAAATGCAAGTAAAATAATAGTAAAAAAAAAAAAAATCCACTTAAAGACAATGCTTTAAAGTAAAGGTTTGTTTTTTTTCTTCCCAATTTCCCACGCACTACACTTTTTCATTTCTTTAATTTAATTACAGTTTTTTAAATTTTCAAGGACTAAAATCCGCAACCACACTTTCTCAACTACAGAACAACATAAACTACAGTTATCTGACAGATCCAGAAGTAACTATAAAATCCCATGGTGCATTTTTGTAAAATCTCAGTTACCTAAAACAGTGGATTCATACTGCAGATGTATATATACTGCATGCCATGTTTTATTTTCCATATATACACCATATTAGATGTCCATTGGAAATTGTTTTAAAAAGGGGGCCAACTGGGAAAGAAAAACACGTTATACTCTCCTTGTTGTCTCCCAATGCTGCTGCTCTGAAGCTTCCAAACATCAGCTTAACTGCACTTTTCCAGCTATTGTGCAAATGTGAAGATCCTCACACTCCATTATGAATAAAAAAACGCGGAACCTGGGAAATCAGAAGCAATACTAGGGAAAAAGGGGGGGTATAACTTTTTTATATAACTTTCCCTAATTTAAAAAAATTTTTTTCCAACTGACACCCCTTTTTAAGGGAATTTAAAACCTTTTTCATTACAGTGTCTAATAATAAAACATGTATGAATCTGACAATAGTTTTAAATGCCACTATATGCAACAGGAGGCATTTTAAGGGACAAAAGGGACATTTTTCATGAGGGCCGTATGACGGGTTTTTTACGCTTTGAATTTTTTCGGCATAATATTCCAAAAATATACAGGTAAGGAAAGTACTCTCCTTTACTATGATAGCAAACCTCCCAATACACACAAATGCAATAGAGATTTCGGAGAAGTAGTCAGCACTCCTAATGTAGTGAAAAAAGTAAAATTCAACATTTATTTATTCCACGTCATAAGGGCCCATCAATTTGGTGTATCAAAGTAAAAATGTTTTGCTATACAAAACCTTTTTTTCAACTGTGGACGGGGTATTATCAAGATTTTTGAAAAAGTTTTTACAAAAGCTGTTAAAAAAAGCCGACTGTGACCCCTGAAAATTCAACCCCCTTCATTCATTTTTGGAACGCATCTAGGAACCAAGAGAATATCTCGCAAAATCCAACCACATTGAAGAAAAACTTATACCTAAAAAAAAGTTTTATTCTGATACACCAAACTGTGGGGCTTTCATGATGTGGAACACATAAATGTTGAATTTCATCTTTTCCACCACATTATTTCTCCAGAATCTCTATGGCTAAAGGGGGGAAAAAGATTTAAAGGGGGACGTGGGCCCTTTTCAGGGTTCATAACGGGAATTTCCTTTGAAGAAAAAATTTTTACTATTGATCAGGAGCAATGTTAATTCTTGCCTATAATTAAGGGGTGGTCCAAACATGGCATCCAATTTGGTTTTCATTAACTAAGGCTTGGTCCCGATTTTTTTTTGTAATGATTGAAAGGCGACTGCAGATTTTTTTCCTTGTAGTAAATCATTACATTTGTGCCCCATATTGAGGTATTGTTATGATTTTACTGTGACTCAACAGTTTCCCCAAATTTTTTTGGGTCCAGTTCCTAAAAATGGAAAACAGCCCATATACTGCCCTTTTGTGAGCTTTTAATCTCACACAAAATAAATCCATTATCCACAACTGAGAGCAAAACAACAATGGCTAAATAGAATATAATACCGTAACACATAAAAAAAAAGAATATGATTCTAAAATTGGGGTGGGTTTAGGGGGTAAAGAAACAGGGGTTTAAAAGGGTTTTTTTTGCTTTTTACTCTGAAAAGATTTAAAAAAAAAAAAAAACTGGGATTAAAACCCCATAAAAAAAATGATAAGTGAGGTATTCGTTACTATTTTTTAAAAAAAACAGCGAGATTTTTCTACCATGCGGCACAGCAGTTCATGATGCTGTCCTTTTTTGGGGGAAATTTTTCTACACATTTAAGGTAGGATGTTTTGGGGTTTGTACTTTCCTGTGGGAAAAAATTAAATTGTTAATTGAATTCAAAACTTAAAGAAAGGGAAAGGAAAGTGCTACTCAGAAACCTAGAAGAAAGTCTACTTTGTAGATTTGTCTTTGATTCGCCCATATGCATTTTTCAGTATTATTTTACATGTGTTTCTTCCTTTCCATTTGGGGCCCTTACCAAACCACTTGTAGTATGGAACAAATACTTTTAAAGGATTTTTTCAAAGTAGCGCTGTCACTTTCAGGCAGTGCCCCTAACAACGGGTTTTCAAGGTTTTTTTTTATAAAAAAAAATTTTAATTTCAAAAAAATTATCTTCAAAAATGGGGTATTTTGGTTAAATTTTAATTTCCCAAATAGGAGGGAAAAACTAGATCAACTTGAGTAAAAAAAAACATTTTCTATTATTTCCTCAAAAAATTTCCCCTTTCAGGAGGGAAAAAAATCCCGGTTAATGGCCTTTTTCCTCCCAATGGGAAAAAAACATTTTGAGGGAATACTCTTTACCAAAATTTTTTCCTACGAAGATTTTTAAATGGGTAGATTTTAAAGGGGTAAACCCTGAGGCGATGCTATTACACATTCCCTGGCATGACTAAGGCCGTTTCAACCTTTTTGTCAAGAGTGATCTAAGGTTTCAAACTTTTTTGCCCCCCCGGGGTTCCCCCTCTTTATCAATAATTCCCCTTTAGGGCCCTAGAGATGGCAAGAAGTACCTTTCAGCTTCATTATGGTTACTTGAGAGACTTCCAGACCACGCATCAGTGGAGGCAGTCTATTCCTCTGTGGGAAACCCTACCAGTCTATGGGGAGAATCAGAGGGAAGCAGTCAGCGGTGGCTGCTCTCTTAGCTGGAAATTTCACTCCTGTTTTCACTTTTTTTCAATAATTCAAGAAAGAAGGGGCAAAAGAAGTTTTAAATAACTGATCCATTTAACTACTGACATTGATCTGGAAAGAGGGTGGGGGTGGGAGGAGGCATGGGAGAGGCAGTGAAACCTAAAACCCCTTGGGAAATGAAATCAAAGACCCAAACCCTTTTACATTTTGGAAAACTCACATAATTTTAAATTTTTAAATGGGAATGGGTGTTTGAATTGACAAAATGAGCCTGTGTACCTAAGTTCCTTTGGGCCTCTTTGGACAATGCAATAACACAGTGATGCTTCATATCCTCGTTGTTTGCATTTCCCCATCTCCAAACATTGCAATTGAGAGCATAAGCACCCTACCAATATAAACAGTTCTAATTTTCCCGCTGCCCAAAATGGGAAACGTAGCAAAGGGATGTAAAGGACACCACTCCCCAAAAATTTAATGGTACAAAAGAAAAAATTCCATGTTTGAAAATGATGTCCCCTTCTTGGGGTTAAACTTTTTTGTTTTTTTTCAATCTTTAAAATGGGGAATCCAAAATAGCGTAGATCAGAGGAAATTTTTAATCTGTGGGTTCCCTTTCAAGGGTATTTTGGTTTTGCTTCAGTCTTTAAATTTTGAATCTTTTCCCCCCCTTTCTTTTAGGGGGGGGAATGGCAAGAAGAAAGTTTTTGTTCCCTCATCTTTTATTTTCTTAAAAAAAGGGTTTTCATTGAATTTCCAAACGAAAATTTAAATTTTTTTTTTTTTGTATTCCCCCAGATAGCATAAAAAGGGGAACCCAGTGTATTTTTTTAAAATTGAGAAATTAAAACATGATTTTTGAAAACTCCCAAAAAAGGTTTTAGGATTGGGCCGAACTGATTTTTATGAAAATTTTGGAAAAATTGTCCAAAAAACATTAAAATTTGGGTTAAAAAATTAAGGAGGTTTTGGGAATAACTTAACAGTCCGGTGATGCCCAAAACCTTTCCTTTTTCAGGCCGATTCTTCTAATCCATTGTCCCATTTTTAAATTTTTTTAACAAAAGGCCCAAACCCTTAAAAGGCAGCTGAAATGACAAAAGGGTGTTTGATGGCCCCCCCCTTCCCGATTTCTTTTAAAAAATTTTGGGCCCTTTTTAAAAAAACAGAAAGTGACATTGGACCAAAAATCATGCAGCAGCAGCAACGTTATGTTGCCAGACTTAGTTTTGGGATAGGGTTAAAGGAAAAATTTAGGTTTGGATCTCTCGAACCTGATATTTTTCACAAGACAAACCCCGTTTAAACCAAATGGGGGCCCTTGGGCCCAAAAATACTTTTTATTAAAAATTTACCTTCTGTTGTGCACCAATACTCATCAGCTTTGCACACTAAGCCTAAAGTTAGCCCAAACCAAAAAATTAAAAATTAAAATTTTCATCTGTTTTTGCCAATATTTGGGAGGAAAGGTTTTTAATACCCTTTTATGTTGGGGGGCCCCCAACTTATATCAAAAAATTTGGGGAAAAAAAAGGAAAGGGGAAATTGGGACTCAAAAATGTCAAACTTTTTGTTTGTAGAATGTGAGCTCCTCTGTAATTCTCTGGTTACGGCACCCTTCCCATTCAAATACTACACTGCTTACAAGCTAGTTTAAGACAAAGTTTTTGGGCCCTTTTTTATTCCGATAACAACTATCTCATGTGTATGGCCAGCTAATATGTTTCCAATCGCCAACCCAGTACATTGTTCCATAGTCACTAAGTCTTTTAAAAACACAGGTTATATCAAGTTCCTATAGATAAAATGTTGCTTGATAACACTAAAAGGCAAATGGCCATGCTAGACAGAGGGACACTTCAAAACACAAGCATAATCAAAAAAAAATTTTTTTTTTTCAAATTTTCCCAAGATTTTTTTGTTTATTTGGGAAATGAATTTTAGAACCCTTTAATTCAAAAACCAAAATTTTTTAAACCCTTCATACTTTTACACATCTTGACAAGATCTTTCTCATGGCTGTAACTGTTCTGTGGCTACCAGTATTTCAGCATCTTCAACTACCCGAATGTCTTCATATGAAGTACTCCCTCTGCTGGGAAACAAAGGATCTAGCAGATGGTTTGTAGCTCACAGAATACCTCTTCTGCAGAAAATATAAGAACTCCATGTAAACTAGATCTTGAGCTCATTAGAGATTAACTTGAGGTAAGGAAATAATAAAATAATGATAATTTTTGAGCTTTTGCTTACAACTATATTTAAGTTTCGAGTTCTCAGATCTTATTTTCCCTTGCCTTACACTGAAGCGAAAACATTTTTAAAACTCTAAAAATAATTTGAACTAATACTGAAGCAAAATTATTTGGTGATAAATGTTTTTTTTTGCTCTTAAGGACTTTACTGAGATGTAAAAAGGAACCAATCTGTGCAGGTAATTTATCAGAGTCTCTAGTTACGCATTCTTGGTTTCTGACCTTAGATTGAAAACATTGTGGAGTTTATTTTCCTCCCAATTCTCATTTTCACATGAGTGTTGAGGACAAATGTTCATTCAAGCCAGAAGCCCTATATCTTTCATAATTACTTCCAACTATACCTTGAGGCATAAAAGTTCTGTAAACAAGTTCCAGAGGACTATGTGGCAGCACATTTATTTGTCCCCCAACTGGGGTTTGTGGAATGACTGATTTTTGTCTAGGATTTACAAACCGCTTTAACCGTGTTTGGCCAAAAATATTCCATTGAGGTCAATAAGAGAAATTTCCCAAACCGCCTATTAGGAGCTTATAGAACAAAGTCTTAGTGACGAAAGAAACCTAATTATTGGTTTTAGTTGAATAAAACAGTGTTCTTGGTTTTCTCTCACAGCGAGCTATGGAATGTCACAGATACATAACAAAACATGTTGCCAGCCTGCGGTTCAATTGAGGTCTGTAGTCATGACTAAAGTATCAGTCTATTATCTATGTAAATACAGTATCTCTATAGAGAGTATCTATCTTATCTATCCTGGTGAGTCTCCAAACCATAAATCTTAGCTACCTACCTGTCATTTAGATCTATCTATATTAGAAGTCTCATTCTATATATTCCTATCTTTCCATCTGTCTCTCTGACATTGATCTATCTTATACAGATACTACCTGCAAAAAGTTTTTTGGCACTACATAATAATGCTGGAAAAAACGAACTACATAACACCAATAAGACCAACATGAATTAATTCATATTCAATTTCCTTTTACTGATATTACATTACTAAACCATGATGAAATATAATAAAACTTAACCCAAGAAAAAACCCTCCAAAAACTAGTAGGGCTATTTAAAGGTTTAAAAACAAGCTGCTGTTTCAAAAAAAAAACCAACCATAAGTAATAAAATTTGAATCAAAAAAATAAAAGGGGGCTATGAAAAAAAAAAGAAGTCAAAAAAAAAAAAGTACTTCACTCAAATATTAATGCCAGTGGGAGCACTGAGACCCGACGTTGTTTTAATTTTGCTTCTTCCAGTATGGTTTTGAAACAGCAGAATTGCACCTAACCATGTCCCTGCCAAACTATGTTTAGGATTTTTTTTCCATCGGGGTGAAGTTTAATTATAGTTCATCATTATTTGTTTATGTAGTGTAATATCAGTAAAATAAAATGTAATTTGATTAATTTTATTTACCTTTTTGGGGTTTTTAATTATATAAAGTAAAAAACTTAACTTAAACCGATAATGACCAAAAAACACAAAAGGGCCAAAAGTATCAAAACTGTTTTGGGTCTAAAACTCACTTTGCTCCCCATAAACCCAAATCAGGGCGCCCCTCCATTTTTCCAGAGCAAAACATGAAATAAAGGGTTCTCTGTTGGGTTTGCTATGGCAACAAAGTGCTTTTTAGACCAGACGGGTTTTCATACATGTGGTCAAGTAGTGTTAAACGATTGCGTTGCTATGAGATCGTCGTAGTCATAGCGGCCGCTATCGAAAGGTTTTTCGAAGTGAGCATCGATTATGAGCGATTACCTTTAAAGTCTAGGGGAGAGAAAACAACACCTTCATTATTCCCAAACAAGGCTGGAGAAGCTGAATTAACACCACAACATCAATGGAAAACGTGCTACATTTAGGAAACACATTTTGGTTTAAAAAGCACAAAAAAAAGTCCAACCATTCACTACCCGGGGCTTTACCACAGCATGCCCTTAAACCTCATCACCCCCCCAAATTAAAAAATCCAGAAGGCAGTAGATTTTTGAAATAAGTTATCGGGGAATTAATATCCCCTTCCCCTCCAATACCCGAAACCCTCATAAACCCCCCAATTTAAAAAGGAAAAAAAGAGTTTTAAAACCTTTTAGTTAACACATATCGTTTTGGGCCACAGTAGACCATTAAACCTGTCTAAAACCCCAATTACAAAGTGCCAGAAAAAGGATTTTTTAAAACCACCATTTTAGTTAAAACTGGAAAATGACTAGAACTGTCCGTCCCACGCATACTCGGGGCCCGGGAGTTACAGGGGGTTTGGGTGGAGCCCAGGCGGCGTCCGTCACTATTTAACACCAGGTTAAAATGCCCATGACGCACAAAAAAAACTGTCTGCGAAGCGATTTGGGGGGAAGCGGAAGTTGAGAACCCAGCCTTCCCATACACAGCCCAACCGGGGTACACTTGCCCCCTTATGAGTGCGGACCAATTTGAGTTTCATTTGGGAAAATCTGGGGTTTAACGCCCCTTACACCCAGGTTTCCCTTTTTTGGCATTCTTTTTCTCATTTTACTCCGGCGGAGGAAATTTTTCCTGTACTTTTTTCTCGTCCGGCTCCATACTCCATGTCCCTGAATAACCTACATCTGTCAAGTTTTCCTGTACCCCCCTTGGGTTTTTTACCAATTTTCAGGGGGAATTTTTTTTTAAAACCAAAATTCTTTTTTTTTTTTTAGTTTTTTTTAAAAAAGGGGGGCAAGTGTTTTAGAAAAATTTTTTAAAAAATTCCTCCAGAAAACCACATTTTTCAAAAGAAAAAAGCAAAAAATTTTTGGGACCAAAAAAAAAATAAAAATTAAAAAATGCCCCTTTCAAAAAAAAAGCCAAAAAACTTTTTTAAAAATTAAATTTTGAGAAAAAAATAAAAATTGGCCCGGGAACCTTAAAAAAGCCACATTTTTTTTTTTTCTTTTCAAAGGACCAAAAAATTTGTTTTTAAATTTTGGGGGGTTTTTCCCCTTCCCAAAACCCAGGGCGTTTAACCCAATGACCCCAAAAATTATAAAATACCTACCACTGTTAAAAATTGGAGGGAGAAATGCCACTTAGAAGCCACATTTTTTCCCAAAAGGGACCTGATTTTTTTTCCCCGTCCCAAAAAAAAAAAAACCCCCCCAAAAAAAAAATACCTAAAACATTTGAAAACCAAAATTTGCGAAACCTTCCCCCCTTAAAGGAAAATTTAAAAAAAAAGTAAAATGGAATACGGTTTTTTGGTCAAAAAACCCTGTGTCTTTCAGTCCTCCCCGCAAAACCAGAAAAATAACTTTGGGGAAAAGAGAATAAAAATTGCGAGAAATGACATTTTTAAAAAAAGTTTTCAAAGGCCCATTCTTTTTGAAAAAATGTAAGTAACCGGCAACAAAATGGGTGACCTGGGGAAATTTTGGGCCAAACATCATCAAATCCTGCCATTCATTTTGGGAAAAAGAAAACGTCCACTTTAAACTGTGGAAAAGCCGGATGCTTTGCTTTAATGACACCTCCACTGTGCTGAAGGTCCGCCAGATATGCCCGCTTGCTGGGGAGGAAAACACCTAGGGCGTGATGAGCCACTCGGGCCATTTCGCCTTTTGGGGATCCCCAGAAGTCTAGGGGTCCCGGGAAACAGCAAAAACAGGGTGTTAGACGCAGAAGTGGGCACCATGATCTTAAGCGGGATCTCTGGGTTTTGGATGTTGCCCTGCATTGAACGTTGGTGAGGTGTAAACAAAGATTCCCAAATCACCCATTACTTCTGCCCCCCTGTGCTGCTGCCCGCTACGCCTCTTGGCACCTACGCTGTCACGCGCTGAGGGGTTTTCCACCGTAAATTTTTGGGGGAAGTGAAGCAGACCAACAGATGTCCCATTGATCAACAGAAAGGTTCTCCATTTCCTGCTTTTTACTCTCTATTTGGGGGTGGAAGGAATTGCTGATTTTTTTTTGTACCGGGGGATCCAGGAGGGTGGCCACCCATAACGTTGTTAAATTTGTGGCCTTAAGCGAGACATTTGGGAGGAAATTTGGACTCCAACACTCATTAGAGAGGGAGCCTTGATTTCCCAACCCTCTGGTCGAGGGGCACTAGCAAACGGGGGGGGGATTTTCCCTCATCTTCCTCCTCCGCTAAAATTTTTCGCGCCAACCTCTTCCAAGGCAGGACGCGTAACATGGGTGTCTGGAATCCCTCCTCCCCTCCTCCTCCGCTCCTCCGACACAACTTCAAACACAGCCGACCCCTAGATGATGCCCCTAGAGCGATGCCCCCCCCTTGCACTACCTGGCCCCCAACCACTCCCTAATGAAACCGTAATTTTTTTAAATGTGGGGCCTTGGGGTTTTACGGAGAAAAGGCTCCGTGTCCGCATCTGGCCCCGCTCCCCTCCGCGCGGGCGGGACCGTTTTTCAGAGTGCCAATGATCTTTCCAGAACTAAATCACCACAATGCCATGCGACAAGGGCATTGGTCCGCACTGACCATTTTGGGGTTCTTCAAAACTGGCAAGGAGGGCAAGCTCTTTCACCTGCCTCCACTCTCGATTTTCAACACCCCGGGGTCCGCACCGCTGCTTTGTCCGGGCCCAGGGGTCATTCGAACTGCGTAAGGCATTGCGCGCTGCCACAATCCGGACATGTGGGAGGGGAATTCCGCGTGTTCCACGTAAACAATGAGACGGTTACGAGGGGCCGAGCACCTGAAAACCCACAGGCGGGACAAGCAGGGTCAAGGGCGGAAGTGCGAATCAGACCTCGAGCCTTCTTCAGCGGGCACCAACCCGGTAGCTCTTTAGAAATTTCGGACCAAAAGGTTCATGACAGGGCCCAGGCAGGGATGTCTCCAGCCCTACCGATCAAAGGGGGGCCAGCGATTCGCCCTTTATCGCACACCACCTTGCCTGGCAAAAGGGTTCTTGTCACCCACCACGCTCGGTCTCGTTGCTTAGACCGTCCACAGCCTTGACCTGTTGTGGAGGGTCCCCAAGGGCAGTTTAATTTAAACAGGGCCCGGTGTCCGGGCACGCATCCCACCAAGGGGCCCTTTGGGGGGAAAGAGCCCTGCACCATCCTGCTTTTTGAAGAGCTGCGCCGAGCCTGAGACCACCTCACCCCCAGAGACATCCACCCCAGCTCCCCCATGAGCGTCACAAATATACGCCTTCCAGCTTACTAGTCCATGTGTCGGTGGTGAAGGCTTTTTTTCCGGGCACAGATGCAGACAAGGCTTGAAATTTTAGATGACACGTGGCTGGCCAGGGGAGGAAGGCTTTTCTGCAAAAAAATCCTGCCCCGCATCTGGGTTTTGGGGCAGGCGAGGGGCCAGACGGGCGGGAACCCCTCTGGTCCCCCCAGCGGAAAGGCAAAAATTTTTTAGGCCAAAACCGGGAATGCCGACATTCAGGCTTTTGGCTTTTTGGGTGGTTTGGGTTAAAGTGTTTTTTCTCCCCAAAATGGGAAAACAGAAGGGGGCGCTAGACTGGGCGCTGTACGGGTGCAGGGCTCAAACTGGCGGAAGAGAAGGGAGGGGGGTCCTGGGGGGCGGTGGTACCGGCGAGGTGGGGGGCTGAAGCGGGGCTGATCCCCATCATGACTCTTTAGAGCTGGGCACGAGAAAGCTTTGGGGTGGCGGAGGAGGAGGAGGGGGAAAAGAGGGGGTGACAATGGTTGGGGGCCCGCGTCGGTCTGGGCCTTTTTGGCCAAGTGTTCCCTCCTTTCAACTCATCATTCGCTGCGTTTACTAACATGTTGGGGAGTTAACCACTTTAAAGGTTCTTTTGCTCTACTTAGCGTTTAGGCAAAAGGGGGCATATGACATACTGGTAACAGAGGTTGGCAAAGAAGGGCCCCCGCTTAGATTTCCCGACCTTTTTTACGGCGAAACGGGACGGGTTTTCGCTACCGTGGCTGGCGGGGAAACATATCAGCGGACTTCTGGACCGCCCTCTCCCTTTTTGAGGCGGGGGCCCCTATTGACCCACCCCATCGTCTTCCTCCTCGCCCCTGAGAAGCCTCGCAAACAAACTGCGGAAAAGACCAGGGGGACCGCAAATTTTCATCACATAACACGGTGTTGGTCGTCCCCACTTTCTGCATCCAAACTGCGGGCTACAAGCAAGGGGCACGCAAGCTTGCCGATGCCCGGGATTTTTTCCGATTGACCGGGTTCCTTCACCTCCTCTGAGGCATCGAACTGGGCCAGAGCAAGAAAACAACATCTTTAATTTTAACATGCCTTCTGACCCCAACCGATTTTGTCATCAAAGAGGGGCCGCAGACAATGGGTTATCCACATGGTGGGGCACAGTGACATTTTGGGGTCTTCAGTTGGACGGATGCTGATGAGCTGATAGACATTTTGTGGCCGTGACTGCGGGACGAGGGGGTAAGACTGCAATAGGGTTGCATTAGCCACTGAAGGACAGATTGGCGCGATGTTCGTTACTAATTCAAGGCCCACCCGCGATGACAGGCCTACGGTCCTGCAAGACGATCCCTGGGATGCTGTTTTCCCAGCACTGGGAAGAGCACCTTTCTCGTACCTCACCTCCAGGGCACCCCCCCCCCTTTGCTCCTTTTCCCCTCATTTTGCTCCATGTTCAGAATAAAAAATTTTAGAAAAGGGATGGAATAGTTTTGGGAAAGTCCTTTTTAAAAAACGGCAAATCACAGCTATTTTCAAAACCCTCAATCAAAACAAAATTGCTGGGTTCAAATTTAACGCAAGGTTCTATCAACAAAACTGGACTGGGCAAAACCAAAAAACCTTTTGTTTTTTGTTTTGGATAAAAACGGTTTTTTTTGCACCTTTCAATTCCCTGTGGTGAATATAAATTGCTGTTTTAAGATTACTGGGTGCTCGTCAATGAACAATCTGGTGTGCAAAAGTCAAAAAAAACTAAATTTAGTTTTTTTTTTATGGTTTTTTATTTCCAAAAATTTGAAAAAAAGGTTTTTTTTTTGGGCCCAAAAAAACCCTTTCAAAATCCCTTGTTTTTGGGGTTTTTTTTTTTTAAATTATTTTAATTGAAAGCGTTTTAAGATTTACGGGAAAAGCTGCCCAATGAACAATGCGGGTGTGCAAAAGTCAAAAACCTAACTGTTATTGTTTTGTAT
The DNA here is from genome assembly GCA_025379985.1 of Phyllomedusa bahiana. Taxonomy (NCBI): domain Eukaryota; kingdom Metazoa; phylum Chordata; class Amphibia; order Anura; family Hylidae; genus Phyllomedusa; species Phyllomedusa bahiana. The sequence goes on from JAODAL010000416.1 coordinate 142,878, forward strand.
AAAAAACGGTATTTTTTTCACCTTTCAATTTACCTGTGGTGAATATAGAATTTGCTGTTTTTTAAAATTTTCTGGGTGCCCGGGGTCAAGAACAATGCGGGGTGAAAAACAAAAAAAAAGGTTTTTAAAAAACACCTTTAAACCCTGGGGTTAAAATTTTTTTTTTTCTGGGGAAAGAAATTTAAACCACGGTTTTTTTTTTTTTTTTTGGCAACAAACAACCTGGTTGACTACAAGATTCTGGGTTTTTAATTTAACTGAAAATGGATATATCAACAGTCACGGTGAATGGGGAAAAATTAAAATGAACACATACTGAAAAGTTACGTAAAAAAATGGAGTTTTGCACCTAAAAAAGAACCTGCAGTTACTAAAATGATTGTATCCAATATAAGTTCAGGCTGCCCCCAAAATCCAGGAATATTTTTAAAACAAAATGTTAATAAAAAGAATTCCACAAAAATTTTCCCACACAAAATCTTGGTGAACTTTATCCCGTGTTCTTATAGATAACTTGTCTGTGTTCCCCGCAGGGGCCCCCCCTTTCTCCCCCCCCCGGAATTTACGCGGTAGATGCTGCTTTAAAAATTCCTAGCTAACTACAAAAATCTTTCAAAATCTCTAATATAACTAAATTGGGAAGGGTCCACTAATGTAAGGTTTCTCTTGGGAGAAATAGACAAAATTTCGCGACTGTTTGGCCCCAGGCAGAGCGGAGTCCATCCCAAAAGACGCTGAGAGACACTGAGGGTGAAACAAAACCTGTTCTATGAAAAAAATCATTGATTTTTCCAGCCAACGCAACATACACATCCCAGTCAGACGTCGCACACCCCCATCTCACCCTGCCTATTCTGTAATCTGATTTTTGCCGCCCCAAAAATTTCAGGGGAAACGCCGAAAAAAGGCGACTTAATAGTAGCTCAATTTTTTAACCTTAAATTTTCGCATGATCTGGAAATTTCGATCACCATAAAAAAACCCTTCCGATTTCAACTTTTCGATAAAAAAACGCTCAACACTATCCAAGTTTCCAAAAAAAAAAGATCTATTGAAAAGTTTAGCTAAAAACCCCAAAAACCAAAAAGTGTGAAAATTTCACAGTGAAGCTGAATTCTTATATCTCTATATCTAATTAATTTATTTGTTGTACATATCTCATAACTCTATGCTTTCCGTATCTATCCATCCATCGTTCCATCCTAGTCAAGTTTCATAAGCAGCTTATCTTAGGTGTATCTTTGTTAAATGTCTTCTTTATCTGTATGTCATGTAAATCTCATTTATATCTATTTAATTTCTCATTATCTCTGATATCTACAGTATTTATTTTTTGTCTCATAATATTCCTCAATATCTTCAAACATACATTTACCTACTATCTATCTAATTTTTAAGAAATCTTTTGCATTATAGATCTTCTACATAAGCAATAACAGTTCTGTTTGGCTCATTATCTATCTCAACCTTCTATCCAATACTAACACTAATCTAATATCTTGAATGTTATACATAAAATATCGCTGTATCCATCCCTCTCATACCCATTTATCTCATATCTATTTTTCACACATACTGTACAGAATTTATGTACCGTATATACTCGAGTATAAGCCAACCCGAGTATAAGCCGAGGCACCTACTTTTGCCACAAAAACCGGGAAAGCTTATTGACTCGAGTATAAGCCTAAGGTGGAAAACGCAGCGGCTACTGGTGAATTTTAAAATTAAAAATGGATACCAATAAAATTACATAAGCAGGTATATGTCCCCATAGGCAGGCTATAGGCAGGTATAGGCAGGGTATAGGTCCCCCTAGGCAGGCTATAGGCAGGGTATAGGTCCCCCTAGGCAGGCTATAGGCAGGTATAGGCAGGGTATAGGCCCCCCTAGGCAGACTATAGGCAGGTATAGGCAGGGTATAGGTCCCCCTAGGCAGGCTATAGGCAGGTATAGGCAGGGTATATAGGTCCCTCTAGGCAGGATATAGGTCCCCATAGGCAGGCTATAGGCAGGTATAGGCAGGGTATAGGTCCCCCTAGGCAGGCTATAGGCAGGTATAGGTCCTCATAGGCAGGTATAGGCAGGTATAGGTCCCCTAAGCAGGTTATAGGCAGGGTTTATAAACAAAAAAAAACAAACAATTACCTCGCTCCCCGCTGCTCCGTCCCGGGCGCTCTCCTCTGTCTTCTTGGCACAGGCGGGTGATGTCATCAGGCCGCGCACGCAGCGTGATGACACACGCCGCTTGTGCCGGACACTCCGGACAGCCACGAGTCTGCGGCCTTCCGGAGTCGCTCGCTCTCTGCTCCGCAGTGGTATCTCTTCTCCTGCATGCGCCCCGGAGCAGTTGCATACAAGTGAAGAGATAGCCGACAGCGCACGGGCCACCGCAGTGCCTGGACGCTGTTGGCTGTACTCGGCCTTCAGTTAGATGCGCTCCCTGATATAGCTGAAGTGTCCCTGTCGGCACTCGGGCCGAGGGGGGATTTTTCAGCACATTTGTTGTGCTGAAAAACGCGGCTTATACTAGAGTATATACGGTACCTATCTCATTTCTGCAGCATACTATCTGTTTTTCTAGTTTAACATATATATATATATATATATATATATATATATATATATATATATATATATATATATATATATATATCTTGTCTAAATATGTCTATTTAATATATCAAGTTGTATCTGAAATATGCAGTATCTGCCTATCCATGCTGTTTGGCACAGTATGTCTCATTGTGTATTACATCTTTTATGCTACTTATACCGACTATGTTTAGCATTGTAACATTTTATATGAAGCATACCATAAACTATAGATTTGGATGCCATTATAATCGTTGTAGATTTGCAGAGGTAGCCAATATTAGTCCTGGAACAGCCTCTAATTCCATGTCTGTGCCTTCCACAAAATGACAAAGTGGGACATGTCCCAATACGAATGCGAAATAGTTTTGGTGTATTTTGCGCCAAAACAAACTTTTGATGTCATAGACTCAATATAAATGAACTTTAATATACTATTAATATACTATTCTCATTATACACCAGGCACCGCACATTATAATGCGCCTAAAAAGGCGCATTGAATATAAGAGCAATAATATGCTGTGCACCTCCATAATGCAATGCGCCTATTGAGGCGCATTACATACACTAGCACTGATACGCTATTCACCTCAATTGCGCAATGTTAACCGCATTAAGTTTACTATGCAAGGTATACCAGATGCCAGATTTTTGAACGGATCGTACTTTCCAGCACACATTACACTGATTAAATGTGCCTAAAAACTGCCACGGTGACGCCAATTTTTGGACATGTCGGCCAAAATGTTTCATCAAGATGACATGAAATATTTTATTGACTTTTTAATTAACTTAATGACTTTTATTATCATTTTATTATCATTGAAATGGAAGATAAAAATACTGAAAGGATTTTATTATAATCCAAATCTATTAAAGGGATGTTTCAATCCCAGACATTAGTACTATTTATAGGAAGTACCATAAATACCATAAAGATCTCAGAGGTGGGACCTGCATATCATCTATTTTGAGAACAGAGCCCCCACTAGTTTCCATGCAAAATGGAGAGCAGAACACACTTGCATGGTACTCTCCATTGTGTTTTAAGGAGTTCTGGGTATGGCTGAACACACTGCAATGACTAACTTTTTAAGTATGTTAAATAGACTTGATAAAAAGTGAGCACGTTAGAGTTATGACCACTGGGATCGTACTCATTCTAAAAACAATGGACTCATCTGAGTTTCTTTTTTTGTCCAAATACATGCAGAGACCAAAGAAGGTGTCTTTTGTAATTACAATTGGTAAAATTCCTATGGTCAGGCCAGAGCCGAGAAGTTATGGAGTTTCCAGGATTTTCCACTGGGAAGCGCTATATACCTTATAGTACACCAGAATACCTTGTCCCAATCCTGGATCAGACCCCCTCTTCTGCCCAAGACTACTAGAAAATAAATAAAATTAACACTGTAGTCCCAAGGATTCTGCTGCTCCAGTGCCACCTGCTGATCTCCCATGATGCCCCACATCCATTGAACCATACAGGTGAGGCTGCAGCCAATCACAAGCCTCAGTCTTCACTGTAATATATGGCATGTGACTGCAGGGTCCAGTGTTTGGTGCAGGGTCATGGGAGCCATGGAACAGTGGCGTCTATAAGGCGTCTACAAGGCTAACGTGGTATCTTTTGGTCTTTGTTAACTCTATTTCATAATCTGTGCTGGATACAAAAGTGTGGTAAGTGTGTAAAACATTTATGGTCAGGAGAGCAAATGCCCTCTTATTTATGGCTTTTCTGCAGTACACATCGACAAAACTTTTTCACGGTATCCTGATGGATAATCACAGAAAATAGTCCATGCTTACTGCAATGGAGGCAGGTCAACTATCCAATCCTAGCAGGAGAAAATAATAACCCCAGTGCAACATTGGAGAAGCTGTACAGGTACAGAATACTGATGCATAATCACTCGCACACCTACTATCAACTGAGGGGAGCAATTGCTTCATATATAGTACTGCTCATAAAATTAGATCCAACCACTCACGCCTATTATTAATCATTGTGATCATTGCTAGCATTACATTTGCACACACAGTAGATCAGGCATAAGGCTTCTATAGGATGCCAGTTATACATGTGGTACATGCTGGCTTACAACCTATTGATGCTGCCTATAATAATAGTTTGAGCAGGATTTCCAGCAAACATAGAATACTGACACTCCCACTTCCCAATATCACAGAGCCACAAAAACCCTAAGGTTTAAGCTAATATTTTGTCCAAATTAGTCAAGTTTGAAACCCAAGGGTCCTCTTTGTCTTGCGAGTCACTACACTAACTTAACAAGTAATTCACATATAGTGGGGAGGGAGGGTGTTATCATTCTGTGTTGGACACTTCAAATATGCTTGGCAGCCTGTTTGATCAAATAAGTATGTGAATCACCATTAGGTTGTAAGCCAACATGGTGCACCACATGTAACCATATAACTGGCCCCCTATTGGAGACTTACCTATGTGTGATTGTAATACTAGCAATCATATCCCTCGTGTATAGTAGGCATGTGAATGATTTGTCATCACTATTCTGCACCAGACAGGGGCCGGAACCGGAGCATGCGTAGGGGGAGGCTTCCCCCCGCACGAGCCGGCGGGCCGCATCTCGGGGCGGAGCTTGTCGTGTGGGGCTGGTTTTTAAACCAGCCGCACGTACACCGGAAGCAGACGCGCCGAGGGAGCCAAACTCCCCCCCTGCCTCCCTTGGTTGTTTGGGTTTGGCGTGAGCGTTGGCTTGGTTATTTGGTTCAGCAGTTGGGTGTTTGTCATGGTGGCCGGCTGGCGGTGGGGGTCCTTGGAGCTAGGAGATGGTGGTGGGAGTCATAGCCCTCTATGGCTCTCTAATCACATGATGGAACATGTGGTTGGTCTGGCGACGGTGGGGCTCTTTCAGGAAGGGTTCTCGAGAGCCAGGTGATGTAGCGGTCGCCAGAGGTGGCCGCTTGGTGCCCTCGAGCTGGAGGTGACGGCTGAGGGTAATTACAAAAAGGTGGATCAGTCGCCAGACCGTGGAAGTGGCTCCAAGGACCTGCAGCTGCTGTGGCCGCTGTGGCCATTTAATCCAAAGCCATTTTCGAGTTTTATTTGAAGATTATCTGGGTAACGGGTAAGGGTTGGGGTGTGGGGGTCACGGTCACAACTTTGGGTCCTGGCTGCCTCAAGTCGACACTGCCTCTGGGTCATGTGTATTTTCTCCCATGTGGCACTGGTGGTTTTATTGACTTCTACTGGTTTGGATGTTTGACTTACCTTTGCAGTAGTAGGTATGGGATTTTCTCTCTGACAAATTTTTCATACTGATGGAAACCAGGAATGGGGCTACAAGACGTGATGTGAATGGGGCCTTAGAAGCGATGTAAGAAAAATGTGTTTAAAACTTAAGCAATAAAATAAGTGTTAACATGATAGTTGCTTCTTGTGACTTAAGAAATTGACCTGAAACACAGGTAACTTCTATAGCTCTCACCTGAAAATGGCCATTCTGGTCACTCAAATGGGCAGATTATTAAACAGAGGAAAGGGTTAATTGTGTGTTTGATACACTTGGCACCACTTATCTGTGAAAAAATTATCTTTGTGTTCCCAATAAAAAGAGACTGGTAACCAGCTTTACTGATGTCATGGACATAAGTAAACAGACTACAAAATACATGTTGTTTGAGGGGTCATGATTATTTATCCAGTCTTTGATGCAGGTTACGTTACATTGGTTCACAGTGTGAGACGGGATTTCAGATGCATTGTGGGTCTTTAATACACTCAAAGTGAAGCATAAAAAATAAACTCATTAGTAAAGACTAAATAACAGTCTATTGATTACACCAGTGGAAACTGAGATGCCAAGGTCCGATAGGTCATCAGATACACTAAACACAGGTCAATGGATAAAAAGCCAATTCAAGGCTTCTTGACCAATTTCCTTTCATAGTCAAGTCTTTACGAGCAGACAGGCATGGAAGCCATCCTAAGAAAATAAACTGTGGAGAGTTTTCAGCAACTGCTCAATGATTTAGCCAAGGTCTGAAAGACTTCATTGTTTCACATGACTTTCATGAAGCCGCATACATAGAGACATTGGTATATACTGTCCTGAGCAGCTAGACATCGATCTGGGCTATGTACGGTCTAAATCTGAGCTTCTCAAACATCTTTCATTTCTATAACTTTAATAATTCAAGGTTTTTAATAAAATAGAACAAGTGGCAAATGCAGCTTGTATTGTTCACCTCTGTGTATGTTCAGATGCAGCGGAGCTGATTATCTTAGTTAAATATGTTTTTTTTGCCTTGTAATGAGATTCTAAATTAATGAGGATTTCTTACCCCAAAAACTGTTGTGCACTGGCTCATAGTGAGGTAGCTATAAAGGGGGCAGAGGTTGCCTGTATCTGGGACACAAGACAACACAAGTGTTATTAATGGCACGTGATAGGTAAGGTCAGGGCAATTTTGGAAGTACTGCTGTAAGAAACCCTATTAAAAAAGGGGCTCAATGGTGCAAGATAGGAAATGGTAATAGGAGGGGAGGGAGCCATGAAATTCCTGATGGCAACCGTGGGCAAAGTGTCCTGCTGAAGATTTTTCACTGGAGCCTTGGTAATTCAGGTTATATTACTTAAAGAGGTTTTTCCACGATGTAATGTTGACGTGGGATCCTCCAAAATGGGTATTTAATCACTTTTCTAAATATATGTGATTACAAAAAGTGAAGCCTGTGAGAGCTACAGCATTGCTCAGTCCCCCTTAGTTTCCTTAAAGTTTACATTAGACATGACCAGGACACTGACAGGAGCTGATCTGGCCGCACTTGCGTGTTTGCACTTCTTATCTGATGACAGGGAACATGAAGGAGCTTGCAAGCAGCTGGGGAGAAAGTGCAGTGTGTGAGGCTGTGTCTTTTGCATAGATAATCCACTGGTTGTAATGTAATTATTTGAGTAAACATTGCAGACCCTCCCTTCTTACTAACTCTCTGCTCACCGCCTTCTCTCTTCCCCTTTGAATCAGCATGCTTTGTTTATATTCTCTCCTGAGCAGATAAGAGGTAAGGGACTCACTTCATGGCAAAACCCCTTTAATGCTAAAAATTATGACAAAGCTGCATCTACCTTTCATATCTGATGTCAGTCCTCAGTACTGTTATCCTAATAGGTCTCTGTTCCGTTTAACAGCCATTTTGCTCAACTTGTCAAAATATTTGGGAGATCTCAAATTCTATTTAGGTGAATGTAGGACAGAAAGTTAATCTACAGCATAAATAGCATTAATTACAGGTATAAGTAAAGGCATCCTATAGCAGAGAACCCATATTATAGCGCTATATAGCTGAAAGCTGTTAACTTTTTGTTCCCTACAAAGTGCATTGTTCATTCATCTCAGTGGGCCCCTTATCATTATTTTACATAGATAATATGTAGATTTTGCTGACCACAAATAATAGCAAGGAACCCACTGAATGGCTGTACATGAACTTTGAATTGCTGTTGTAGTGACCGGTAAGAGCCGGTATCAGGGTATGTTCACACAATGTACTGTGGCATGTACAGTAAGCGCCATGGAGCTTGCGGTAATACACAGCCCGCCGGCCCCATTGACATTCATTACTCGTGGCGCATATTCGTCGCAAGTAATTGACATGTCACTTATCTTCCCGCGCGTAAAATGTGATCGGATTGTACGAGCGGGGAGAGGAGGTGTAATCCATAGTTCTCTTTGAGAACTATGTATTACCGCAATTTCGGCACGCATCTCGCCTGTATTAGAGCGCAAAAACGCAGCGAAATGCGTGCCGAAATTACCCCGTGTGAACATACCCTTAGGCTATGTCTCCACTGCCCATGTTTTTTTTTTAGTTCTTTGGCGTTTTTCACTTTCTGAAACTGCTGAAAACAGATCCCATAGACTTTAATAGTAAAAATGTTCTGTAGTCTCCACAGAATGTTTTTTTCCTGCTCTTTTTTTTTTTTTTTTTTTGTTTTAAATTTTGCAAAACAACGACAGGGCAGAAAATTTACTATTGATGTCTATGTAAACTGCCAGATGTTTTTGGCACATTTCTTGGTGCATTTTTTGCAGCAATTCTGCAAGAATAAGTGCCAAAAAACGGTCAGTTTTTGAGCTATTTTTGACCTTCACTGGACAAAAAACTTTTTTTAAAAGGCTTTTGGATTTAGGTTTCAGTGAGTTTTTTGTCCAATGCCGTGTAGACCTACCTTTAATCATTGACTAGGACTTAATCCCCATACCACCTTTTAGGATGAGCAGATTGTACCTGCAGTTCTATGGCAAATAACAGATAAAATACTTATAAGGGTGTTTATTATTTCAGTTTTATAGCATAATTACCTTTGACTTCCCACAAAAAAAAAAAAATAGCTTTCCACGAATGAAAATGCGCTGCCTAGGTTGCTCGCAGCTAGCTAGTGCTAGTGAGCCGACTGTGCCTGAGAAAAAGAAGAGAGGCACTTGTGGCTGTCCTCCCCTTTTACTTCTATGGGAGTTCAGAATATTTTAATGCACGGTTGACTCACAGCTAACTGCAAGTGATCTGTAATTCTAAAATGTGGTATATTTAATTTGGTGTGACTTATGCCAGATACAATATGTGGGATGTACGACTACACCCCTCAAAGTCCGCATTAGATGTCATCTATCGGATGCAAAAAAAAAAAGACACCTGGAGACATGATATGTCATCAGTGTCCAGGCATTTTATTGAAATGCATTCAGGGGATACTAGTTCGTTTCATATAATGGGTATACAGAGAATTTTTCCTTCAGAGAGGAGTGGCAATGTGAGAGATAAACTACTGAGATGTGAAGCCAAATGGATCTTCACACTGCAAACGAGACAACCTCAGGGTCTTAACATCAGGTATGATATCTTATACCATTATTGATTCATTTCTAACTTACACCTTAATGCCGTATTTTTATCTATGTATTCCTATTCTTATGATCTGTGCCTGTTGTTCTATATTTTACATTTTATTTCAAGTTGTCATTTAATGTTTTTAAACTTGGTGCACATGTTTTTCGGAATCTATGCAATGGAAGATACAGGGTTAATGTGACCTACCTTACCGGCGATTGCATTACGCAATGTTCGGTCCACTATAAAAGGTCCTTAAACCTGTTTACTAACTAGACCATGACTAAGATATATTTATATCGAAACGCGTTGGTCTGAGAAGACTCAGGCACGATCTAGTGCCGTCCCGTTTATGGTGGTTGTGACCTCACATGATGGATGCATACACCAGTTAACCTACATGTACATTTTTAAAGATATTTCTATTAAAGCTATGAGATTTTAACTACTTATATACGTGCCTTTCTAACCGCTGGCTAGCCGCTACTCCATTATACTGCATATGGATGCTGGATTGTTTGATTCCGCTAACCTGCAAGCGATCTGTGCAGTACAATTTTCATTGGTGGGAAAACCCTTTAATACAACAAGTGTCAATGATTCAGGTATAGTACAAGCTGTAAAGAAATGAAAGAAACAGCTCACCTTTTAAACTTTAGTCCAGGCATTTAATATAGTTTGGGTGATGCAGAAAAGAAATCCATGCTGGCAATGTAGCACAATCCAGGAAAAGGCACTTGTCCATAAAAATGTAAAGCATTTATTGAATTTTCATCAAAAGTAGTATATCAAAACAAATATACGTTTTACTACTTAGGACTCGTTCACACGGCTTATTTCGCAACGGATTTACAGCCATATTTACTATAGTAAATCCGTTGCGAAATCAGTTACAAATAAGTAACAGGCCGTTTTACATTGATTATAATGGGAAATACGTGTCATTGTTCAGACGACACGTATTTCCATGCTGGATTGCGGCCGCAGATCCGTCCGGAAAAACAATTAGCATGTCACTTATTTCCGGACGGATTCACCCCATATATGAATGGGGATTGTGAATCCGTCGGGAAATCAGTGCCAAATACGTGTTACACTTAGTGATACTTATTTGCAACTGATTTGCAACTGATTTCGGAACGTATTTACGATTGGAAATCCAACGTAAATACGTTCTGAAATAAGCTGTGTGAACATTACCTTAGGCGTTTCGCTCAAAACGTGTGAGGAGTGAATTAGTGTTGCTCTCCAATATTTGTTTTAATATACTTTTTTATGGTAATTCAATAAATGGTTTTCATTTTTATTGACAAGTGCTGCATCTTTTACTGGGTACTACAAGCTGGCATTGTTCAGTACCTGTACCCTTATTCCCCTAAACAACCCTCCTAGTATGCGGCTTTGTAGGGGCATACGCTACATTTAGATAACTTAGCTCTGCTACATCTGTACATTTTATTGAATCACAAAAACTTTGAAACCCAGACCCAAACTTTGTGTTCAGTACAAAATAATAACTCCAGCGCTAAGAACTCATTATAATCATTCGGCAATGTTAATCTGTCAGAAGCTGCACTTTTTTAATTCATCAGTCAGTAACGACACCTACACACCGTCTGTTGTGTCTGTAAAATTCAGCTATTACATCTCAGGTACATTTCTATGATTGCCCTTCAGAAGGAAAAGTTTGAAAGCTGTTAATGATGTGATGTTAACCTGCCTACACAGATCTTAAATGTCTTCTAAGTGTACAATATGGAAGTAGTAAGTGCGAGATGGAATGAACAAGGAGCCGAGCGGAATGACAACAACTCTTTAATGCCCTGTACGGGATTTTATAAAGCTGGAAACTGTTGATCTGTAGAGAGAACTAGATATCGCTTGTTAACCCAACTTTAAGCTGCAGGTGCAAAGCCGTGAGTCTCTTATGTGGATGTATTTTCAGTTTTCTCTGACAGAATATATCAGAATATGGATTAAATACAATGCAATTCTGTAAACAACAGAAATCATGTAAAGCATAAGAAATTACAAAAGAAAAAAAAAATTCTTCGATTGGCTGTCATGGATAAAAAGACCAATTGTATGATCTGGGGTCTATTGATTAATGATGGTACGAAGCCAGTATTTCAAGTAGAAATCCAACCAGGTCTTCAGTGATCTGTACTGTTGTCTCCTACTTATGAGAGAGTCATTTGTTGATATTGTGAGCGAGGTAGAGTAACTGTTCAGCTATACCATATGAGTCATAGGGTTTTACTCTAGAAAGGAAAAGTTTCCCTTATTTTTGAAGCAGGATTACAAGGGTAAAAATAGGTTAGTGAATCTTAGGGCAAACATTAACCCTGACGTATCTGAGATGTTTCTTCTGCCTTTCATTAATTTTCATTTCAGTAAAAGATAAAGATGGGGATGCCGCTGGAGTGGAGCACCATTTAAATCTCTTTTTTGACCTCTGTCACCACTATTTGTTAGGATACCTTGAAAGGGTTATCCAACACATATATTATGGTATGTTCACACAGCTTATTTTGGGGCGCATTTCACCGCATATCTCGTGCTGTACTGCGCTTAATAAGTGGGGAAATGCATCCCATAATTACGGTAATCCATAGTTGTCATAGAGAACTATGGATTACGCCTCCTCTCCCCGCTCGTACAATACGATCGTATTGTACGTGTGGGGAGATAAGTGACATGTCAATTATTTGCGTTGAATATGTGCCGCGAGTACTGCATGTCGACGGGGCCGGCGGGCTGCTCCCCCCCCCCCTCCCGCGCGGCAGGTGTATGCGCTTATTAGTGCGAGCGCCTCAAACACACGAGGTTGAGGGACTGCATTATTTTCAGATTCGATGCAATACAAGATTTTTCCCAGTTAAGCACATGGCAATGACAAATGTGTACCATTTAATTTTTTGTATGATAACCATTAATAATATGAAAAGGACAGCATGTTTTTTTTTCTACTTTAACTTTTTTTCACTTATATATTTTTAGATTTTTTTTTTCACTTGTCTTAATATGGGACTGTGTTGAAAAATTGCTGTTTTAGAACATTGCAGTACATGACTGTACTGCATTGTATTGCTCATTAGACTGGCAACCCTAAGTCACAAACCGAACAGAGACCGCTTTTTAATTTGCCTAGTGTTCTGGCGACTATCTCCAAACTGCCATTGTACAGCAGGTTCCTGATAGAGAACAGAGAGAATCCCCTCTCTCTGCCAAGTCCCTTTCATGCTGTGGTCACTATTGACCACAGCATCTAAGGAGATGTTGCTGGGATTGCTGCACTTTACAGCCACCACTTTGTTGCACACTGAAATATAGATAATAGATATAATATAGTATTGTCCTAAAGCTTCAGGAAAGGTGCTTGATGATTTGCATGCATCAATGAGCTTGCTGGCTTCAGTGTAAATCCTGGGAGGTTGGGTACCAGTAGCAAAAGATTACTGGATGGTTACCTATCTGGAATTTGGGTCCAGGATTTACCAGTGACTGATGATTTGGTTGGGAATGTTGCTCCCATACTTCATGAGGGGTTTTACCTGCTCTAATTAAGAAGCAGCTAATAGAGCTGTGTAATGGTGAGAGCTGTGTAATGGTGAGAGCTGTGTAATGGTGTGCGCTGAAGTCTGAGAGGAAAACTACTATGTGTTTTTACTAAGCTGGAAAATGCCTCCATAAATCTTGCTGTACTCCAAGCTTGGACTGGTGAGATCACCTTCATTTATTTTCTGTTTACCTGATGAAAGGATGTCTTATGTTACAGTTTGTAACCTTATGTTGCTCTGCTGAAAAAAGCTGCTTTAATTCGGATTAGATTTGAATAAATCCTTCCATTGAATTGAGCAGTGGCTTGTCTGTGTGTACTGTGACTGAGGTAATAATTAACAATATATATTTGAAATAAGAAAAGGATCGACAACACCCAATATTTTGTGCCTTCAAAATGACTATGGCCTTTGTACACAAATGGAAAAGGCCAATGAAGTATATATAGTGCCAATGCAGTTATTCATATAGTTATTTAGAAAGCATCACAAAGCAAGTTACTAAATATATAATATATACTATATTTATATATATATATTTACAAACGGGATATGGACTGTAGGTTTGCGCTTAAGTTGAATTTGTATGTAAGTCGGAACAGGTATATTTATTAAATGTAATTCCAGCAAAAAACTATTTTTTAGTTTTGGATAGGGGAAGGAAGTCTCCGTTTGTAACTAGGGGACGTATGTAAGTCGGAACGATGTAAGTCGGGGACTGCCTGTATGTATGTGTGTGTATATACATATGTGTGTGCATATATACATATAGGTCTATATATGTTTGTAGATATGTGTCTGTGTGTGCAAATATATATGTGTGCACATGTGGAAATATATATATATATATATATATATATATATATATATATATATCTATATATATATATATATATATATATCTATATATCCAATATCTAATTTGTATGTTTTTATAATGTGTATGTGTGTGTATATATATATATATATATATATGTGTGTGTATCTCTCTCTCTCTCTCTCTCTCTCTCTCTCTATATATATATATATATATATATATATATGTGTGTGTGTGTTTATATATCTATGTATATATTTGTATGTGTGTGTATATATATATGTATATATATATGTGTGTGTGTGTATGCCTGTATGTGTCTATATATCTATGCATATATTTGTATGTATATATATTTGTATGTATATACGTGTGTGTGTGTGTGTATGTATATACGTGTGTGTATCTACTATGGGAATAATTACCAATTGAAGCCGGCAATTTCTCAATTAGTCACCTTCAACTGGCCTAAAATTCTAGAAGCAAAGCTGTGCAGGATTTTGATTCCAGAAGGCGGAAGCCGATAGTAGGATAAGGGGACCCTCATGCTTTTTAAGAGGGCAATTTTGATTATCTCATAGTTCAGCAGTTTCTCAATATAATCATTGCACCTTAAGAGAATTGAATTCTAGGATGGATCAAGAGCTCCTTTCTAAGACCCCGTCTGCATTTGTGCATCAACCCATGCTCTATATTGATGAATCCATTACCAGTGGTCATAAGCTGCCACAATAATTAGTATGTTGTCCACCATACTCTCATTGGAGGCAACGATTAATACTCTGAGCGAGCCCTTATAGACAGATTATGTGGTGTACTTATGGCCATCCAGCTTTTCATTAATATTGCTTCTAGGATGGTTACCTCAGTGAGTGCTTAGAAAAGCCACAGTCAGGAATGCAGACTAATTATTTGCAATGAATCTCCTCTCTGCGACTGGATATTGAAGAAAATACGAGGTTTTTTCGTGTGTATTGTATATTGCATCTCTTTGTGGCTGCTGTGATTAATTTACATAGTCCTCACATTATACATTATACTCCATTCACCACAACAATCAATAGAAAGCTGCCCTCATGCTATAGTAATCCCCTAACCCTGAACTGCTCAGGAAGAAGTTGTTGCTAGACTGTAAAATTACTAGTTAAACCATGGTTCCTATTATTTTCTTTTATCTTGTAGCCATAATTATGATTTAAAGGCCTGACGACTAAAGCCTTTTCACTGTTTGCATCTCATGGCGTCTGAATTACAAATGGCGTAATTAGGGTCATGTCACTCACTGAAGCAATTCTGCTCTGTCAATGTCTACAGGAGTATGGAATGCTATAACTTCAAGTTCTTTTGTGTGGAAAAACAAAGAAAAGCATGGTCTAGTGAAAATTAAACCCAGAGACATATGGTCTAGAGATGGCCGAGCACAGAAGTGGGATTGGGAACTCTGAATTACAGTGCTATCTAAAAAGTTAATGGTGTGAGTAACGGTGATATATTTTATTTTTTAATTTTCCATTACTCATATAGTGCTCATCTGCTGCGCGGTACACAGGGCCATGTATCAGTACCTTGTTTTAAAGGCACATTTGTTAACCTGTAATAACCTTGAATCTGTGACATGTTTGTTAGAATTTTCTTCCACGCTTCATGCATTAGTTAAAGCTTGACCTGAAGGAAACTTGTACATGGGACGTTTGTCATACACATATGCCATTATTGTGGAATAAAATAACTGGGTACTTAGGTGATAAATCAATTGCAGCAGTGGAAGGTGACTGTTCTGTCCGTGGTGGATGCATCAACATGATTTTGCTGTTTCTGGTTAGATATTCTGTAATCTTCATGCAAATATTATTATTATTATTATTATTATTATTATTATTATTATTATTATTATTTATTTAAGAGCGGCATTAATTCCAGGGCGCTGTACATTCAGGGGGTTACATACATAACAAAGACAAACAAGTACAATGGTGACAATATGTGACTAACAACTGGTACAGAAGGAAAGAGAACCCTGCCCAAAAAGGCTTACAATCTACAAGGAAAGGGGGCAGAGATGGAAGGGGAGGGGCACACATGCTTGTGGAGGGTGTAGTGGCAGCGGGGTTATTGTAGGTTATAGGCTCATTCACTCACATTTGTCCCTAGCAAGAGCAGAGCTTACAATCTAATTTTGCATTTCATACACATATATAAGGATACATTTAAAAAAAACAAAAATTGTCCTTTAGCACTCATAACTATGAATTTCCCATGAATCTGTATCTCAAGTACCTGGAGAAAACCAAAAATACAACCTAGCCAAGAACTCTCACTTGGATTATGCTTTACTTGCAGTAACTGCTGCACTTAAAGATCTAAGCTGTTCACCCTTATCAATCACTACTATGTTTATCACAACCCTATTCATCGCTTTAACCAAAAGCGGGACTGAAGTATTTTGATTATCTAGGCAAATAATATGCATTTCATCCTCTCCGTGTATCTCATGTACTATCCAGATTTGCTTGGGAAAAGAAATCAATTGGTTGTATCCAGGGAAATGCTGCTTATTTCCCTGTCTGCATCTAAATGAGGGGATAAGCAGTGCTCCCCTGTAAACAGCTAATCGTGTGTTTTGGGTCTTTTTGCAGCCTCTTCCTGTTTAACATGGAGTGGTATCATAGCTGATTACCACTATCATGCCAATGGTTGGCGATAGGTTGAAGGAAGGCCAGGACAATCTTTCCTCCTTATAAACATGGACCGTCACACCCATTCTTAAAAGCTATCCAATGACCTGTGCTCTTTGTCCAGCTATTGTCCTATCTCAGTATTCCCATTTGCTTGAAAGCTTCTCAAACATGTCTATCCTGAACTGTCCTTCCATTTCTTATCCAATTCGCTTCACAGCTTGCAATATGGATTCCAATCCTATCACTCTACTGAACCTCCTTAGCTGAAGTCACTAATGTACTATGTGCCAAAGCCCCATGCCACTAATCCGTCCCTCTGTCCTCTACCTTCCATACGGTGACATACTCCTCCTTTTAACCGATGTCTTCATCTCTTGACACCACAGACTTGGCTTTTTCCTGGATTACCTATTATAACTTAATGACCAAAATTTTAGTGTCTTTCACTCAGAGATCACTTCCTTATTAAGAACGTGAACTCTTTTTCATATGCCCCCTGGAATTAATCTATCCTCAGTGCAGTAAATAATGAAGTATAACTTAAGTATATGAGAGGTGTATGTCAGCTAAAAATCCTGTATATGAACCCTTTTAGTAATCGAAACTTTGAATGGCTATTATGGTCATCTGACACTAAAGATCTACAATGCTGCTATTCTCATGCACGAAGCTAAGTACATTTGAATACTATTGATTGGATGATGACATCTACTGTTATGTTGGTAGAAACTAAACTTGTTAAATATTTCGGTCTATAATATTGAGTGCTAGGCAAAGGACTAATGGTCACAGGCATACGTTGGGTGGATATGCCAATAATTTTAATTCTTATGAGTACCGGTAGTTAAGAAATAGTTATCTTTAATTTACTTATGAATAAGGAAATAAACATGGATACCTTTATAGAAAAGAAGTAGAACTTAAATAAAACACACTGTTCTCTCTTCTAAAAACTGACCTGGTCTTGGGTCCAGTTGGCTGGGTCTGGGAAACTCTGTAATAAAACACAGATGTATATCATTTATACATGGGAATCATCAATGGCTCCATGGCCTTGGTGTATGAATAATTACTCCTAAATCAGAATCATAATGGAAAAAAGGCCAGCATGCAGTATATAGTTATTTAAAAAGCTCAAAACAAATTGAGTTGTGTTGATCATTTTCTAAACTATTTTACGCATCATCATTTTCCTTAGTAGTCTCTGTACCCCAAGATTCTCCCATTCATTGCATGTTGCTTTCAACTTCTGATTGTTCTTAATTACTAATAAAAGGGTTTGTCCAGCGAAAAAAAAAAAAAAAAAAAAAGACTGCCCTAAAAAAATCATACCCCTTTGGTCACCTGACCTCTTAGGCTTGACACAGTGCTCAAACGTAAAGAACTGCTAGTTGTCTTGTTGAGAGGCCCACAGAAAATGTAATGAGAGAGATTATTATTTTATTACATTTTTTAGTTACCAGACAACCCTTTTTGAGTATTTCTGCCCGATCTGTTAAAATGATGAACAAAATAAATGAATAAAGTGAAACAAATAACTAAAAGTAAAAATAAGTTTATGGTAAGCCTAAATATATTGAATCTTGAACAATATCACTTGCATTGATGTATACTAACTTCACTAAAACTAGGATACTCTATACATATATACACATATACACACACAAACAGTTTATATCTTATGTAAGTACTGTATAATGTTTTCAATTAATGCAACCAACTCTTAACGTGTTCTACTATTCTACAAGTCTCCATATAAGCTGCCTACTCAGCTCAAATATGTTAAACCTCAATAATGGTAGGCAACTTCTTTTTTAAGATTATATTTATATATATATATTATAATAATATATATATATATATATATATATATAATATATAAAATTTATTTAACATCAAAATAGGTCCAACATTCTAGGACATATGATAAAATAGAATTGATGAATTATATTTGCAACAGAAGCTGAATGCTGGACTTTAACTATAAGTATTCCACTCCACTTTTTGCTATTTCTACTCTATTTTATCATGTCCTAGAACGTTGGACCTATTTTGATGTTTAATAAATTTTTATATATATCTTAAAAAAGAAGTCTACTATTATTGAGGTTTACTGTATAATGTTTTACATAGAGATGCAGGGCAGTTCAAGTTCTTTGATGTCTACAAAGCACTGACTAATGTAGTGAGAATGTTAAGAACGTGCACTACTCACCCTATTGCAGAAGACATAAAGCAACTAGATGGGAGCTAGTTTGTCCACCCACACACTGCTATATTTCCTGTCATTTACTGCAAACATTTGTACAATCTTGACATACATAAGATAGTGGGAGCTACAGTACTATTCATTCCCCTTTGGGTTGAAGTACTTGGTGAGCATGTTCTCAGTAACCCATTCATAGTTACTTGTGTGCAATGAGCCAGTGCTAGTTATTCCATTGTATAGTGTTAGTTAAATACAACCACTAATGAGGCTTTTTAAAGTGTCATTCAGCAGATGCTTTTAAGAGAATGAAATGCAGGAAAGTCGTGCTGAATAGAAATATGCGTAACCAGCAAATACTTTGGAGTTGATTTTCATGAGTGAGTGATGATAAGTTAGATCTTTGAAATTTCTGTCTTGGAGGCCTTTAATTGCATTAAAACACTAGGGGGTTGACAATTGACATCAAAGATATGAAGTGAATGCTTCATTCTTTTGTAAACTTCAGTGAGAGCCAGAGTAAAATTTAAGGTAGAAGAGACTGCAAAGTAACTGCAAGCTCAACATCCTACAAGAAAGGCGATGTGATTTGTGCAGTGAGACCATGCTGAGGACAATCTGCGTGAGGATTTATAGGTCTTGTCGTGATAAGTAGGTCACTTCCCACTGTAAGCGAGAACTCTTCAGTAAAATTAGACAGTTAAAGGAACTTAAATGGAGCTGCGGCTGGGAAATGATTAAAAGTAAATCTAAATCTTCCTTAAGGTATAACACTACATGCTATTGTATTGTAACAAATGGATGAGGATGTAACATTTTTGCTCACTAGAGCAAAGCAATGTGAAGCAGATGCATTCTACATGATGTTGAAAGATAACATAAGGGAAACAGTTAAAAAGAAACACACTTTTGTATATATTGCAAATGTCCTAAAATTCTGCTTAGTTTAAATTTAAGTTTCTATTCAGATACCTTTTTATTTTAAAAAAACCTGGGAAATACCCCAATGGGAACATTATTAAATTTTGGGTAGTTATCTAGTTTTTGAGCGATTTTTTCCGACAAAATTTGAAATGGGCAAAGTTTTTATGTTGAAAAAAAATTTTTTTAGACCCTTCCGGATTTTTAAAGGGTTTAAAATCTGTGCATAATCTATTAAGACGCGCCTTTTTCGGCGCTTCCTGCCCTTTTTTGGGGCCAAATCATTTTAAACGAAAAAGACAGGGTTAGTTTGTGGTGCAAAACGTCATGACTGGGAGTGAAAGGGTTGGGGTTTTGGCTGGAAAAAAATTTCAAAATAAAACCACCCTTTTGGGTTTTTGGGGAACGGGGCCCCTTTTAAAAGTCGGAAAATTTCCTTTTTTTTTGGCCCTCTCAAGCGTTTTTTAAAAAGAGAAGAAAAAATTTTTATTAATTTAAAAAAGTTTTTCAAATTGAAATATTTCCGGGAAAAATTATTTTGGGTTCAGGCCCCTTTTTAAAACTTTTTTTCGGGATACACCATTTTTTTTTTTTATAACGGCAGGTTTCCTTTTGTTGGGTTTGCAAAATTTCCCCTTTTTTTATCAGTTTTACATTTCAGAAAAGGGTTGTTTTTTTTTTAAATTTTTCCCCTTTTCCAGCTTTGTTGATATACCACCTTGCATTTAAAAATTAAAGAATCCAAAAATTTTATAGTCCCCCACGGGGTGAATTGAAAGGTCCCCAAAAAAATATCTTGAAATTTATATAAATTACAAAAACAGATACGTTTTTTTTTGGCCCTTTGGCGCACTAACAGCTTTGTTCATTGAGGGCAGCTTGCATTTAAAATTTTTGAATACAGCAATTTTATAGTCCCCACGGGTAAATTTGGGAAAAAAAGGTTTTCCCAAAAAAATTTTGTAATTTTTACGAATACATAACAGATACGTTTTTTTTTTATTTTGGCGCACTACAGCTTTTTTTTCATTGAGGGCAGCTTGCATTTAAAAACGAACCCAAACAATTTTATAGTCACCACAGGTGAATTGAAAGGCCAAAAATCCCCTGTATTAAAACAATACTTCAATACGTTTTTTTGCACTTTTGCCCAGCCCAAGATTTTTTTGATAGACCCCAAATTGCATTTAAAATTTTGAATCGGGCAATTTTATAGTCACCACAGGTAATTGAAAGGGCCAAAAATATTTGTTTTAAATACAAATACATAAAAAGATTGGGGTTTTTTTTTGACTTTGGCGCACTAAAAACTTTTTTTCTTTTTAGGCAGCTTGCACTTAAATTTTGAATCCAGAAATTTTTAATACCCAACCCACATGAATTGAAAGGTCCAAAAAATTCTTGTATTTACGAATACATAACAATCCCGTTTTTTTGACTTTGGAGCACTACAGCTTTTGTTCATTGGGGCAGTTGCACTTAAATTTGAATACAGCAATTTTTATAGTCACCACGGGTGAATTGATAGGTCCAAAAATACCTTGTATTATCCGAATACATTTCAGATAGTGTTTTTTTCATTTGGGGGGAAAGGCCAGCTTTGTTGATAAAAATCTCTTTCCCATTTAAAATTTGGGAATCCACAATTTTGAAGCCCCACCACAGTAAATTAAATAGTCCAAAAAAATACCTTTTATACCCCAATACATTTCAGATAGGGTTTTTTTTTCATTTTGGGCGCGGGCCCATTTTTGTTGATAGATCTACTTTCCAGTTATATTTAAAATCCAAATTTTTTTTTTGATTTGGGGGGATTTGAGAATACTTGTTTTTTGGGCCCGTCTTTTAAAAAAACCCTTTCCAAAACCCCTTCCTTTACCTTCAAAAATTTTTTTATTTTTCCCTAAACATGGAGCAAAATTCAGGTGGAAAGGCGAGCAAAGAGGGGGGGGGGACAAGGGGGAAGGGAGGAAAGAAAGGTGTTTCCTTCCCAGTGCTGGGACAACCGCATGCCAGCGGTTTGCCCAGTTGCGGGAACCGCGGGCCCCTGAAAATCGTTTGGTCGGGCCCCTGGAATCTCTTAACGAACAGCTGGGCCAATCTGTCCTTAAAGGGTTAATGCAACCTCCCTCCAGCAGTTTTAAAACCCCTCCTCGTCCTCCCAGTCCCCCGGCCACAAATGTCATCTCCAGCATCACCAAAAACCTGTCCAAAAATGAAGCAGCCCAAATGTCCAATTTCGTTTTCCTCCCCAAACTGTGATAACCCTTTTTCTAAGACCCTTTGTGAAAAAAAGCGTTGGGGCCCAGTAGACATGTTAAAAGATCAAGAGGCCAAAGGGATGATTTTCTTTTTGCTCTGACCCCATTAAACGATGCCATAAAGGGAGGAAAAAAGGAACCCGGCCCAATCGGCAAAAATCCCGGGGGGCCCGGGAAAACCCCTTTGGCAGTCCCTCTTCTTGTAGCCCGAAGCTCCTGGATGCAAAATGTCGGAAACGACGAAGTCACCTTGGGTAAATGATGATGATGACGACATTGCGGACCCAAACGTGGCCCTTTTAAAGCAGAATTTGTTCGAGCGTTTTCATCACGGGAAACGAGGAGGAAGACATGGGGTAGGTCAGAACGGGTTCCCGCCTAAAAAAGGGGGAGGGGGGCGGCCAAAGCCCTGAAATATCCCGCCACCCAAAGGGTTTCGGGCCCCAAAAAAACCCCCCCGCCCCCTGGGCTTATCGCCTTTAAAAAAAGGTCCGGGAAACCCCCTCGGGGCCGGGGCCTTCTTTGAGCAACCCCTTTCATTCACCCACGATGTCAAAATCCCCGCCTTTTCCCCAAAAAACGCATAAGTAGGGGCAAGAACCTTGGGTTGGTTAACCACCCCCAAAACATGCTAGTAAACATGCAGCAATGCATGAGTTAAAATTTGGGGGCCCAACACTTGGCCAAAAAAAGGCCAGACCGACCCCGGGGCCTCCAACCACGTCAAAAAAACCCCCTCGCCCTCCCCCCTTTTCCCCCGCCACCCCCAAACGTTCCTAAAGCTCCCCCAGGTCTCTAGAGTCATGATCGGGGATCACCTCCGTTTTAACCCCTTTCCAAACCGTCCCCCCAGAACCCCCCCAAAACCCCCAAAGGCCCCAATCCAAACCCCTTCTCCTTCCCCCAAAGTTTAAACGACCTGCACCCATAAAAGCGGCCACCCTAGCAGCCCCCCTTTCTGTCTTCCGGGTTTTGGGACAGAAAAAAAACATTTTAAAAAAACCCCCAAACCACCCCAAAAACACCCAAAACCCTAAATTTTTGGGCATTGCCGGGGCCTTTTGGGCCTTGGAAATGTTCCCTTTTTCGTCGGGTGGCCCACAGATGGGTTCCGCCAGTCAGGGGCCCTTGCCTCCCCCCCAATCCCAGATGCCGAGCGGGCCCTTTCTTTGCCAAAAAAGGCCCGCCCTCCCCCTGTCATCAAAAATTTCCAAGCGCGTTGCCCTGCTCTGGGGCCCGGGAAAAGCCCAAATCTGACCACCGCAAAAGGGATAAAAAAGGAAACGGCCAAGGCCGCTATACCCCTGTGCACTCATTTGGGTGGGGCGGTGGATGCCCTTTTCCGGGGGTGAGGGTGGCTTTTAGGCTGGGGCGCACCCTCTTCAAAACCGCAGGGATGGGGGGCCGGGTTTTTTTTCCCCCCCAACCCTTTCCTTGGTGAAACACTTTCCCGGGAAAAAACCGGGCCCAAATGTTAAAATTAATCTTTTTGGGAGACCGTCCACACACATCAGGGCTGGGACGGCTCTCCCCCAACAAACCCGGGAGCCCCTGGCTGGTGCCAAAAACCTTGTGCCGGGCAAGGGGGTGTGCGATAACGGGGAAAAAACTGCTGGCCGCCCCTTTAAGATGGGGTAGGCGGAGCCTTTCCCTTGCCTGGCACATGTAAGGGAACCTTGTCGTCCAAAATTTCAAAGACTCCCCCCGGGTCTGGACTGCCTCTAAAGGAAGGCTCGAAGTCTAAGTTCGCACTTTCCGCCTTTCCAAACCCTGCTTCGTCCCCCTGGCTGCGTTGCAGCGTCAGCTGGGCCCTCCCCTTTTTTAAAAACGTTCCCCCCATTTTAAAAAATGGAAAAACACCGGAATTCCACCCCCCCACATGCCCCCGCATTGTGGAAAAGCAGCGCAATGCCATTACCCCATACAAAAGTGACACATGGCCTGACAAGCAGCGGTGGGGAAACCTGGGGGTTGTTGGGGCCACCGAGAGTGGGGGGGGGTTGAAAGACTCTGCAACACCCTTGCCATTTTTAAAAGGGCCCCCCAAAAAATGGTAGTGCGGACAATCCCCTTTCAGCAGAGCATTGTGGTGATCTTATTTCGGGAACGATCTTTTGGCCCCCTTTGAAACAACAGGTCCCGCCAGCGACGAGGGGGAGAGGGAAAAACGGGATCGGACACGGAGGCCCTTTCTCTCCTCACATCCACAAAAGGGCCCCACCCTTTTTCACCAATTTTCCCTCGGTCTTCATTAGGCCCGTGGTTTCGGGTCCCCGGGTAGTGCAAAGGGGGGCGCCCTCAGCCCCAGGGGGGGATTTATCTCAGGCAAGTCAGGGGGGGTTTTTTGAAGCGGGCCGGGGGCACGGAGGGGGAGGATAAAGGGGAAGGGGGTTTTCCCCAAACACCCCACGTTTTTCCAGACGCCCCCCGCCCCTTGGAAAAAAGGTTGGCGCGAATTTGAGGGGAGGGGGGAAAATGAGGGAAATCAGTTTTCTAGTGCCCCCCAAAACCCCGAGGCTTGGGAAAAACAAAGGCCCCCATTCTCCCATGAGTGCTTGGGGTGCCCATTTCCTCCAACATGATCCTCGCATTTAAAAGGGCCATCAAAATGAACAAAAAGTTTTCTGGGTGGGCCACCCTCCCCGGATCCCCGGGACAAAACAAAACTCAGCACTTTCCCCTTTCCCCCCAACCCCAAAAAGAGAAATAAAATGCAGAAATGGAGACCTTGCTGATTGAACCAAAGGAGACAAACTGTTTGGGGTCGCTTCACGTTCCCCCAAATGTCACGGGGGGAACAACAAAAAACGGGCCCTGGGAAACAGTAAGGCCCCAAATAGCCAAAGCCGCCCCAGCAGCAAACAGGCAAGGTGGGAAAAGCCTAATGGGTTACCTTTTGGCAATCTTTGTTTACCACCCCCCAACCCAAGCATGCAAGCAGGGGAACAAAATCCAACACCAGAACCAGCTAATTCATGGTGCAAAGCCCAACTCGTCTCAAACAAACCCATGTTTTTTTTAAAGTGTTTCCGGACCCAATAGACCTGGGAAACCCCAAAAAGGCGAAAAGGCCCCCAGCCCGGGTCCCCACGCCCAAAAAGGTGTTTTTCCCGCCCAGCAGCCGCGCATTTTCTGGGGGCCGGAATTTTAGCACAGCTGGAGGAGTCAATTTCCCGACAAAAAGCATCCGGCTTTCCCCCAGATAATGTGGACGTTTGACTTTTTACAAGATGAATCAGGGATGGATCTCTGAAAGTTTCCCCCCAATTGCCGAGGTCACCCATTTGTGCCGGGCACTTCACTTCCCCTTCAAAAAAAAAAGGGCCCCCTTGAAAACTTTTTTTTTTTTAAAGATCATTTCTAAATTCCAAAATTTTTTTTCTCTTTTTCCCCAAAAGTTAATTTTTCTGGTTTTTGGGGTGTGAGGACGGGAAAAGACAGCAAGGTTTCCCTGACAACAACCGTATTCCCAAATTTTCTCACTTTACTTTAGAAGTTTTCGCTTTTCAATGGGGTTTTGGGGGTCATGTTGCGTGAATAACAGCTATAATTATGGCCTTTGGAACAGAAATGGGCTTTTTAAATATCATTTTTTTCCCTCACAAAATTTTAAAAGTTGGGTGAGAAGTCCCTATTTAAAAATTTTTTTTGGGGCCCTGTAGCGTGAGAAAACAGCCCAAAAACAAGGTCCCCTTTTGGGAAAAAAATGTGGGGTTTTAAAAATGGCATTTCTCCCCACAATTTTTAACTGGCTGGGTTAATCATTTTTATAATTTTTTTGGGGGAGGGGGGAAAAAACTGTTTTTAAAAAAAGGAAAAACCCCAAATTGCCCAAAATGACTTTTTTTTTTGCAAGAAAAAACCCTTTAACCAAAAAAAAAGCTAAATTTTTTTAAATTTTTCCCCGGGGATTTTGAGAAAAAAAAAACCCAAATTAAAAAACCCAATTTTAATCAAAAAGAGCCAAAAAAAAAAAAAAAAGAAAAAAACCAAAGGTGGGATTCCTCCAAATTTTAAAAAAAAGTGTTTTTCTAGAATTTTCCCACTAAAAAACTTGCATGTACAAAATAAACGGAAAAAAATTCCCCCTGAATTGTACAAGGGGGGTACAGGGAAAACTTTGACCAGATGTAATTTATTCAGAGGGCATGGGGGTATGGAAACACGGACCCAAAAACAAAGTAAAGAACAAATTTTTTTCCCGCACGTTGAGTAAAATAAAAAAAAAGAATGCCACGAAAAAAGGGGACCCCGGGTTTGGAAAAGGAAACGTTAACCCACCAATATTTCCAATGAACTCAATTGGTCCCCACTCATACGAGGGGAAAGCGCTTTCCCAAGGGCAGGGGCAGTAAAAATGTCCAGTGAAAAATAAAATGGTGGGGTTTAAAACTCCTATTTCCCGGCCCCTTTTTAATCTGTGGGGGGGGTTTCCTAAGGGCAAAAAAAGGCCTTTAAAATTTGGTTTCCCAAAATTTTTGGGGCCCCCCGGTTTAAACATTTGGGGACAGATAAGTCAATGTCCAGTTCAACAAAAAAAGGGGGTTTTAAAACCTTTCCTTTTTTTCCCCGGCCCCTTTTTTTAAACTGTGGGGCAGACAAGGGTTTAAAGGTCATTCGCGGGAACGGGGCAGATATAGTCAATTTCCAGTTTTAACTAAAAAAGGTGGTTGAAAGACTTTCCCTTTTTTTTGGCACTTTTAAAAAAGGGGTCATGCAGGTTTGGGGGGGCAAAGGGTGTTTGGGCCCCGGGGCAGGGATATCAATGTTCCCCGTGAAACAAAAAAGGTGGTTTAAAGACTTTTTTGGGGGCACTTTTTTTAAACTGGGGGGGCATGCAGGTTTGGGGGTCAAGCTCGTTCCAGACAGGGAAAAATTTTTTAAAGCCAGTTCAAGTAAAAAAGATGGTTTTAAATCATACTGGCCTTTTGGCAAATTTTTTAAATTTTTGGGTTTATGCGGTTTTAAAGGGGCATGCTTGGTACAAGACAGGGATTTGAATGGTTGTGATTTTTTTTTTTTTGTGGCTTTTAAACCTAAGTGTGTTGCCTAAGAAAAGTAGCACTATCCATTGCTGTTTTTGGGGTGTTTTAAATTTCCAAACTTTTCCAGCCCTGTTTGGGTGTAAGAATGAAGGTGTGGTTGCTTTTCCCCATAGACTTTAAAAGGGCATTTTGCTCATAATCTACTATTCAAATATCCCATATCCCTTTTCCCAAAGATGGCGAATCTATCGACCGAAAGCGATGGCCCAAAGAATCCCCTCAACACTCCCCAATTTTTCTTTGTGGGGGACTATTAAACCAAACGAGAAAGCAAATTTTCGAATTCCTAGAAGGGGGCCCGCATGAATACACATATAAATCTTATTTTCAGCCATTTTTAAAACAGCAACCTGCTTATTTCCCCCAAAAAAAAAAAAAAAAAAAAAAATTTAAACTTTGAAAAAAAGGAACACATGTTTTTTTTTTGAAATTTAGTTTCTACAAAAAAAATATCTCAAAATTAGGCACAATGAAAACTGTGTTGAGCCCAGGTTTTCAAAAGATTTTTTTTTTTCTTTTTTCAGGGATGTCTTTGTAGTCACAATCCTTTGGTGTTGTACCCAATGACTTCATCTACATTGCAGAGGACTAAATACTGGGGCAGATTCTAAAATTTGAAAACTGAAATATAAATTTTTCACTCAGTTTTCCCCCCCCCCCCCCCCCTTTTTTTTTTTTGCCTTTTTTTTTTTTTTTTTTTTTTTTTTTTTTTTTTTTTTTTTTTTTTTTTTTTTTTCCCATTTTTTTTTGGATTTTCAGGGGGCCCCCCTGTACTGAATAAAAAACAAAATCCCGGGCCCTTTTTACAGTGGATTAAAAAAACATGGTCCAAGTTTTTTTTTTTAGTTTTTTAAATCCGACCTCAAAATCCGAGCTGTATAGACTATATCTTGTATTTCCTATTGAGATCTCTGGGGATGATGAACAGTCAAATTTTTTGCAGATTTGAAATATGATTCTGCATAGAATCCGACTGTAAACCAGTGCCTTGTAGACGTAGCCTATGACTTCCAAAATGAGAAGGAAACGGTGAATGTGCCCTGAGGTTAAAAGGAAGGAGGCTAGATAGAGCACAGTAAAGGATCCTGGTGCCTGCAGGTTTATAGTGCTATGGGAAACTGCTTTCAGACAGAGAGTGCTGCTGCTCAGAGAAGGGAGGCTACATGTAGTATAGGAATAACTGAAATTAATACAGAAACCTTCACAGGGGGATGAATGAAAACCAAAAGAAAAACATTTATGTATTTTTTTTATTTATTCGGTTTGCCCTTTATCTCATTTAAGTGATTGACCTGTGAATCGTGCTGATGAATATGTTGAAAAGTTAAAATTAACAGCAAATAAATAAAAGTAAACTAAATTGATTTATGAAAGAAGTTCTCGAAAGCTGATAATCCTTTAAAAACATCTTTTGTGACTGACAATAAGTTATGTTGCCTTAATGGGTTACCATTGGCAGAAAGCATACAGATTTCTACAAGCCTCTTTAAGGTGAGTGCATATTTTTTTCAACTAGTTTCCTGTATGTGACTAACCTCTCAGGCCATGTCTGCACGGCACTGGTTTTTTGGTCGTATTTTTAAGCGGATTCAGTACTTAGAGTGCACAAATTGCTGACTGTAACCAGTGCCCATAGACTGAAATCCAAAATCCGATCTGTAGTCTAGCAGATTCCATCGTTAGATGGAAAATGTTCTAGTATGATGCTATATATTGTGTCGGCTGAAATCTGACAGTGGTTATTGCGGCAAATCTGCACCAAAACACGCGGTACGATGATGTTAAAATACTGTTGGATTTCTGACAGCATTTTAACATTGCCATGTAGACATAGCCTTATACTAAAGGCAACCTGGGAACCAGCTGATTACTGCAGGTATGACTTCAGATTACCCTTGTGATCTCAACACCTAAATTATTTGAAAAGATAATCAAATCACCTGCTTATTACTGCTGCTAACAATCCTATATGGCATAAATTTACATAACCTACACTAAGGACCAAGTCATGAAGAGAAGACTGTGTATTATTAATTCATGGATCAACTATGTGGCGAATAATAGTGGTTGGTAAAGTATTAGATAGAAAAGGTAAAATTAACAAGGTTTAGCTTTTCCTATGGGAGATGAGGACTTGTATTCCCTTTCTAAAACTATTGATTGACTAGGACACTGGCAGTAGTTAGGATACTTTCCTAGTGACAGAGAAGTTAATGATTTGCTGATTACTTTGAGAAAAGCCTCGCCTAATGTTTTGTAATTGTTTGCAATGTGAATAATTCCACTTTTGACCTTGTCAAATTAGCAGAAGCCTTAAACTGTATGGAAGCAGCTGCCTGCTAAATATTGATGAGTGCTGCCCTGGAGAGTAGTACACCCAAAGCCAGATAAATATAGAACTGATCTAGAAATGTCAGTGAATGTGATAGGCTGCTAGACTCAAGTGCCACTATTGTTACATTTCTATTACACAAATATATGCGCTGTTTACAGTTATTTCATGGCTTTTCCACATTAAAAAATAAAAAATGACTGCCATTATGACAAAATAAATAAACCTCACTTCCTTACTAATCCCCTCACGACCCGGTGTAAAATTGCCCAACATGTGACTGCTGTAGCCAGTCAGTGGAACCCCCTCCATCTCTCTCCATTCTAAGGCTATATTCAAGCGGCTTATTCTGGGACGTATATCAGCCCATTATTCGCGTCGTACTGCGCAAATTACGGGCTGGACTACATCCCAGTCATTACGGTAATCCACAGTTCTCATACAGAACTATGGATTACGTCTCCTCTCCCTGCTCGCACAAGACGCCGAGCGGGGAGATAAGTGACATGTCAATTATTCACGGCGTATACGCGCCGAGAATAATGCATGTCTATGGGGGCGGTGGTCTGACTCCCCCCCCCGCCCAGCCCCCGTACACACGGCGTAATTTTGGGGCGAAATACGTCCCGCCATTAAGCCGTGTGAACATAGCCTAACAGAGGCAGTGTGCACTTGTACAATTTGTTTCATATTGTTTGGAGGTGCTTATCCACTAGTAGCAGTACTACCAATAATGACTTGCCAGAATCCAAAGGTCGGTAAAATGGACTACTCAGGGATCTTGGCATGAAATTTTACCTTGAGTTTTAAGAGTCCCCTGAAATTCCAGAGATATGTACTAAACCACAGGGAACTTCTAGGTCACTTCTCCCAACTTAACTACCCTCAGTACCTGAGGAGCAGACAGGAAGCATAGTCATTCAAAGTGCAGGTTAGGGCAGACTGAGTTCTTTTAAAGTCACAAATATACTCTCCCCGAAAATAAAACAGTGTCTTATATTAATTTTTGCTCCTAAAGATGACCTAAGACTTATTTTTAGGGGATGTCTTATTTCTACATGAACAAGAATTCACATTTATTGTTGAACAAAACATCAACCTGTATTAATATACTGTAGTGATTTTATCACAAACATCAGCATAAGCAGCCAAACTCTGAATTTCATAAAAAAATGCACCATGTCTTATTTTCGGGGGATGCCTTCTTTTCGGGGAAACCGCATAGTAGAGGTGAGACCAGGCAGCGAGCCAACAGAGGTTAAAGAAGAAGCTGCAGTCTAGACTCAGGGAACAAGGCACAGAATAATCACTGCTAATTGCTGGATAGTGCACCAAAGATCTGTCCCAGAGGTGTGGGAGGAGCTCCCTTAAATAACCAACAGTAGAG
Source organism: Phyllomedusa bahiana (assembly GCA_025379985.1). Taxonomy (NCBI): domain Eukaryota; kingdom Metazoa; phylum Chordata; class Amphibia; order Anura; family Hylidae; genus Phyllomedusa; species Phyllomedusa bahiana. The sequence goes on from JAODAL010000416.1 coordinate 173,557, forward strand.
TGCCATAGGCTGAGAGGAAGGCAAGTGGTGTGCACTGGCCCCTTAAATCCCTAACAACGCATGAGCATCCTCAGAAGAAGCTCCAACAGCAGAAGGGCTGCATTCAGGAGTACAAAAAGTCCCACAGAATTTTGTAAAGCAATGGGTCATGCTGCTGGCCGTAACAAAGCGCCCAGCAGGGGCTTATTACATTGACAGACACAGTACTAAATGCATTAATGAAGAGAAAACCTTTTATTATTTCCACAAGTTATCTCCTGAAAACTCAGATTACAAATCAGGATTTCAACAGATTATCTGCTATTGATTTACATAGGACAAAGCAAATTCTAAATAGACTATGTTTGTCCTATTTGGGGAATGAATATGGTTTCTGCATTGAGCAGAAAAATGTGGTCGGCCACGCTTCTATGTCCAATGCACAAAGCATATACATTCAGAAAATAGTGCAAGCATAGTCCAACTCAGACTGCACTTGCCCTATAGCAGGGGTCCTGAACTCCAGTCCTCAAGGCCCACCAATCGGTCATGTTTTCGGGCTTTTCTTAGCATTGAACAGGTGGTTTAATTGTCAGTGCATTCTGTGGAATATCCTGAAAACATGACCTGTTGGTGGACCTTGAGGACTGGAGTTGGGGAGCCATATAGGACTCTATGGCTCCGTAACAATACTGCCATGTTTTCTGTATGGATAAATAGGTATCTTGATGAATAATATGAACTGGGGGCAGTAATGAGATGTGAATAGGACCTAACCTGTGAACCGTTGCAATCCTCGACTTAAAACAATATTAGTCTTCTTTGTGTGTCAGCTTTGTGAAAATTGTTGCGCCTTTAATCTTGCATATATTAAAAGTTTTTTTTTGTGCTATGTTCTTGTTACCTTGTCTCTTGTTTGATTGTACATATGGATACCAACTTATTGAATACTCTACATGTGCCGGGGAATATAGATTTTTCAAATGCTCATGTATCATTTAACATATACTTTGAGGGATAAGTTAAGCTTTACATAATTTCCTAGTATATTTAACTAATAGACAAAGTAAACCTACATATTAGCAGCAACCGATGTGAAGTTAAAAGGTTAATAGACACACCAGTAGGCCACTTTAAATTCAGCATTTATGTAATGTAAAAGTCAAAGGTTACTTTTCCCTCTCTGTATCTTTACTCTCTTAGGTTATATTAAACATTGTGGTCAACAGATTTCCATTATGTAATATAGCAAGGTCATGTGTAGTGGGAAATAATGTGAAATATTCATTGTCTTCTTTTTGCTGTAACATGTTTCTAAATTTACAGACCTTAAACAAATATCTTTAGTGTCCCTATTTTCCAAGTTCTTATTGCTATAGACGAGCCAGAAATGTAAGTGTTTTAAAACATTGAAACCCTTTTTTTTTATAGCTTTGGTTGAATCTTTTGGGTATCATACCGAATTTCCACAATACGTCGGGTTTAAAAAAATGCTTTTAAATACCTTAAGGTCGAAGCTCAGTGGAATGTGGCTAGTGAACCTTTCATTTACTTCTTGGAAAACGTATCCTGTCCTGCATTGCACAGACAACCCACCAATGTGAATGGGCCCTGTGTAATACTTATTTTTACCTGCAGAGGAGCTATAGGGAAATTGATCACTTTCTGCTAGGTTTCCCTATAAATAATAGTTAATCCCAGGGGTTGACACTAAATTGGAATGGTTCTAAGAGGAGAACCTATTTAATTCCCTGACAAATTGCAGCAGACATCCCAAGAAAGGAGCTATTTTCGTATGTAGACTAATAACTTTCAACACTTAGTTCAACAAGAAAAAAATATTCCTTATGACCAACCTTAAGCCCATGCTTCAGTAAGTAGCGAGGGTTGCCTGCGTTTGTCCTGTTATACATTATTTTTAAGTAAAACTTTTAAGCTAACTAGTAAAATATATAAAAAAAAGCTGTGGCAGGGATCCGGATCTTCTGAAAGAGGACCTGTTGCCATTTCGGATTTATTTTAATAAATACTTGTCTTTTCTTTGAAATAACAATTCTGTAGCATCATCTCTTCTAACTTTTGTGCTGTGCCTCTGTTATTTCTCTTAGAAATGTATTACTGAATCAGTCAACTAGGTGTTACCAAGTGGGGTTGTGTCGCTGCATTGTCCAATCAGTACTAACAATCGGAGACACACCCCTCTGATAACTGCAATGGTAAGACCCAGCTGGCAGATTCTGTAATACATTTCTAGGAGGAATAACAGAGGAACAGAACAACACAGGGTTAGAAGATGCTCCATAATTGTTATGTCACAGGGAACTTGTGGTATGTAGTTTCGGGTAATGTATGCAAAAGTATTGGACATAAAGTCTCTTTTCGTATTCAACTCTTGAACAGTTCAAGCAACAGACATGTATATAAAGCAAAGTAGCAAAATTTATTCAAAGACGTACATACAAGTGTTAAAATATAGGTAACATACTTGTATCCTTAATAGTCTCGTTCGTGGCGTACCGGTATGCAGAGAAGCGTTGTTCAAGCAGGATATAATATGAGTCCATGCGGCTGCATGTAGCATAACAATAGCGGTTCACCAGGCTGAGCGTACCACACCTGTGGAATACGGAGTGCGACGTTTCGAGAGGTAACTTCTCCCTTTCTCAAGCATAGGGAACACATTCATTCCCTAATATAGACATATCAGGAGAGGACCTTCGTAAAGGGGTTGTCTGGCTACAAAGATCAGCTTTCAACATGTAGGGAACACTAAATGAAGATGTTTTCCAAATATATTGCGGTGCTCATTTTTTTTTTTTTGTTAAGGAGCTACAAGTGATTTCATCACCTTCTGTGCGCTCTCTGGTTCCCCAAGTAACCGCCCTTTGCTGTTTGTTCCATCTGATAGCAGGCAGTGACATCATCACACAGGTCCTGGCAGCACAGAACTCTTGACAGTGAGAGCTTGTTTGTTATCTGATCTTTCGGACAAAAGCCAGTAATTACTGCTGTTTACTTTACCTTAGAATCTTCCTTGGTCCTGACAGCATGAGTTTTATGTAATTAGGTCTGAATACACAGAGCCCAAATTCTAGTTACAGACAGCTTGACCAGGAAATGACAGAGCAAAGCAGCATTATTTCATTCATGCATCCTGTGAAACTTTGAGATGAGACAAACCCTTTAAGGGCTACTGATTACTTTAGTGTACAGATCAAAGCAGCCCTATCGATTTGGCTCAGAGCAAATTGCTGACGATCATAAAATTATTTTAGGAAACAGCCAGTTGAGTAATTATGTGACTTATTCTTAAAAAGCAAATCGAAGTTTGAGCCACAATTTAAATTTGTTCATATACAAACACAGACCTGTTCAATTATGAGCCTCCATAAACATGCAGTACGGTTAGCACTAAAGAAGGAATTTGTCTTTTTGTTGCTTTATTACTTTTTAAGGAGAAGGGCAAATAACTCATGTTACGCCACGGTCGAAAGAAAACAGCCTCTGTTTTATAAACTGCTTATAAAATTAAACACTGCCTCAACGTAAGCAGTTAGACCTTTAAACAGGGCACAAATGGACTACAGACGGCTGATTTAGAGCAGAAGAATGCCATAAACATAGCTTTATGTAGTATTTGTACATTAAACTCAATTTGGCCACATAAATATTTTCTTTCCCTACATATTTATATGTTTACAAGGACTCGTAATTCTGTGCGGTGGCTTTGAAAACTGAACCAGTCCCCACATCTGGGAGTGATTAGAGCACCTCTGAGACCCCGGCAACTACTTTCTTCCCCTATTTACAATCCTGCAATGCTATCACTTCTTCCTCTTCTTAAGTGATCCTTTCAACAGACAATGGAAATAATAGAAGAACCCCGTCTACATATCAAACTTTATATGACAGTATACATGCACAATATGGCAAGTCTAAAAATATGGCAGGCTTTTTTCTGTGTACTCTGTAGAATCTGCAAGATTCCAAACCTTTGAGGCATGTAAAGGTTCAGAATGGGCCTATTTGAAGCTCTTCACAGTCCAGCTGCATCTAAGTGCTGTAAAGGTATATTCACACTGAAAAATTAAACGCACAAGCCAAATTTTTACTCTGCATAGATGTGGATTAGTCTTATTTCTTTGAGCTGTGAATACGCCCCAAAGATTGCAGTGTTTTTTTGAGTAAGTAATGTCCCATTGTTTGTTTGTGTTTTTTCTGTAAATTATTAGTGTAGGGACTCTCAAGACATGAGGACCGTTGACGCCGGTTGCGAGCTTGCATATTGGGGCCCATGTACCAACTAATACCTCATATTTAAAAAAAATAATAATTTCCAGTATGTCATATTTTTTATCTGCCCAACAGTGCTGGGGAGCGGAGGGTGTCTGTGTTTTGTGGTGGACACACAAAGTGCTGGGCAGCCCGCCTAATGTAATAGTATGGGTGTCACTAATAGGTTGTAAGCCAGCATGGTGCACCACACTATCTGTATTTATGGCACCCTTCTGTATCGCCTTATTTATATGCAACTGTAGTACCAGCAACCACCGCACTCATATATTGAGTGTGTGTAAGTGGTTGTTTTATTTGTAGTTTTGCATTTGTGCAATCTCCCCGTGCATTATACTGTGGTTTTTCTGCATGCTGGTGTGAACAGGTATTAAGCTAATGTGCAGTTGTTTATCATCTAATTGTTCCCCTAGCAGTGGGGTATGTGAACTGCTTCTCAGCAATTAGCTGCACCTGTTAATTTTTCCCAGGTAGCATATAGGCTAGAGCTGCTTGCTACTGGGTTCAGTCTAGTCCAGCCATTGAGCTGTGAATATGCCCCAAAAATTGCAGTGTTTTTTTGATTAAGTAATGTCCCATTTTTTGTTTGTGTCATTTTGGACTAATGCATGTCTTAACTACCTGATGCAGAATCTGTCCAGATTCCACATCAAAGGTGTGACATGTTGCTTCTTTTTCTTCCACATTGTGCTGTGCATTAAATATTAGTTGTGCATGTTTAATCAGATTTTGCTGTATATTTGTTACATTAAGTTGCTATCAAAAAACTTATGAAAATACTAAAACAAAAGAAATAGCAAAGCCTTAGTAAATAGACTTCAGATAGAATAGATTTAGCAGAAAATGTCACATGTACAACATTGAGAGACCCGTTATGTGTTGTGTTTGGCCCTTTAACACTACATATATTGTGGAGTCTGGCATGACAGGATAATATTAGCTGTGTGATGCAATATTATAAGCGATTTATCATTCCCTGGTGTAGCATACTGCAGGATGTTAGTAAATATGGCTCACAATATGACCTCCATTTTTCTGATGTTAGTTTTATTTATTTGTTTTTGGTATTAAGAATTAAGATTGATACATAAATCCCATTTTGTTACATGACCCCAAGTAAACCTTCTAGCGTAAACTATACAAATGGGACAAGATGGAACAGATGCACACATCACCCAGCCTGTCATCAAACACAATAAAGGGGCTAAAACATGTTGTACGTACAACCCTCCTGGAAGAAACTGAGCAAAATTAGATTTTGTGTGGTAATCTGTTTACAAGCAGCAGTTGGGGATTAGGCAGATTAAAGTTGCGCAATTCAGGTCTATTAGATATGCTAAATGGTATCTGTCACTTTATTTGGTTCAATTTCAGTAATCACTGGGAGAAGAGGGAGAATTAAGATCAGATTGAATTGTCAGACCTGTTTCTCCACACTTTAATTTGGTTTTACCATCGGGAGGAGGAATATTAGTTACTTATGGCGAATCATAGTGGAATGGAGAAGACACTGATGCTTTATGGGTGAGCAGAGGAGACTTTTGAAGGAAATGTGCAAATACTGGTATACCATTTGCTAGTCGAAAATTAAATGTACACCTGAATATTTGCACCGTTTTCTTGCTCTAAAGTTAACAAATTTGTCGGACTTCTAGAGACCAGGTCTATTCCCGCTGCCTACTTCTCTTGCTGTTTTTTAAAATTGGTGAGTGGCATAAGAAGTTTTAACTATTTGTTCAGATGAGTCATTCCATGATCAGGACTTTTTTTTATACCATTAAAGTAGTGAAAATCACTTGATAAATTCCCACTTTTGTCTATTGTTATGAGTCAGTGATACACCACAGACTTCAAGGGAGTTGATTTAATCTGGACCAGAGTATAAAGTCTGACCTTTCCCTGTAATTTATAGTAGATCTGATTTCATGGTCACATTTTATTATGAGTGCGCAAAACATACCGTGCTGCAGAGGTTTTTGGCAATGAGCTACAGAGCATATTGTGTGAAGCAGCTTTTTTGGATTATTTTGTAGATTGTATAGTCGCCTTTTTAAAAAAAATCAAATGCTTATTCACACATTGCATTTTTTGTACTGCGAATGTGAAGTGAAACCTCTGAAATCTAGGTACACTCCAGGTGTTTTTGGGATGCTTTACCTACTGTTAACTTGTAACTCTCTTATATTTTATGACTGTAGATTTTTGTATTCTGTTTTCTGTGTATGAATTATGGAGGCAGCCTCCCTGCCTGAGCTGCTTTTAACAAAATTTAGATGCTTTACAGCAGCTTCGTGGACATAGGAACCTGTGAACAGGAGCAGATCTGTTGACTTCTATTGAAGCATTTTCTAGACCTGCTCTGTGACCTGGGAAGAAGTTGGTGTGCAGGGAACGGGAGAGGGTCAGCTTTGACAATTTGTGAATGGCATGGCAGATCCTTTAATATTTATACATATTTGTGTTACCTTTCAGTGTAACCCAGCCTATGATAATAATGAGGAAAGTTTACGCTACAGAACAGAAAGTATAAGACCATTATTAAGCCTATTGGCCAAAGGGAAAACTTCAAGACCAAAGGATTTTTAAAGACATTGATAGTGATATTCAAAATAAATTTTTTAAAAATCTTAAAAATGTGTTTAACAGGAGTTACAAAATTTAATTTTCTCATTATACATTCTCTTTATATGGCTAGAGATGGCAAAATAAATGTTAAAAAAAATGTAAAAAAAAATTGTATGCAGTTTAAATATTGAAAAATTTCAGTTGTCTGCACAATATATATAAACGATCAGCAGTAAAATTGATGGTGAAAAATTTGCATGTTTTGGATGGTGATTATTTTGAGATTAAGATGCACCTTGTTACCACCCATGTAGCACCCTGCCGGTCACAGTTTTTGTTTCCAAGTGCAAACCAGGATACCAAAACAAAACATTAATGTGTGATTATGGCCTTATATAGGGGTTTATGTAAATGTAAGTACAAAGTTTATTGTTTGTACACTATTAACACCATCTCTCTAAGAAAAGCTGAAAAAAGCCTATATGCACTAATGGACATAGGGCTTAGCTGAGTGTATCTCCTACTTAATTCTAGCAATCAGTGGGTTCCCTTTACCCATTCTTATTTACCTTTCAATTTCATCGTATTTTTTAATTGTGTATTTTTTAAATGCATGCTATTCACTTCTAATGTACCCATTATATATACATGTTAATTAAAGGTAGTGTCCATGGTTACTCTAAAACAAAGTTTAAAGGGGGTGTCTAAAAAAAATTTCAAAAAACTCCTACTGGCCAGCACGGCATAAAAATAAATAAATAAACCTCTACCTTTGACTCTAAAGTTGTCACTATTTCAGCACCACCACTAATAAAGTCCTGTTCTTCCTTCACTTCACCACTGAAGTCATTGAATGGCAACAGCGTCAGGTAAACGATGGCTGCAATGTCATTGGTATGGAACACCAGTGGTTGCTTTATTAGGTGTGTATGGGTTTTACTTTATTTTTTTAATTTTATTGCCTTTGTAGCATGTGACAACCCTTTTACAAATTATGTAATTTGAAGAAATGGAAAGGACATGGAGCATTGATAAACCTGTTGCACTAAAAATGTATACTAAAGAAGTGAAAATGTTACATCTATGTAATATTTTTCGAGGTCGTAGCTGGGGAAAAGGCTGGTAAAATGTGTAGCCTGAATGCTTGGTTGTTTAAAGAATGCAAATCGGAACCAGTAGAACATGGAAAAAGTCCTGCAGCAATGGTCCGAAATGAATTTTGTCTTGGTTGAAAGAATACCTACACCTTTATGTTCATTGTTATTGTGCTTGTATATACTATTTTTTATCTATTGTGGTATAAGAGATGTTGACTAATGTGCTATTTCTATAGTAATAATTCTGATAAAGACTAAATAATAATGCTATTATATTATTTGTTCTGACATTTTTATTGTCACTACCATTATCATTAAAATTATGCCACTAGTTGGGAATTTGGGAATCAATTTGCAGATCTGCAGCATGTTCTCTTGAAATCTAATTGGAAAGGTTAAGCAATATGCCTGATGTTTAATTATTAATTTATGGAGAAGGGGTAGCATCTGCTGGGAAGACTTTGTTTGTTTTGTCAAACCCTTCCTTCCATGGGGGCTAAGTGATTTACTGCAAGATGTGCACTTTTTTGCATGTATGATTAGGTAAAAAGCCCATATGACACTTCAGTCTGTGGAGGTGAAACGTAAAGAAGGGCACACAGTCTTAACATGACATTAGGTTTACACTGGTTTTAGAAATCAAACATTCAAATTAAATTATATTTCCCAGGAGACACCTGCTCATTAGTTCAGAACGCATGGCTTGAATGCTATATTTAATAGAACTGTAGATATTTTAGTATGTTCTTCTCATGTACTGAATTAAGGTTATAGTGTAAGCATAAGGAATTTCCAATTTCTTAAAAAATAGTCTTGTGCTTTGGATTGGGGTCGATGTCAAATTCAACCTGAATCCAAGTGATTTCAATTTGGGTTGATCCAAATTGCAATTTTTGCAAAAAAATCACCCGAAAAAAAAATCAACCTTTACCCTTCAAGTTTTAAGGGTTAAAATTACCCTTCTGTTGCACTCCAGGTTTGACAGCGCTCTCCATGTGCAGCATAATTTATGTTCCAATCAGGGCTGTTTCTAGGCTAAATTGCACTCAGAGCAGGATGAAGAAACTTCTCTCCCCCTCTCTGCACCATTAACATGCTGCGTCACTCTGTGACACATTACATCACCATTAACCAGTGCCTGAATATAAAAAAAGCTGTAATACAAAGTTTTATGTTTTAAACTACTACGTAATGGTCATAAAATTGCCAAATAATACTGCTACACAAAACCAGATGCCAAGGGCTAATAGTACCAATTATCCCACTAACACCAAATACTGCCGCATCATGACCACATATCGTCACCATATAGTGACCAAATAATGCTGCCACAGCATGGCCACATATCACTACAACAAATAAGTAATACCCCAACATATTATCATCACCTAGTGCCTGAAAAATACCGCCACATCATAAACGCATATCAGTGACTGAATAGTACACCAAACCATTACTGACAAACCACTATACTCAACCAATATTACCACCACACAGTGACCATATAGTGGTAGATATTGGTTGTACACAGGCGTTCTGCACATATATACAGTGTCTCACAAAATTTAATATCCCTCACATTTTTCTAAGTAATGTATTAGATCTTTCATGGGGCAACACTGGAGATATGAGACTCTGATCAATGTGTAAATTTGGTGTACCCTCAAAATAACACAATACACAGCCATCAATGTCTAAACCGCTGGCAACAAAGGTTAGTACAAGTGAAAATGACCAAACTGCGCCCAATTTGTTTTTTACCCTATAAATACTGTATGAGTGCTACCAGCTGCAGAGGGTCAGCCTGTCAGTGCTCAGACCATATGTTGCACATTGCATCAAATTGATCTCCGTGGCTGTTATCCCAGAAGGAAGTCTCTTCTAAAAATGATGCACAAGAAAGCCCACAAACTGTTTACTGAAGACAAGCAGACTAAGGACATAGATTACTGGAACCATGTCCTGTGTCTGATGAGACCAAGTTAAACTTATTTGGTTCACATGGTGTAGATGTGTGGCAGCAACCAGGAGAGGAGTACAAAGACAAATGTGTCTTGCTTACAGTCAAGCATCATGGTGGCAGTGTCATGGCTTGGAGCTGAATGCTGATGCCTGTGGGGAATTAGATTTCATTGAGGGAACCATGAATGCCAACACATATTGTGATATACTGAAGCAAAGCATGATTCCCTGCCTTCAGAAACTAGGCTGCAGGGCAGTATTCCAACATAACGACCTCAAACACATCTTCAAGATGACTACTCCCTTGCTAAAGAAAATGAGGGTAAAGATGCCTGACTGGTCAAGCATGTCTCCAGACCTAAACCCGATTGAGCATCTGTGGGGTACCCTTAAATGGTCTCTAACATCCACCAACTCCATGATGTGATCATGGCGGAGTGGAAGGGGATTCCAGTGGCAAGCTGTGATATAAACTACTACTTTACAATGTATCAAAGTGTCACATCTTCAGCATTGTCCATGAAAAGATATAAAACAATATTTTCAAAAAAGTGAGGGGTGTACTCACTTTTTTGAGATAATGTAAGTGATTACAGTAAAGTTACATCCACTGACTCTCATGAAACATCTTCTCTGGTAAGCTATTTTTCTTTTCTTTTTTCTCCATCCAATCCAGACTACTATGATGAGTTCTCCGGGCTATGAATCTTCAATGTAGAATGTCCCAAACAAACATCTTGGAATCCTCACTTTTCCAGCACTTCCCTACCAATTCCTACCTGTGTACAAACTCCCCATCTGTAACACCCCAAATGACAATAATGACCACCCCTTTTTGACTCTAATAGTAAAAATATGCCACAAATGACTATGGGGCTCCCATTTGTGCACCAAGTTTTAGTCTGGTTTTGTGTCCCTATATATGAGGTAGTTAAATCCCTCAACATAGTATGTAGCTAGACCCCCAAACACAGTACATCTACAGGTAAACCCCCTTTTAGAAAGGCAGTACTCAATTAGGTAAGTGTATAGCCTCCATTAGTTAAGTAGATTTATAGGTCCCGCATTAAGTAGATATAGGTAGTAATTTAGGCCCCCTGTAGGTGGGTAGGTATATAGGACCGTTTTACTTAGGGATATAGATCTCCAGTTGGTAGGTATAGAGGCCTCTAGTAGGTAGGTATATAAGCCTCTTTTAGGAAAATATATAGACCCCTTATAGGTAGATACAGTCCCCCTGTAAGTAGGTATAGGCAGGTGAAAAGGTTTAGTATTCACCTCTCCCTGTTTTCCCACAAAGCAGCTTGACCTTATGCCAGGACACTGCTTCCAGGATCTCCTGCCCCCGCAGATGTGTGTATATACATAAAACTGAGAAGGCAGAGACGGCAATGAACAATCCCTACCTTCTCTCTGTAGAAGCAGCTATACAAAACGTCTGTGTAGAGCGAAATGCTGCCGGTCAGGCCGTTCATTGTCCCTTCCGGTTAGCTTAACTGGAGGTTAATTAGAAACCCTAAATTAGGATTGGTTAAGGGCTCGTTCACA
>JAODAL010000416.1:190000-317386 GCA_025379985.1 Phyllomedusa bahiana
TACTAGTCAATGCTATAATAGTCTTCAGGAAAAGCCACCGGATTACACAGTGCCTTTACAAAACTTGACTAAAGACTTTACAGGGATTCTTCCATCAGACAGGAGCATTTTTGTTAAAATGTTAATATTTCTGGAAAACTGTTTATTTTTTAAATTTTTGTCAATCAAAAATTACATATAAAATCTTGTCCTTTTCTAGCTGTAATTACTAAAGAGAAAAAAATCCTGAATGGGAAGGAAGACTAATGTAACTTGATTATAGTTGCTGCTCATCTCTATGTAGTCTTGTTACAAATGACAGGTAATGGCGTAATGATTGTTCTTTGGGTAATAAATGTTAATCTTTTTTTGCACTAGGGAAGGTATATTCTTCACACTTACCAGGTCAACAGCTGATAGCACTTACATCTCTCAGGCCATAGCTGGCTTGGAAGAACTGGTAAAGCAATTCTTTCAATGCTGTGCTACTGGAGCTCACAGACGGGAAGTCGGAGAGAGTAGTGTACATAGGGGAACTTTAACAAATTAAATAAAAAAAACAAAAAAACACTCAATTAAAAATCATTAGTCGCATATTGCTGTTAATATGTGAAAAGAAAAATGTTGTTGGTAATGTCCCTTTAAGTAGGTAAAAGTGTGCAAGGATTAGGGCATGATGAAAAAGATGGTCGTATGTTTGGTAAAAGAGGGGTGAAACCTTTTGGAGGCTGAGTATGTTTGATTTGGAGAATACCAGCTCTCGTCGTGAGAGAGGTTCTACAGGAAAATTAAAATTCACAGAGATTTTTAAATTTTCTTTCTCCTGGTATAACATGATGTTATACAGGAGAAAGAAAATTCAAAAATCTCTGACAAAGACAGCTAGTACTCTCGAAAGCTTTCTATCAAATATACTCATTTAGCCTTTAGAAGGTATTACCTGATTCCTTCACTCTTGTATCACTTTTTATGGCTAACATGGTACAACCTTATACTACTTGCTAGTATGTGTGCTGATAGATCATGGGTGTAACTATAGCCATATCAGCTGCTGTGGGGTCCAGGGGTGTGGGGACATACTCAGGTACAAGAACATTGTATCCTTTTTTTAGGTAATAACATGATGGTGACTTTTTGCTTTTTAGCACAACTATGTGGGTTCTCCGCTATATGGCACTATTATTTATCCCTTTAATTATCGCAACTTATGCTGCTGTCTGATGGTTGCAGGTCCTATCTCTGGGACTTGACCCTAACAAGAGAACGGGCTCCGTCCACAATCTATTTATTTCCCATTAAAATTAATAGAGCGTGCCTTGCATGCCCAGCCTGTTCTCAAGTTGTGAACAAGTTCCAAAGGTAGGACTTGCAAGCATCAGACATTAATGCCATATTTTATTAATATGTTATAAAGGCACCTTTTAAGGTCCCTTCTTGGCTAAATAAGTACTGTAGTAATTTGTATGTTTATCACATGTATGTTTAAAAATGTGTGGTATATAGTGTAGTATATGTATATATATAATTATGTTTATATTATATATATATATATATATATATATATATATATATATATATATTAGTGTGTGTATAAATATATATATATATAGACAGACAGACAGACAGCAGTCCCCGGGTTACAAACGGGATAGGGACTGTAGGTTTGTTTAAGTTGAATTTGTATGTTTGTCGGAACAGGTATGTTTATTAAATGTAACTCCAGCATAAAAGGTTTGTTTTTAGTTTCGGATAGTGCATGGAAGGATTTTTACATATGTTTTGCTGTCTGTGCCCCTGTTAAAAAGGTTTCACGTGTGTTGCTGTGGCATGCTGGAGCTTGTCGTTCCACAGCTACTATCGGCTATGGAACATGGAGCTACAAGTGCCAGCATGCCCCGTAAGTCTCCGTTTATAACTAGGGGACAGATGTAAGTCGGAACATTGTGAGTCGGGGACTGCCTGTGTGCATATATATATATATATATATATATATATATATATATATATATATATATATATATATATATATATATATATATGTTTAATATATATTAATAATCATATATATATAATATATATATATATAGTATATATATTTCTACATGGGAAGATCAAAAGTGCACTGACAAAGTAGATCAGAAAGAGCTTGGTGATATATATCTGGCTACTCATGCGTATAAAGCAAAACCCAGATGAGTATTATCTTTTGCACTGGCTCTATAAAATGGACTGGCTGTTCTGCCAAGGTTAACTATACAGTCTTGTTAGTCTTCTATAGATTTCATTATTGGCTCATAAAAAAAAAATCAATAACGTCATAGCAAACAAATATATAAAAATGATTCTTTGTTTATTTTTTAGGATGCTTGAAAATTGAAAATCAATACGTAGCTGTAAAAAACCGGTGTGCTTTCAGTTGAGCTGTAATAGATTTACAAGCTCATGCACTTCTGTCTTGTAAAAACTACAGTTAGATTTTTTTCCAAACTAGTCTTTTCCAACAAAATTTCAATCTGTAAAGACGAGTTCTAAAAAAGACATCAAATTTAAAGCTGTAATATTAACAATGTGTATCCTGTGGATGTATTTTAATACCTGTTTTATGTATGTAATCTACCTTTCAGAGGCCTGGGTGTTATTTAAGCAGGCTTTTCTTTACCAGTTTATTGCAGTCTTTGCATATCAAAGTTTATTGGTCTTTTCCACTATGATGTTCCCAGTGATATAGTTGGAGTGAAATAATGTTATCAGAAGCAAATATAGCAACTTGGCTTATAGCAAATGAAGGCTTTCTTCACTGTAACTCAGAGTCGTCACAACAGCATTATGTGCCCATGGGCAGAGCACTGCAGTGGGCCCTGTCCAAAAACCTCACACTAGGTCATGCCTCTAGCCATCCCCAAGCACATCCATATTATCACGCCACTTATGTCCGGCAGCCTGATTGGTAGGGCAGGGAGCCTTTGGCTTCCTTTTCCACCATGGTTTTTATTTGTTTGCACATCCTAAAAACAAACAGTAAAATAAGCAAAGCCAACCATGGGATTATCAGTACTTTGTTTGGATTCCTGAGACACGCAAACCCCACGTAGGGCCCATATGCTTGGGGGGCCCCTGGGCAAATGCCTAGTGTGCCCAATGGAAAAGATGGCCCTGCTGTAACTACTTTTGGATAAGTGACATAAGCCATAATGCCTCCAATGAACATGTCTTTCACAACTACTCCTGTGGAGATCATGTGGTTTGCTTTATTCATTTTTTAATATTTTTTCTCTACAGTGTACAACTTGATGTAGAAACGGATTTTTCATGCCCAATAAAGTCCTTTTAAGCCATTAGGCATGAATCATGGGTCTGGGTTTAGACACACAGATTTGTTCTCTTGAGTCAGACCAATCAGGCATACAGTCAATCAATCTGAACTGGTGTGTGTAAAAAGGCGATAGATCCATATAAAATCTTAAAGAACCTTTGACTCTTCCTGACAGGTCTGTTTTAGTAAATCCTTGTGCATCCTGTGCAGAAACAATTCTGGAGCATCTTCTCTTGTAAATTAGTATTGTGCTGTTCCTCTGTTATTCCCGTTAGAATTTTATCACTGAATCTGGCATTTTTGTGTTAATAATTGGAGGTGTGTCCCTGCATGGTTTGGCATAGTCCAATCAGAGCTCACAGTGTCATTGTGTTGAGGGATACATTCCCAATTGTTAACACCCAGTTGACGGATTCAGTGATGCATTTCTAACAGATATAACAGGGGAGGAGTACAACACCAAGTAATCAGAGATGTTCCAGAATTATTTCACAAGGAATACAATTATTAAAATGGACGTATCAGGAGATACTAAAGGTTTATACTGCCTAATTTGAGGGCAACATAGAGAAGTGACAGAGACTAGTGATTCCAGCGATGCTTTACTTTTATTGATGCAGCAGATTAGCATTTATCTACTGTAACCTGGCTCTGCCAATGATGTGTCCGTGCTTAGTAGCCCTGGATATTAATGTGCTGGCGCTCCCCCTGTGAACCTGCAACTATACACAATATAAGCAGAAAGCTGCCAATCAGCGTTGGGTCGTAGGAGCGCCGCAACTCAGTGTGGTTTCTAATAGCTGGGTTTATTAAAAATTAAGCATAAATAGGAGTGAGTAATAACATTCTCTAATCAGAGTCTATCCTGACCACAGATAGGGTAACCTAAACTTGATGACAAATCTCCTTAAATGGATTGTCTCATCTCAAAGTTTAATAGGATGCTTGAATGAAATAATGCTACTTTGCTCTGTCACTTCCTGGTCAAGCTGTCTGTAATTAGCATATGAGCACCATGTATTAAGACTTCTCTGTTTATTAGTCTAGATTAGCTAAATTACCTTCTCTGAGGTCCAGAGAAGCTTCTGATCTAATGAAAACAGTAGAGTAATTAGTCTTTTGTCTGAAAGATCAGATAACACACAAGCTTTCACACTGCCCCACCTGTGTGATAATGTCTCTCCCTGCTATCAGATAGAACAGACAGCAGGGGATAAGGAGTACACAGGTCGGTCACTTTGGAAACCTGTGAGCCCTCAGAAGGTGATAAAATCATTATTAGCTCCTTAACAAAAAAAATGAAAAAAGCAATATATTTGGAAAACATCTTCATTTAGTGTTCCCTACATTTTGAAAGCTATTCTTTGTAGTGAGACAACCCCTTTAAGTGTTTTTGGACCTTCTTGGAGATAATTTGACATTCTCCGTTGTGCGTTTAATGCATTGTGTAAATTATAACTCCCCTTTATAAGAAACTGGGTAGTAATTATGTAGAGAGGGAAATATAGAACTACTGTGTTAAAAAGAGTTGTCCTCTCTGGTGGTCAGCATTTGATTGGGCACCAAAAAGTACAAAGTGTGTGCTACTCTTTATTTTAGACCTTTCCATCCACTTAACCATAGATGAAAGCTTCTCTAAAGAACTTTGTAATTTTCATATACTATCATTCTAACATATGGAATCTTTATCATTCTGTACTGCACATTGTGTGCTGTGCTGCTGATGAATGCTACTACTACATCTTTTTTATAACTAATAGTAAAATATAGGCCTGTTATTTAACAGGATTTGCTTCAACATAACTCTACTAAATTAGTTAACATAAAAAAAAATTAAAGGTCAAAAATGTGTTCTAGAACAAGTTCATGTCCAGGACTGGTGGTGTACCTCTGTGTTTCTGAGAAGAAGTTTCAGAAGTCAAGTGTGCCATGAAATTAGATACTTTGACATGATTGTACATATGTTAAACCTTACTGGGAGAAGCTTGATTTATGGTCAGGATATGTGTTCTCAGGTAACCTGTGATTTGGGGAAATACAAGGTTTAGGGAGGGGGTCATGCATTCTTGGAATGCTGCTTTGAATTTACTCATGTTTAATTAATTGAGAGCGCTACAGTATGTGCCAGTGACCTTGTTATTACCCTAATCTCCATACAAATAAAATAAGACATGCAATGTAAATTAAAATCAAGAAATAGTCAAACTTTTTTAGCTTTACCAAATAAAGTATACACAAATCATCCATAACATGTTCGGCCCTAATACGTTAGCAACAGATTCTTTAAGTCCTCAAGTTTGAGATGGAGCTTTCATAGGTTGGATTTATTTATTAGCCACGTCACAGAGGATTTGAGATCTTAAAAATCAGGGGGTCAAGTAAACCCCTTGAACTTTTTGTTGTGTTCCTGAAATAATTACTGAATAGTTTTTGCTTTTTTGGAATGATTTGAGGAACTTGACAGATTTATCCTGCTGACAGAGGCCGCTACTATTAGATAATACTGATGCCATGAAGTTGAGTACTGGTCTGGTCGCGGGTTTAGGGTGACAACAAAATGACAACCCAAAAGGGACCGGTGGTCAGCGGTGGGCCAGGTGGGCTGTACATGAAACTGAGAGGAGTGCGGACCATCAGAGCAGAATGAAGAGACGACGGAAAAATTGCTGGCCAGCAAGATAAGATACTTAGATCTCAAGAACCCCCTTTGAAAGGAAGAAGAATGAGCTTTTTGCAGAGGATTGAAATTGCCAAGAGCGTCACACAGCCTCCGCTAGCTTAACTCCCTGCCATGTTGTATCCTGGGTCCTTCTATTCCCCACACATTTGATGTATACACATCTGGCTGTCTATATGATGTAATACAAAGCATGATTTATCAGATCAAACCACCTTCTTCCACTACCTCATGGTCTAATTCTTATGTTCAAGATCCACTGTAAGCCCTTTCCTTTGTGAACAGAGGTTAGCATAGGTACACTAGTCTGTGGTTACTCTGCCCTTTACAGAGCAAGTATGCTGCTGTTTTTGTTCTGACATATTTTTTTCATTAACCTTTCTGTTAGATTAGGCTAGATAGGCTATGCTTAAATTCCCATCAAGTCTAGAATGTCCTTGACCAGGTTGCTTCTTTTTTGGCCTCCTTGTGGTAGGTACTACCACTACATCTCAGGAATGCCCCTATAACCGTTGGCAGGCAAATAATGAATTGAACATGCTAGATTTCAATCTGCTCCATCTTTTCCTCCTTTTGCTTTGCTAAAATTGAACTGAGCATGTATACCTGTAGTGTAATTAACATAAATATGTTGCCTAAATAAAGTGTTCAATTTCTATATCATGTGTATGGCCAACTGTGAGCAGATTCACTGTAGACACGATAATAAATGATGCAGATCTTGCCCATGTTCATGACCCTTGGTTGCGTTAAAAAAGTTTTCCGATATGGAGGAATATGTAAATTATCCACATCTGACTTGCATTGAAAAAGCCATGACTCATAAAGCCATGACTCCCTGATATCCACCATTTTGCTACATCTGTGTCAAAATATTTTGGCAGAGCTTAGAAGTTGCTTAAGGTTGTGTCAGACGTGTATTTCATATGGATTTGGGGTCATTTTCTTCTGGCAGATTTTATAGTCCAAAATGAGTTCCATTAATTTCTATGTGTTTTTGGACATGGATCTGCATCCAGAATGACATACAAATGTTTTGGACACACTTTACACGATTCTCACTTGAAATACTTGTGTGGACATAGTCTGAAGGTCCAGAAACAGAGTTGGATTGGTCTACCAGAGGACTTAAGCTTTGACAAAGTAATATTGACTTAGCCTAGTTTAGCTTGACCACTGTATCATGGCTTTTCATGTTTGCTCTTATTCATAAGAAAATACTATTGGAAAAGTTAAGGAAACATTAAAGGGGTTGTCTCGCTATAAGGATTGCTTTTTATGTTAAAGATCTTGCAAAAAGAAGTCACTTTGCAATATGTGTCCATTAACAGTATCCTACCTATTCCTATATATCCCCTCTTGTATGGGCTGCCAGCACTGGTTGCTATAGCTACAGACCTGGCTTCTACTGCAGCCTAGTGGAAGCCAGTAAACACGCCCCTGAATTCAAAGTGAAACCAAGAAAACAGAACTGAGGTCAGATGAATCAATGTAGTGAGACAATCCCTTTAAGGGCGATATTTCCCACACGCCCGTGCCAGTTTTATTTGTTTTTTTATTGCGCTAAAACCGCTTTTTCCACCATATTTTGGATGTAAATGAACTGTCGTACACCAAAACTAGGCGCATTATATGCCGGGACTGACACATTGTAATGCGCCTAAAAATGATGCCTATTGAGGTGCATAGCACATCATTACAAATGTATATACATACTCTACCAATTAAAAGTTTTTGGACCGCAATTAGTGCAAATCGTGGAACATAGCATATCATTAGATGCATATGTAATGCCCCTATCGAGGCAAATCCCGCACGGAGGCGCATAGCTTATCATTACAAGTATATGAAATGCGCCTAACACACACTTGTAATGCGCCTAACACATACTTGTAAAATGTGAAATGTGCCCAACACATATACACTTGTAATGATGTGCTATGCGCCTCAATAGGTACATTTTGTTATAGAGGCACACAGCGCATCATTTTAAGGCGCATTGTGTTTACTATGCAAGGTATACCTGACGCCAGATTTATGATAGGGTGCATTTTACACTTATTTAATGCACCTAAAAACTGACGTAGCACCACCAATTTTCTGACATCTCGCCCTAAGTGCTGTGTATCATGGTGTGCCAAATTCAGTTTTGATACATCTGTATACCTTTGATACATGAGAATTCCCAAAGGTCTAGCAGAAGACACCTCATTTGGAGCCAATTTGAGAACCAGTCACAAGATAGGGTATACTATAATTACTTTACTCTAAAGTGGACATACCAAAAGTACTTAAAAATGGCCATGCACATAACCTGTATAGATAGACGGAATCTTTTTTTCTGATGTGCCCAAGGAAGGAACTTGAGTCAGACACTGTCCAGAAACATTTGTTAATCTTTCACCAGCCCAGTAATACAGATTTACTGCATAGTAGAATTACAACTATCAACACATAGCCTCAATTAAGAAATATGATACCTGAAATATGCTACTGGGGCAACATCTGCATAGAGTTAATATGTTCTACCAATGACTGCAAGAGTTTCCACCAGTTAATATGGTTTCCTCTTACATGTTAAATGCATACATATGAAATTGTATATTATGTGTGTGAGAAATAGCGAAATTTAGATTTGAGTCCAGTGTCTGTACTATGAGAACAGCATTGTCAATGGGGTTATAAACATCCTTCCATGGTGCTAAAATGCAAGCAGACTAGTACATTATTTAATTTAAAGAAATAGACAGAGACCCTACACAGCAGCTCCTTCTTGTGCGCTACAGATCAGCATTAGCCCTTCTTCAGATTCCGCTGGCCCTTGTCTGCACTTGGCTGTCTTTAGCCTTAAAGCCTTTGTGCGCCATTATTTATCTACTCCTCCATCACTCCTGCTTTCCATTGTGGGCACCTGCTGCTGATAATTATAGGTCGGTCTTCTAACCACTTCCTCTGTTTTCTGTCCCAGCAATATTAAATTCATTTTATTGCAAACAGGTACGACTGAAAGGGACATTGTACATCTATGGAGAAAAGCAATTATGTGCAAAAAAAAAAAAGCTTTCTTGTTACTAAACTTCCAGACAGAAGGTTTGCCTTTATGCGCCTTAGATGTTATTAGAGCGTCATACATAATAACTGCTGTTACAACAACCTTATGCAATCTGGGCTTTTAGTTGTTTTTGAATTACAATTTCTCCAGTGTTCAGGCAGACTATTGTGTGTGGACATACATAATTCTCGAAGCCTGTGTCCTTCTTGGAACAGTGGGCCAGAAAATTGAAAGGAAATATTTTTATAGTTTTCAGTTGTCCATCCTTGAAACTAGGGAAATCAGCTTTGGAAACAAGGCGTTTCACCTGCAATGACCATTTAGAAAGCAGAATTATAGTGTACAGAGTATATTGCAAGCTGTACACACTAGACACCTGCTCTGTTACTACTAAATATTCACATCTATTCAACCTATAATTGAAATGTTTGTATATGTGTGGCAATGTTAAAGGTGGTGTCTAATAAGCACTATCTTTCTGGCCCTTGGATCTTGGTGATAATAAGTGGCAGGCTATGAACTTCTACTGAAGAGGACTCACAAGAAGGTCTGGTGGATCCATCACAGCAAAAACAGGGTGCCTGTGGGGGGAAGCCAGTTTATCAGAATATAGGTTTCTATTTACAGCAGCCTATGTTCTACCTATATGGCAGAAAAACAGGTTGTTTGCATAGTATCTGCTACAGGAGCACAAGATAATCTCTTGTGATTTTTTTAAGGACTCTGTTCCCTAAAATTATTGCAATATGTGTAACAATGGAGTATTATATTCATAGACCTTTATGGCATGTAGATAGGATATGTTAAAATGATGCAGTTCCAAGAGGTAAGACTTGTACATAACCCAATAACAAGGGACTCCAAACCTTGTTACAACTAGTTAGGTGCTAACTACTCCTGGAGGAGAATGAATGGCCATGTGCATGGCTCTCCATTAAGCATTACGATGGGACTTGTCTATCCCTAGAACAAGGGTCCACCCCCCCTCACATACCATCTGATGAGGTGCTTACTACTCCAGGACAAAAAGGAATGGGCATTAGAGTGGGACCTATTATACATTTGACATTCCCAAACATGCCCTACATGTCAATGGGAAGAAAATTTTACTAGGCATATAAATCAATAATTTATTTAATCATTCATCTTGTTTCACAAAACTTTAAATGAAACTTGCTTTCACTTTTAGGGTAAGTCCACACGGAATGAAAATTTAGAAATTTCAAGCAGTGGAAATCCACTGCAGTTAGCATAAAGAACCTAGAGTACTGCAGAGCCACTGCAGATTTTTTATTAATTTTAGTTATTTAAGTTAAAGGGATTATCACAACAAAGATTAGCTTTCATCATGAAGCAACATTTCAATAAAGACTTTTTCTAAATACATTGGTCAATAGATTTTACTTTAGTCATGAGATGAAACATTTTATGTGCTCGGAGTGCACACAATTTCCTTGGATACCTGATTCCCTGATCATATCTCTTTTCTGATTAGAGCAAAGAACTTAAAGAGAACCTGTGTCACAGATTATACCCCCTTGCTGAGAACAGCACAAGCTAGTGTCAGACCTGCTATTTCCAGCGCTGGGTCCCTTATTCTGTAAGATTTTGTAGTTTTCAGAGTGTTTAATGCTCAAATCTGGCAATTTTTAGCCAGAAAAGAGTTTGTTCAGTTCATGACCCACCCACCTCATTAAAATTAACCTATTACTTTGAATAGGTAGAAATATGTGAATAACGTTAAAATATGTTTTTCTAGTCTTGGTTGGGCGGGTTAACATCTGCTCATGAATAAGCTGGACTCTTTTCTGGCTGCAAACTGCCAGATTTGAGCATTAAATCCTCCGAAACTACAGCATCTTACAAAATAAGAGAAACCACGCTGGAAACAGCATGTCTGACACTAGCTTGTGCTGCCCTCAGCAGGGGGGCATAATCTATGTGACAGGTTCCTTTTAAAGCAGGGAGTGATGTCACCACATGGACTGAAGGTAGCAAACTAAAGATCTCTAACAAGATTACAGATAAGCTAATGTTTTCAGTCCTGACAGCACATGTACCTTGTATTTACTGAAGAGATAACATCTCCTGCACTTGTCAGTATAGCCACTCAGCTACTTATGAGATGTGAAATATGCTAATCACTGCTATAGAACTACCCACAGCCTGAGGAGACCCTTTGAGTGCAAAACTGCTTGTGACTCAGAGAAACAGTGTGGTGATAAACATCTTTAATGGGGGAATTCTTCAATAAATCTGCAGTGTTCCTGCAATTTAAACTGCCACGCAGCAGATGTAAAATTCACAAGACAATTTCTGTGTGCATTCCTTGTTGTTCAGCACGTGGATAAGATTTGGTATAGAGAAGAACCCACAGCCTATCTGCTCTGTGTGAACATTACCTTATCATTTTGTATTGTGGTATTTTATCAATATGACTAGGTGCAGCAAACACCAAAGGACAAACAGTAATATAGGATATGTATAAAAAACACCTGGTAAAAAATGGTGTTGCAATATGGTATAAACTATAACATTTAAGACACTCCAAGGTCTACTGTTCTTCTACATGTACCTTGTATATACACTTGATATGCTTTAACTTTCAGCCACAGCATGACAAGAAGAAAAATTGCTTGTTCTCTGATGTTAACAGAAATATAAAAGCTATATTGATTCTGAAACCAGGAATTTATATAAAACTATAAATCTATTCGATGATGTGTTTCTTTGGTGGTGTAATGAAATAAGTTACAGTATTGCTTACTAGTACTATAAAATGTCATTAAATAATAGGTGGCTCTGTATGACACATTTAGTCACAGCAATGAGTGGAGGAATTTTACCTGGAGAATGTGGAATTCATATTTTAGTATTCGAGAGAAATCTTATTTGGTTATAAAGCAGAAAAGGAGAACTTTCCTATAGGCCTAATGTACACACTAACGCCGTAGGCCTATATGCATTACACTGAGCTGGCAACCACATAGTGCTGTGGAGATCGTAATAGAGTTCTGTAGAGCATTTCATTATTATCTATTAAATTGTCACTCCACTTGTACACTGTACACTGCTACCAAAGCTTACATATGGTCCAGTTTATTTCATATGGTCCCCATTAGTGTTGGGTCCAGCGGAATCCAACCCACTCAAATTTTGAGCAATCAGTTGGCAGTCTCTGGAAAAACCGGGTAACCAATCAGATGATTGGCAGTCACACAAGTAAAAAGTCGAATGGTTGCAAGAAGCCAACACTGTTCTCCATCCACTGCCAAACAAACTCTGCTGTGTGGCAGGGTATATACCTAAGTAAATTTTCTGTCAAATCCATACAGAATATGACAAAATAAAACCCAGTGTTCCGTTTTATCCATGACCTTAATAAAATGATTACGCAGTAAGTGATACTGCTACACAAAAGTCACGAGCGTAATGCTACAAGATTTAAAGCTTTTTATATACCAACTTGTTGCTAAAGTGACCTTCACAGGTGTTTACTAGCAAGCGAACACATCATTTTCACCATTTATAAATTCCCCTTGGATCTCATTTGATAACCTGAAATTAAACTATTGATGCGCATCAGTATGATTATTTTCAAATGAATGGCTAATTCAATTGGAAACATGTCGAAAACAAACAAGTCAAAAACTAATCTCCAGTTACTCAGAATTAAAATGACACTATACTTGCTTTTTCAACCATGATAAAAATCTAAAGACATTATTGTGCGGGAAAATGTACATAGGCAATATTTCATATTACATTGTGTGTAACGGAGACACTACTACTAGAGCCATTTCTCCAAACTGTTTAATGTCTTGGATACAAGTACATGGGCTCCACTTTCACTGGATGGAAAATGAATTACTAGATGGAGATAATTACTTGTAACAGAATATTAACACTCATGTAGACGTATCAAATTCTTGGTATTAATATTGATCTGGTCTGATCACCATTTGAGATCGAGTGATTCTAGGACAGATTGGTTCCTGATTATCGTATTTCTCATGATCAATAGGGGGGAAACAAAATTATCTATACCCCTCCCTTCATCCACGTCTTCTCCCTGCCCTTGGTTGACCTTAATCGATAAATATCTTCCTTTCTTTAACTATATTTACCTATGTTACCAAATTCTGGATCTTGTTCCTTCTGAGTATTTCTAAACAGAAAAGGTGCAAAGGTCCTATCTATATGAACAAAGTGTACTTGTAATTTAGCGGAATGGTTTCTTTAATCACATATCATTCCTGCACATTATGGCTTGATGGCAATATGAACAATGCCATGTAGTTATAAATTGAAGCTATACAGCTTCTGAAAAAAAAAAAAAAAACACTCTGTCTCTGAAGATCCTGTCCATGGCATATGAAGAGATGATGTACCATTCATAATATTGGTTATTGGGGGTGGCAGAACAAGGGTGGCAGGAGTTGTAGATTTTGCACTGGGCCCAGGAGCTGCTGATTCAGCTATAAGCTTAAAGTGGTTTTCTCGCTACAAAGATCCTATCTGTAATGCAGGGACAGTAAAAATAAGCCCTTTTGCAATTGGTTTGCATTATCTAAATCATTTAGTATAGCAGCTATTAGCTAATCTGTCAGTGTCTAGAGCTAAATCTGAAGCCTGGGATGGGGCCACGCCTCCTTTGCTGTGATAGGCTTTCTGATATTTAGCTCATCCCTGGTTGAGAGACAGCCCTGTGCTTTGATTGGCTGTCCTGCATGCTCTTCCCTCTGAGCTGTGTCCATACCAACCTGAAACTGGCTTTCTGTGCTGGCTGCTGTCTGTGTCCATGTTCTGATTTAATTTCTCTCTCTCTCGCTGAGCTGTATAATAAAAGCTGTCTGAGCTCTCTATGCTCATCCCCCAGTGAAGTATCTAAGCAATTACTGCGTCTCTAGTTGCTAGATTCCCTCTCCCCCATTTAACACAGCCTTATACACTCTGCTCCCCCTCTACCTCCTGTCTGATAATAGAGGGAGGAACAGAGTGCATTTCTCACATTTGTTTCATCATTTCAGGCTGTATATATAACTGTTTACAGCAATACAAGTGTTCTGGTTACAAGGAGCTTGTGGAGGGAGGTGACATTTCTACAGGCAAGAGAACTGACCATTTCAGGAGGTCTGCAGAGCAGTGACATCCTCTCCCTTTCACTGCTCACACAGAATGATGTCAACACTCTTCAGTGAGTGAAGACACGCCTACTGGGAGAATAGACCATCTCCTGGATTTGAAGTTGTAAGAGAGAGAGATAAACCGCTCATGTCTGCAATAGCTTGTACTGAGAAAACCACTTTAAGTCCGTTTGAAATAAGTTATATACTTAAGAAAAGCACATATATTTTAAATATGAAGAATAAAAGTAGAAATTGATGAGGAGAAGTTTTTTTATGGACCATTTAATGATAATAGGGGATAGGCCTCGCCAGTAAGTGTTATTAGGGTAAAGAGTAGCACAACGACATAAGTCCAACCAAAATAAGGGTGCCAACAACCCAAGATCAGGATAAAAAAATCAACAGCAAAATAATGCAGAATTTGAAAAAGTTTGTGGCCTTTTGGTGCGTTAATGCCACTTTATAATTGTGGAATTGATTCTTGATACCCACCAGTGGAGTTGATTTTTGTTGCTTATCCTATAGCTACATTTCTGCAAATGACTCTTGCACTCAGCCTCTTTATTTGCCGTTTTTCCAGAAGGTCATGCCTTGAGACACACCATACTTGGGAGTCTACTAGTGGTTTCATCTGTTACTTTGTGGGCCAGTCTGAGCCTACATTTGATGTAGATGCCTGGCGTATAAAACACCTTTGATAAATCCCGGTATGGTCTTGAGATGGGCTATATTAGTGAGGATCTGTACCCTGTGCTATGTGTAAGAAGTAAACTATAATCCCTGGTCTTCGCTTCACCACCTAATTCCTGTAACTCAGTAACTTCATCTTATACATCCCCTCTGCAGGGATCCAGATAGGACAAAAAATGCCAGGAATTGCCTAAGGTCACAGAAGTAAGTGTTCATGTATGAGAATATTATTCCTTTTCCCCAGGAGGGCATGGAGGGAAAGCATTTGAAAAATTTATGAAAATGTTACCCATACTCTTTGAAATAAAAAGTTAATTATAGTCCTGGTTCCAAAATACTCTTATTATACTCTGAAACAGTCCTAGCCAAACAAGACGGACTGCTTTTGACAATTTATATCATCAGCCTAAGACAAGGAAACATGTGGAAAGAGTTTATGTGGGTCTGCTCTTCATTTCCACAATACGGAAATGTTCTTAGATGTTAAATAAAAGCTACTTAAAAGCATTTGGAAACATGTCCAACTTTATAAATGCTGAATGTTAAAGCCTAATGAACACATTGTTTGTACAGGTTTCTCAGCAATGTTCTCCATGACTGTCACATTGTAATATTGCAATAACATACAAAAAAAATCAAACCGACATCTTAAAAAAAGGCAAACAATGAAAAAAAGAGTCGAAACACAAAGATTGTATTATAGGCTAATTTCAGGGCTCCATACAGTGAAATCTTCATGGCCCCTCACCCATTACCAATTCCAATCTTGTACTATATCAACAGGCCTCCTTTTTAAAAATAAATGGTCATGGCCCTTTAAAGGATTATTGCCAATACTCTAACTATAAAAGCCATGGCCATTTACTTACCCTGGAAATGTCTATGGACTACTGAAATAAGCTTGGACCAGGAAGACCTGCTATTTAAACATAGGGTATATCAACCAGCACTTTATTAAGATGGTATATCTAGTGCCAGTAAAAGCCACACTTACTGGTTATTAGCTGTATAAAATGTAATTTATGAATCACAGGAAGCAGAACGTTACCCCATGTAATTAACAGCAGGATTCCTCAAAACTACTTATTTTTTATGTGGTAACAATGTATTTTGTTTTGACAAAACAAGTGAAGAAAATGTAGGTTTTTCTTATATGAAACATGTGATTATAGATGTAATATAAATTAGCTCATGTGGGTTGTATTTTACCTGATTTAAACCTAGCTTGAGAAACTGTATATGTTGTATGCTTGCTTTAAGAAAAGGAAATGAATAAAAAAGTTTTATTTGTACATAAAAAGAATTGGCTTAATGGTAAAAATGGTTACCTACCCAGTGCCTTTCAATGACATTATATCTATTTTCAAGGGCTTTTACTGGGTTGGTCACATGCTCAGTTATACTAGATGAGGACCTCTCATCACTACATACATTGTTAGCGTATGATCACTTGTCTCATGAGTATTTTACTATGAGATCTGCAGCAAAAATCTGCACAAGGATTATCATATCCATCATCCTGCAGAATTTGCATTTAAACCTGTGTCAAATTAAATAATGGGTGAAGATGTGGCTCATTGAAAGCTGCTCCTGGAAGTCGGGGGGACTAAACCTTTCTATCTTTGGTGGATGATCTACAGTATTTGGTGACTCAAAAGGAACCTGTGACACTGTCATCAGATAAGAAGTGCAAACACCCAAGCGCGGCCAGATCAGCTCCTGTCCGTGTACTGGTCGGTCTAATGTAAAGTTTCAGGAAACTAAGGGGGACTGAGCAATTCTGTAGCTCTCACAGGCTTTACCTTTTGTAATCACATATATTTAGAAAAGTGATTACCCATTTTGGAGTATCCTATGTCAACATTACATTGTAGCAAAACCCCTTTAAGAATGGTTTGGAGGGGAGCGAGGGTGCTAGACGAGAGGCCACAGAGAAAGATGTTGCAGTAATCTAGGTGGGAGATGACAAGGGCATGGACAAGCATTTTTATAATATCAAAGTTAAGAAATAAGCGGATTTGTGAGATTTTTCAGGTGGAGGCGGCAGGTAGAGGTAGGGCTTTGATGTGTGGCTTGAAGGACAGAGAAGTCAAAGATTATCCCAAGGCAGCGGACTTGCTCGACCAGTAAGAGTGTGGAGCCGTTGACTGTGATAGAGAGACCTGTGGGGGGTTAGATTGTGATGGTGGAAGATGATGAATTCCGTTTTCTCCACATTTCGTTTTAGGAGGTGGGAAAAGAAGGAGGATATGTACAATAGAAAGTCTGGTATCCGGGAGAGCAGATCGCTAAAACCTGGGCTGGAGACGTAGAGTTGGATATCGTTAGCATATACAACAAGAAAGAAATGGCTCACCAATAGCGGGCTAAATAATCCTGGTCCAAGAAGGATCCGTAATGAAGTGTCTCCGTTCCGGGCACACCGCTGGAGCTGTACCTGGATGTCTGGGAGTTATCGTCAGCATATAGGTGGTATTGAAAGCCATGTGATGCTATAAGCTGACCGAGGCCAAGAGTGTAGATAGAGAAGAGTAGTGGGCTTAGGACAGACCCCCTAGGGGACACCAACAGAGAGCGGGCAGGTGGAGGAGGTGGTGTGTAGATTCACAGTTGTGGTCCAGCTTCCGAAACATTCAGTGATCAGCTCTTCTACATAAGGTACAGCAGGTGCCACCATGTTTGTCCCTTAATAGGGCAAATAGGCAAGTGTTATCCTAATGCCATAACCCCTAGCTCAAAAACTAATGTGCAGTATATAATAGAATAATCTGCTACATTAGGTTAACTTCAATATTTTATTGTAAGTGTTACCATCTTGTTTCCGTTTAACCATTTCATAATCATACATGGAAGAAAATACTTGCTTTTTTTAAGAATACTTTGTTTTCCTTTGCTTATTCAGATTTTCATTGAAATGTCTGCATCATATTTCACTGCTCCCTGTTACAGTGCATTTTGATGCAATAGTAATTGA
Source organism: Phyllomedusa bahiana (assembly GCA_025379985.1). Classification (NCBI taxonomy): domain Eukaryota; kingdom Metazoa; phylum Chordata; class Amphibia; order Anura; family Hylidae; genus Phyllomedusa; species Phyllomedusa bahiana. The sequence continues at coordinate 207,815 of JAODAL010000416.1, forward strand.
ATCCAACCAAAATTGTCCATTACGCTGATTAAATCATGTGTTAGCAGCTAAATAGTTTCATGCATCAGGAATTGTAGTTACGCAAGGCCGAGTAAAACCTTTTAAGTGGGATTCATTTGAAAAGTGAACAATGCCTTGATGGTTATGGAACCTGGCAAAGAGCACGAGGCAGAAACCAATCAACACATGCGTCTCTGCTATAGATTTTGAACTCCAGTCATTTAGTCAACAAATAGCTAACTAACTCATTCCATTTAATGCACATTTAAACATTTTCATTTTATTCTCAACTTGGTACTAGACTGTTTTTTAGGCTGTAATTTTTAGATACATTTTACAATAAAGAAATCATCAGAACAGCACAGAAAGCTGGGTGCCCCTGCCAAAGTCATTAGTAGAGCTACTACTATGACTTGTACCTCCACTCAGTATTAATGAACAGCCTTAAACAAATTAGTATATCCCTTTTATTAGGTGGGTCCACTGCCCATTTTCCTGCTAGTTTACTGGGCCTGTGTTGACAAGCATCCTGAGGGGCAGCTTCAAGTTAGTCTATGTAAACTCTATTACCCCAGTCTACCAGAGATTGACATTATATTATGCAGGATTTACTTTCTATTATTGTGAGATAAATGAGCCTCTGGGGTCAAATGTTTAATTCCAATTGCTTTAATTGTTTTTTATATTAATATTGTGTGTGATGTATAATTTCAACATATCTTTTTATGGAAATGATGCACTGATTCCATTGAGGGGGACATTTAGCATCCACGGTCCTAATGTGTCCTTTTGTCATTTATGCCAAGTAGCAGAGCATGTTAATTAGGAAATGTGGAAGAGAAATACACCCGAGTCACACAGACCATCCCCATGGCCCTTTGCTGGCTAAGCAGATGGTAGAGAACAACAGAGAGCAGCATACACCAAACCAATTTTTGCCATAGCTGCATGCAAGACTTAGAAAAAACAGCATCCTAGCCCAATAATCCAGGGCAAATAGCAAATGGTTACCACAATGCTTTTTATTAATGCTTCTTTTTAAAAATGACACAGGTGGTACAGGTGTATACTCCAAGAGCACAGGGCATCACCGCACTGACGCGTTTTGGCATAGAGCCTTCGTAGTGCTGTAGCTGATCGGGTGGAGTTCTCTAATTCTTTCGAGCACCACAGCTGGAAGGGATGTCTCATGTCCAGATGAAACTAGATGGGTGAGCTGACTCACAAGAACCCAGCCATACCTCCTGTGTCGTGCACGAGAATTTTGAGGTTTAGGGAACCACAGAAATGGAAATCAGCAATAATTAAGAATCTGTGATATTCATTTTGCTATGCGTAGGTTGATAAATGCATACTGGGGAACTTGGTAGTCATGATATCTAGCTAGTATCCCCTACTTTTAAATAGCCACCCCCTCTGTGACCTAAGCGGGATGAAGGCCTGGAGGGCTTTTGGAGATTCCATAAAACACCTTAAGTCATCAGACCATGGTCAGTCCCAGGAGTTGCCAAGCATAGGTCTATCCGATTCTCTTCAGCTGTACTCCTCAGCCCAGATTCTTTACCCGATCGAATTGGAAAAAAATTGGTCTGTTTTTTGTTATTTTATCCTGTTTAACTGACTGCTGGTGCTCGTGACTGGTATCATAGATTCCTTCCTTAACATGTTCCTTTAATTATCTTTAAAGGTGGGGATAGTGTGTGTGTTGGGGCTGTGAAACATATGGGGTATGTGCTCATAGTGTAGACTGAATTTGTTTTTGCCCAGTTCATGTGACAGACTGGTCCATGGGAACACCTGTCTTTTGATTATCATATGTCCTATGGCTCCACCACTCCACCAGGCACAACATATGAGTAACAATGGCGCTGTTTCTTCAAGGACACTAAATAGTAATTTTCTGCAACTACTTTAAGGTGGTAGAGACAACTGAGTTGACTTAGGGTGAGATCTGACGGCTTTTAAATTTGTGGAGAAGAAACCCTGCTTGCACATAGCTGCCAATGTCCACATGAGTTTTCCATCATTATCAGTACTTCACTGAAAAACTGATAAAGCCTTTGGTGGACTTATGAGGCTCTGGTTTCATCCGTTTGCAGCTACAGGACTGTCAGACCCAACCCTTACATGTCCCAATACTTAAATGGTGTCAATGAAGGCTTGGTAATCTTAAAATGGGTGAAATTTATCACAATGGCTCATGCTGTTGGGTACATTTTGTTACATTTTTAGACCACCTACTGTGGGTTTTAGGATTTGGACTTTAGCTTATTTCTTATACTAACTGCTGTTTGGGTGTCTAGGCACTAGATTTGCCATATTGTTTCACGTCTTAAGCAGGGCACCTTCACATAAAGCAAAGTACCTTTCTCACACTCAATGCAAAGTGTCTAAAACCCATAATAAATGTGTCTGCTGGTGCATCTAATTTAAAGACTAGGTGCAAACATGTTACGAAAGCTGTCGCAATACGCCAAAAGAACTCCATAGAATTCCCTGTAATAGAGACGGAACAGAAAAAAAGTCGAACTAATAAGTTCACTTCATGACAAACTATGGAATAGCCAGATATAGTCTTACACAACATCACCCAAACCTCTGAATTCACTATGATGCTTCTGCTCAATCACAGCTTTATGCCCGGGGGCGTATTATTCATCAAAGCTCCATGCCTGGGGCCTCTGCATAATTTAAGGAATAAATAGCAGTTTTCAAAGATAACATCTACCTCGCTTAGATTAAAATCAGGAAATCTAAATTACATCTCTTAATGCCTAGATGTCATGTGAGCTTTGGGACCATTAAACCAACAGCCTAAATATTCTATGTAGGACTTCCAATTATACAATTAATAAGATCAGATGGTAACTGTATCACTGCATCTGCAGATAAACTGTCCTCGGCTCTGAGAACACACAGCGAGACTGCATCATTCAGCTAAATGTATGGCACTACCCATGGACTAAAGACCTTTGGGATTTCTCATAAAAATGTGCAATGCTATGAGAATCATGTGTCAGCATTTCTGAACCCAGCATGCCATCTTGACAAATATTCAACTGGAAAACCTAGGTTCTTATTTTCTATGTTTAGGAACAAAGTCCTACTTGAATTGCAACAATTAGTAGATATGGAACTATCAGTGGAAATCCCATTTTAAATGTTTTATTTATGTAGCATGCAGAATGTGACCCATACTGTGTTTTATACTCTACAGTGTCCTATAAAATGCATAATGTTATGGGTGAAGAGAAATAGCATGGTGATAAAGTGATTTTAAACTATAAACCAATCTCCTAAAAGTTCTACTTCTCTAATATGCCATTAAAACTAACTGTTTTAATCACTACTAGAGAATCAAAGTGTCAAGCATATAAGTAGTCTAACGTCTCAGCTAAAAAGGCTTTTCCCATTCCAGACATTTATAGGACCATAATAGGACCCCACCCATCTTAAGGGGCCTCCAAAACTGCCCGTTAAGAATGGAGAATTGGCGGCACTTGCACAGTTAAAGGGGTTGTCTCACTACATTGATTCATCTTACCTCAGTCCTGTTTTCTTCATTTCACTTTATATTCAGGGGTGTGTTTACTGGCTTCCACTAGGCTGTAGTAGAAGCCAGGTCTGTAGCTATAGCGACTAGCGCTGGCAGCCTATCAGGATAGATCAAACAGGTCTGTAGCTATAGCAACCTGAGGAGCTGATGCAGCCCATACAAGATGGGATATCTAAGGATAGGTAGGACACTGTTAATGGACACATATTGCAAAGTGACTTATTTTTGCAAGATCTTTAACATAAAAAGCAATCCTTGTAGTGCAACAACCCTTTTAAGCTTTAATTGTTACAATGGAAGCCACTACTGTGATACTGACCCAATACTAGCAGTAATATGAAAGTTGTTCATATACATATGTGACGTGATCATATATATCAGGAATCCTCAAACTGCGGGCCTCCAGCTGTTGGGAAACTACAACTCTCTTCATGCATTTATATAATCTATAATAGTGGGAATGATGGGAGTTGTAGTTTCCCAACAGCTGGAGGGCTGCCGTTTGAGGATGCTATATATATAAATACTATGGTACGTTGAGTATGGTTTCAGATGTTAGACATTTCTGAACATATGATTGACTGGAAGATTCAGTTATCTTGTACATTTTACATATATAATAAATGTCTGTTAGTAAGGTGCATACAATGACTGGCGGTCTAGTAGCATCTCTCTTCAGTGCGGTACTACATGTCATGTACTGCTTCCTTCATGTGTCAGGATGAGTGGCTCCTTTGAGTACCAGGTGAAGTCCCATTTTCTTTTTTTGTCTGGTACGTTGTGTGTAAAGTACAGAACCCAAAGAAGTTCCTCAACATGGAAAGTGATTTCCAACTTTCATCACCTCGCTCTATTTTATGTAAGGATTTGATTTATCCGCATTAGTTATATAATTTATTTTCTTTAATCTACATTCTGCATTATGGTGGGTGACACTTTGCAGCTTCAGAACTGATTAACAGTTTTCCATAGAGTTATAGTTTCAATATACAATGGTAGTTGCAGAACCAATGAATATTGTATGCTGAGGGACAATGTCTGTATGTGTAATGTGTAGTAGATGAAGATAGATGATTATTTCTTCCTTTCTTTTAGCGCTGCTATGATATGATTTATTTATTTTTTTGTAAGAATTGATTACTGATTTGAAGAATTCCTGTAAAAGTTGCACTAGTATGAAATAAAACAGAAGACCCCGGACTCAAGGTTTGTTGGTGGTCTTTCTTGCCCTTTCATAACATTTTGGAGATTAATGAACAATTAAGGCTTTACGTGAAATAGCGATAGCGGCACAAGGTAATACATCTAATTGACTCTGACATCATCTTCTCATGTAAGCCCTCCAAGCAGTCTACTTAATGTAAACCAACTATCTCCTGTGCTCAGTCTTTATTAAAGAAAGCAATGAAAGCCAGAACTTTATGTTGTTTACGAACCATACCCCATTAGGCATTAGACTCCAATATTTGCTTTACTTACTACAGGATAAGTACTGTGGATTAAGAAAAATGACAGAATCCCTTTCTTTCTTGTATACATTTAGATTACATAGCATCAGCTGCTGTTTAAACTGGGCTTAGCTAATGGACTTTTAATGTCACTGGGGTTATGAACAGTTACTGGCTATTAGCAAGAATGATCCCTTTATATATAAAAAAAAAATCTGCCTCTCAAGTGTGTTATTCAGAGTATCTTTTCCTTGATTTAGTGACTGTCACCCAATCTATAACAAGCCAAGGTCCCTAGATTGTGCGGTTAGGTGAATGGCTTTTGAGAAGTCACCACATTGCTTTAGCCAGCTCCATTTGTGAGTGATTCTGTAATAGAGAGCAGCGTACACCCTGCCAGTGAAAGCAAATATTTCCTTCTCATTAGCAATACATTTCCGACTGGAAAATGAATAAAGGTTTGATTCTGTTTGGGAAGAAAAGCTGCGCTCCTTGATGCGGAGTAAAGTTTCATACAATAACGTATTCTGTTAATGAATCATCGGGTTAAATCTACTCCAGAACCACATTTCAGAATGCACTCGTGTAGAGGCAAAGCCGAATCCTATCATCACATGAAGCACCTTAGTATGGGGGATACAGTGTCATAATGCAGCAATTTGACATGGAATTCCACCTAAGTAGAGCATTAATCTCTTTAGTATCGGATTTCTTGTGCATTCCATATAGTTTAGGAAATATTAATCAGAGATGAAAAATAACACTCCAGGTGCACATGGAGCACTGCTCTGATCTCCCTACTCCAATGGTGACTTTTACTATGTAGACGTCACTTGTTTTATAACAAAAAAAACATCACTTAGACTTATAATATAAGGGCTTTCCCCACATGATCCATGATGGATCATGTGGATATCAAGATCAAGCTAACATTTCCAACATTTAGGATTCCATCTATCCAGCAAAATGCCCATAGGCTTGAATAGAGACCGCATCATGCACAGCCGCCTTTTTATTTGTTCATGTTAAAATTAAAATATGATAAAGGGGCTTAAAAAAAGTCAAACTTTTTGTGCTCACTTTTTTGTGTGTTGTTCCATTCAAGCACTGAAGTTGCTTGTGTTGCCTCCTGTCTATCTGTACTTGATGATGTACATTTTGTGCATGATCACTGCAGGCCACTTGGTGGCTTCAGCAGTCATGTGTCCTTGACATGACCACTTCAACTTCTTCAAGGGAATGGCATGTGACCACTGAAGCCACTAGCTGGTGCAGTGGTCCTGCATTTAAAATCTAGAGATCCCCTACTGTTGGGATCCCCATCTGTCAGAAAAACCTTTAATTGCATATTTAAGCAACCTATTTCCCTCTTCATCAGCAGACAACTTTCTGAATGAAGACTTTCTTGAAACATAAAAACATATATATGAATTACAAGCTAATTTTTTCTCCCAAAAATGGCCAATGACTATTGCACTTCAGGCAAAAATTACAATATTAATTTATTCAGATCAACGCTACCCACTCAAAAAACCTTATCAAGAATGTAGAACTATTCATACAGATGATTACAAAACACACAGGACCGCATTCTCAGCATATGGAAATGATTTACATGACTAAACTGCCAAAACTTGTTAAGGGTTATTTTCTTTGGGTTAGCCCACCTCCTCTTGGCTAGAACACTGAACGGTTATTGGATCAGACATTGCATACATTACATTCCAAAGGAGCTTTGTGGACACATTTTGTAAAACATTTAAAGGTTGTAAAAGTCAAATGTTCCTACTTCTTAATATCATACAAGATTCACATGTCTCACAGATCATAACCCACAGTAGCAGTTAGTTTCATCTCAAAATCCTTCTTCTGCATGTACTGTCTTATTAATGGCTTCCTTACATTTACAATCATTGTTAATTAATTCTATACTAATTATAAGGGACCATGATGCTTTGCTGCAAACAAATTTTGAAGTTCCAAAGATTAATGATCTCTGCTATGAGAAGAAAAACTATGACTCTGTTTCTTGAAGTGTCCAGTGGTCTGAATTGTACTCAGATTGACAGAAATTGCTTGCCATGATTAAATATATTCATCTTTAAAGGGGTTTTGCCAGGACGTGCCTTATCTGCTAAGAAGCAATTGTAAATAAGCCACTCTGAGCTAAGAGCGAGAGACACAGCCAGAGCACAGAGCCGTGCATAAGGGGTCGTGTGCAATGTTCACTCAAATAATCAAACTACAACTAGTGGATTCTGTATACAAAAGACAACACCTTTTCTCCACAACAGCTTGAAAGCTCCTTCATGTTCCCTGTCATCAGATAAAGCAGGGATCTACTCAGATAATCACACTACAACTAGTGGATTCTGTATACAAAACACAACATATTTGTACCCGGTGCCTTGAAAGCTTCTTCAGCTCCCTTTCATCAGATAAAAAGTGTTCTCTGCCCAAGCCTGGCCAGCAGCTCTTGTCAGGTCGTATCTAATAGAAGCTTTTTAGTAACTAAGGGCAGATAAAGCAGCCTGTAGCTCTCTCAGGCTGCAATTTTTTGTAATCACATATATTTAGAAAAGTGATTAAATACCCATTTTGGAGGATCCCACGTCAACATTACATCGTGGCAAAACCCCTTTAAGCTTTGTTGTAATGGCACTATACAAGGGGGAAGAACACAAGTGCTTAGCTATGCATTACTGCTGTATGTACTATAAGTGTTGGTACACATTTTGGTTAAATTGTGTGAGCCCACTTGCTTTAAATAGGTATTCTCATTCAATTTAGTACCTACGCCTTATACAACATAATACAGGAACAATAAAAGACTTGGCTAGTATGCCTGGGACAAAAAGAGATTTTCCATTTGTTGATTCCTTTGCCACCAAAAGTTGGTCTTGTATACAAAGTGAAATGTAACCTTCTCAAGACTTGCATGAATGTGTATACATATATACAGTACGTGTGTGTGTAGATATGTATCCCGTGGTTCCTTCCATTAGATTCCTTATGCTTAAAATTGTACCTTAAAGGGGTTTTGCAGGTAAACTTATCTCCTGTTATCTTTTAGCTCTGCATGTGGCTCATAATCACTGCAGCCGATTGGTGCCATTTCCTTGACCATACCATTCATGAGCCATTCACTTCCTGAACGTTGATGTCAGTGAAGACACTGACGGGCGAAATCAGCTTTGAAAGACATGGAGCGGGAAAAAGTAGACAGGAGATGGCGGCTAGAAGTGCTGGAACAGCAGAGAGTACAAAGGTATAGATTTTTTGTGTTATTATGGAGCCCATTTTTTGTTTTAAAATTTAACCTAGAAAACTCCTTTAATCTCATGGGTTTCAATCCTTTTCTTTATAGTAATTGAAAAATAGACAAAAAAGGAGGAACCCCCCGTCAAAGGGCACCCTTTTTTTTGGGGTTTTTGGGAAGAGCTGTATTCAGAATAAACACTGAAAAGAATTGAGAAAACCATGCATATGTGGTCACCTTTTTTTAGCACGGGTTTGGGGCCAGAGAGAATGGGGGGGCCCAGGGTTTTTGAAGTACCCTTTTCCTTTTTCACTGCAAAGACCAAAAACTTTCCTTCCCAATATTCATTTTAAAATTTTTTTAATCTTTTTTACCTAAAATTTCTTTGGTTCAATGTGTTAGCATCTCTCGGGCCCAAACCCAAAAATCCAAGAAATGTTAAAAATGGGCCCAAAATGGCCCCTAATTTTTTGGAAAACCCCAGTACTTCCCAAATTTTTGATAAAAGTAAAATTTCCAAAAATATTATATCAGATATACTGGAGATAAAATTTTTAAAGGGTTAATGGAAAAAAATTAAAAATACAAATAAAAATTTTTACCTAAAAATCCAAATTTATAGATCTGTAAACAATAAAAAAAAAAGAATAAAGTATGAAGAAACCATGACTAAGTAGAGTGAAAGAGGTGAATAACCGTGCATACAGAAGACAGGTAGCTATATCTTAACTTGTTAATTCTGATAATTTTTTGGATAATTTCTTAAAGAGAAATTTCTGTCAATTTGGTTTTCTGTTCAATTTGATTTTCCTAAAATATAATTTTTTTTCTTTTAGAAATTTTGGCAGTATGTTTTTTTTTTTTTTTTTTTAAGTATTATGTAGCTAATAAAATCTTTCCTTTTCTACTGTGGGAAAAAAGATAAAAAATCCTTAAAAGCTCGGGAGACTGATGTCCGTTTATTGTTGGTGCAACTGGAAATGTTTTTTACTATGGGAAAAAAAGGGATTAACAAAATCACATGTATTGTTTTCTGGACCGGCCGAAAAGATTGTTTTGAACGGAAAACAATGACCAGATCAATACTTGAAAGGATAATGGGTTAATCTTTTTCTGCACTGGTTACCTTTCTTCACACTTATCAGGTCCTGTTTTTGAATAACATTACCTTCTCAGCCCTTAAAGGGCCTGGAAAGACAACATCAATCAACCCCTTTACTGCCCCAAACGGACCACAACGGAGCTCACAACGGGAAATCGGAGAGTCAAACTATGAAGTCATGTAGATAGGGAAACTATAAATAATGTTATTCATTTTGCATTTTAATATGTGAAAGTTGATGGTAGTTCCCTTTTAAACTAAAATTGTTGGGGGTCCCGTAGCAAAAATTTCTAGAAAATTATTGGCTAGAAGTAGTTATGCATGAATAGCTGCATTTAGTAGAGTATATAGAGAAAGTACTTGTAAAACATTTCAACAATGAAGCAGTGTTTTTGCAGGACTTATGGTTTGCCTTTTTCCTTGTACTGTTTCCCAGTGGATTGCTGTTAACCTTATTCCAAGCAGCTAAGTTATTTTCTTTCATTCTCTAAGCTTTCCAATATAAACATGTATGCTGGCACTTTGGAGAAGGCAGAGCACAAACTACATGATTCAAGCTCCTAACAGGAACTCCTTAAATCACCTAAACAGAATGACTTAAAACAGTTTCTCATGATGCAATTCTATTAGTTTTTCTGTAATGTTTTAATATTTCCTTTAGCCTGATTTCAGACATCTGCAAAAATAGAAAACAACAACTTCTGTTAATATTTTCAAAACTTCCATTTTCAAAACAGAACCTTGTAATCTTGTGTTGGAAGCCCGATGGGCAATTCGAGAAAAAAAGCAAAGAAGAGCCAGGTTTACTTTCTACTCCCTATGAAGAATTTCTGGGACATGTCTATTACTTCATTGTAGTCAAAGCTAGATCATTGTTATTTAGAAGACTCCCATCACATACACAGACATTGCAGTCACATACATTTCTTCTCACTGGGATCAGAGACCAATAATCTCAGAGGACCAATTTCATAGTATATCAATTAACCAATCACTATGTCATTTTTGGAAAGTAGGAAGAAACCTGAGCACTTAGATAAAACCACACTAACAAAAAGAGGCCATAGAAACTTGAAATATGGACTGCAGATCACCTGCAATAGTGTTATTCCTTGATAAGTGTGCTGCTCATGTGCCATTAATCAAGTCTTACGTCCCTTTCTCTAATAATTAAACCCTGGTTACTTAAAAGTAATTATTCCTCAATATTTTTTTTTACTAATTAAAAGCAGATGATAAATAGTTTTTTTCTTGTTTTCTTATCTGATTACAGATTTTTAAATTTTGCTTTCTATTTATGATTATGAGGGCATCTATGTTGCCGAATCTGCTTTTAACTGCATTTAAAGAGATGCTTTACAGGAGAGACATAGACATTGGAGCCTGTGAACGGGATTTGACTCATTGAGATCTCTGGAACAGTTTTCTAGACCTGATTTGTGACCATCATCTATTGTCAATGGTGGTTCTTCTGTTCTCTACATATAAGTGTCACAATTCAATGTAATCCTGCCTGTCATGATTGTGAGGAAACTGTAGAGAAGTGATCTCTACAGAATAGAAAATGTCAGCCTATTGCTCATTCCAGTGACCACAGTAAAAACTGCACAATCTCAGAATTTTTAAAAAATATAGTGACATGGAAAACTTCAATAAAATTTTGCTTTCTATTTATGATTGAGGGCAGCCATGTTGCCGGATCTGCTTTTAACAGCATTTAGAGAGATGCTTTACAGCAGCTACATAGACATTGGAGCATGTGAACAGGATTTGACTCATTGAGATCTATGGAATAGTTTTCTAGACCTGATTTGTGACCATCATCTATTTTCATGGTGGTTCTTCTGTTATCTACACATAAGTGTCACATTTTAGTGTAATCCTGCCTGTTATGATACTGAGAAAACAGCTGAGAAGTGATCTCTACAGAACAGAAAATGTCAGCCTATTACTTGTTCTAGTGGCCACAGTAAAAACTGCACAATCTCAGAATTTTTTGAAAATCTAGTGACATGAAAAATTCCAATCAAAAATGTCATAATAACTTAAAAACACAATTTAAACAATAAGTTATTTTCTGATGACACATTCCCTTCACGGGGTGTCACTAAACAAACACTTTATATTTGCCCATTTAGGTCATATGGATGTTATTGAAGAGAAACCACTGCAGAGAACTTATGCTTGAATGAAGTCAATGAAATTAAACATTAGACATTTTACTTTACAACAGCACAGTGGCTGCACAGAACTAATTAGCTGCATTGTGATGATCGTTTCATTACCAAAGCAGTTTAAGGCTGGGTTCACAGGTTGTTTTTCTTGAACTCAACAAAAATGCATACGGCAATAAAAATACTTGTCATTTTTAATTTAATCCAAGTTTCACCATTGTTTCAAACTAATTATTAAAGCACTTACATTCTTTTTTTTTTAAAAAAAAAACATGTTTTTTATTTTTTATTTTTATTTAAATAACCCTGAATTTACTTTTTTTTCCGAAATTTACAAGAGTTTTGATATCTGGTTAAATCCTTTCGGAGGCCAGCTCGCTACAAGACAGCCTTAGACAATTGGGTGATGGTCAGTCTTGCACAGTTCTCCCCACTGAGTTTTAAGGGAGTTGTATATGTAGCCGAGCAAGTGTGTTCAAACATATTCAGAGCTCCTATAGGCGTGAAGGGGAAAAAAGCTGCACCAAGTGTGACAACCTCTTATCTGAAGCCAGCATGTGGCAAGATGGCCTCACAAGGGAGTGAATGAGATTGTAAAACCCTTGAAAATATTTATATAACATGTACAATATATATATATATAAAAAAAAAAAAACTGAAGATTTTATTGCAAGGGTTCGTGATGCAGTTGAGAAAAGCGACATATGAACTTAGCCTGAATCTGAGGGTGTATTCTGCAGATTACCTCTAAAGGGGTTTTCCCGTCCGTTAACTTCTGAGTTGTGGTCAGCTCATTGCCAACCACACTGAACAGAGAGGTGGCTGCACTTGTGCCTTTTCTATTAATTTCTGTGAGAGTCCTGAGTACAGCCAAGCGCACTCTCAACTGTATTCAGAACTCCCTTCGAAGAGATTGAAGAAAGCTGTGGAGGAAGTTATGTGAATACACCTTTATGGAGGTTAGGGAAATCAAGTTTATTCCCAAAGGAAGGCTGTGCCAAAACATGCATTGGGGTCATTAACTTATTAATGTTATGGGTAAAATATTTGTGATGCTCTATGGGTATATGAATTGATGTGAGAGCACTGTGGCAGGTTGTAAGATGATGAAGTGAGAGTGTGTTTGGCCTTTGTATTTTTATGGGATATAATATTATGTGTTTTTATCTGGTGCTAATGTTATGTAATAGACCTATGGCATCATAGCATTGTATGTATATGCATTTTTTTTTATATCTATTACTTATTTGATTTAGTTTCGCTCTACCCATTATCATGTAAGGACACTCCAGATATGTTGCTACAGCCACGTGACTAATTTTTATATAAACTTTATTGATAAAATTGTGACAGATGAATTGATATTTTAATCAATATCTGGCAATTATATATATCTTTATGTGATACCAATTTTACAGCACTCAAGAGTTAGTCGTTAGGTTTTGAACTATTACCTGCATGAAACCATTGGGGTATTAGGATATAATATTAATCTAAAGATGCATATTCTGGTTTACAGACGTACATGCATTTTTTTTGCAAATTCAGATCTCTCTAGATTTTACTGTATATTATTTTTTCAATTTGGGCACATATCCTTATATGAAATTTTTGTTCACATCCACGTCTTATATCTAGTTATTGCTAAAAATTGCACTAAACAGCCCTATGTGAACCCATCCCTAGATTGTCAAAAGGAAGATATAATGAACTAATCTGTAAAATATATAGATATGTGATTTATTTCATATTGCTCAATTTTTAAAAATGAAAATAGTGATTCAAAAAAAGAAATTTGAATAACGCAAATCTGGAATGCAGTAGTATGGCCTAACTTTCTTTATATTTGTCTGTTTTTAAAACACCAACATTTTCCACCATGCCATACACTTCGAGGAATGAATTACTGGCACAGGCTGACAGGAAAGCATTATAGATCCTACACAGATGAGGTTATCATTTAGCAAGAGGAGGAGGTAGGGAGGAAAGGAAAAAAATGGTTAATGCAACATCAGAGGGCACAGCTGATTCCAATTTGGATTTCGGTAATCAAATAGTTGCACCCTGTTGTACCACAACCTACTTTACATTTCACAACCATTGTCACGATAGAAGACGCTAATCAGATTATTTGCTAATGGCACAAACTCTCTTGCTATGAAATCTAATTAAAGACTGATTTAGTTTTCCTAGGTCAAACATAGTTTACTCAATTTAAAGCTCTTTTTAAATTGTATTGATGTACCCAAAGGGAAAAGAGCTCTACAAATTTATCAGATTTTCTAAACTTTAAACAGACAGCAGAGATATTTGGATAAAAAAAAAAAGAAATCAACTGTTTCGTGAGTATGTGGATAGTTTTTGTTACAAAATGTTGTTTTATTAATTATTAGATGATAGCTCTATTAAAGTGTATGAGCAAAGCCAACTCCAAAAGTATATGAGCCCATGGATGATCCAGGTATTAACCACCCATGAAGCCCTTTCCCCCTAAATTAGCCCAGTGCTGATACCAAAAATCTATCTTATAAGACAGACTTCTGTGGTCATAATTAGTGTTGAGCGATTTTTATCGACAAAGTTGAAATCGGCAAGGTTTTTATGGTGATCGAAATTTCCAGATCATGCGATAATCAAGGTTAAAATCTGAGCATCATCTATTAAGATCGTGCCTTTTTCGGCGCTTCCTGTAAGTTTGGAGGCCAGCACATCTGATTACAGAATCGAGCCGGGTGAGATGTGTGTGCGACGTCATGATTGGGATGTGTATGGTTGCGATTGGCTGGAAAATCACATGACCTCGTTTTACATAGAACAGCGTTTCCTGTTTCAGCCTCAGTGTCTCTCAGCGTCTCATAGGGAATAGGACCTGCGTCTCTGCCTGTGGCCAAACAGCTCAGAGAAATTAGTCTATTTCTGCACAGAGAAACCTCTACTATTAGCTGTGATCCTTTCAATTTAGTTATATTAGAGATTTGAAGATTTTATGTAGTTAGCTAGAGAATTTTAAAGCAGCATCTACCGCTGTAAATTCACGGCGGGGGAGCAGAGGGGGGGCTCGCGGGCGAACACAGACAAGCTCTATCTATAAAGAACACTGGATAAAGTTCACCAAGACTTAGTGTAGACATGGTAGTGGAATATCTTTATTATTAACAGTTTGCTATTGAAATATTTCCTGGATATTGGGCAGCCTGAACTTATATTGGTTACACATCATTTCTAGTAACTGCAGGTCTCCTTGTTAGGTGCAAAACTCCACTTTTATTATCAGTATACATTTCAGATATGTATTCATTTTAATTTTACCCATTACACCTGTGACTGTTGATATATCCACGTTGCAGTTAAATTACAATCCAGCAATCTTGTAGTCAGCACAGGTTGTTTGTTGCCAAAAATACAGTGTATCGTACGGAAACATCACAGTTACGTGTTTTTTGACTTTTGCGCACCCAGCATTGTTCATTGACGCAGCATCTACGTAAATCTTAAAACAGCAATTCTATATTCACCACAGGTGAAATGAAAGGTGCAAAAAATACCGTTTATTATACCAAAACATAAGTTACGTGTTTTTTGACTTTTGCACACCCAGCATTGTTCATTGACGTAGCATCCACGTAAATCTTAAAACAGCAATTCTATATTCACCACAGGTGAATTGAAAGGTCGTGACATTTTATAACTAAGTGTGTGCCTAAGATGTAGCACGTTTCCATTTGACTGTTGTGGAGTTAATTATCAGCTTCCAGCCTTGTTTGGGTGTAATAATGAAGGTTTTGCACACCCATGCAATTTGGGATCGCTTAACGAGCTCCACGAAAAACCTTAGATACAGGCAATCACTAATCATTCACCACGGTCGATTAAGGCAAAAATCCTTTATATCCAAACATAACAGTTACGTGTTTTTTTTGACTTTTGCACACCCACATTGTTCATTGACGCAGCATCCCCGTAAATCTTTAAAAAAGCAATTCTATATTCACCCCGGTGAATTGAAAGGTGCAAAAAATACCCTTTATTATACCAAAACATAAGTTACGTGTTTTTTGACTTTTGCACACCCAGCATTGTTCATTGACATAGCATCCACGTAAATCTTAAAACAGCAATTCTATATTCACCACAGGTGAATTGAAAGGTTCTGTGACTTTTATAACCTAAGTGTGTTGCCTAAGATGTAGCACGTTTCCATTTGACTGTTGTGGATGTTAATTTCAGCTTCCTCCAGCCTTGTTTGGGTGTAATAATGAAGGTGTTGTTGCTCTCCCATAGACTTTAATGGTAATCGCTCATAATCGATGCTCACTATCGAAAAACCTTATCGATAGCGGCCGACTATCGACTGTCGCTCGATCTCGATAGCCAACGCAATCGCTCAACACTAGTCATAATGTCTACCATGACATTTTATACATGGAAAAAATTTTTTAACTTGACAAAACTTATATAATAATTACACAATGTCTTCTCCAATGTATGACAACCTTTTTCTATTGGTGAAAAACAGGAAATTGTGGAAGGCTCAGTTACCTCCATCACTTAATAGTAATATAATACTACTTCAAGTCCTGACCTCTAAATTATATGAATAATTAAAGCAACATTCTAGAACAAATACATAATTGTAACATAATAGTAACATTACATTTACATGGTAGATTAGATACACTGAACTTAAACATTTTTTGCTTTTGTAGTAAACCTTCATATTAAAATTCTAATTCTAATTATTATTATTATTATTATTATAATAAGAGGTTTGCCTTTAGATACTTTACATTATCCCTTCTCTTAACAATAATAGTGATCTCAGGAAAGGCCCACAAGCAATGCTTACTACCTATCCACAGAATAGTTGATAAGTACTATTCAGATCCAGGTTGGTCTGGTTCAGCTCTAAACTAATTTCCCAAATTTTGCAGGAGATTATGGGAAAATTGTTCGACCCATATTCAGCCTATCAGTCAGCGGAAAAAATGAAGTATATCATTCAGAAGTAGGTTGCCAATTTAGTTGCATGCTTTTCCCACAATCTCCTTTAGTCCCCTGGATCTGAAGTACAACAAGTGTCTGATCAGTATGCGTTCCACTCCCAACCGAAAACATTGGTCTCATGTCCTGAAGATTTAATATTCTATCATATACTCCAGCTGCTTCAAAGTGAGCTCTATAAGTCAGTCACATGCTGGGTGTGAGCGGTAGGTCCAAATACTTCTCAAGGTCGCTGAGTCTAATGTATAAAGTCGCTAGACCAAATTCAACCGAAAAACCATAAAGCAAAAGGAACAAGTGGTCATTAAAACATAACTTTTAATGTACGCAAATATTTAAAAGGACACGAGCACCGTCCGAATGTTCATAATATACGCCACCAAAATTAAATAGAGGGAGGGACCAAACAGAAATATCCCTACATAACCCTAAAAAGAACGGACTATTAAGCCCTAACCTAACAGAATACAGGATTGTCTCCCTGATGAGAGTGGTCCGGACAGGAGTCTAACTTTAGTGTATCATGCCCTAGGAAAGCCCTGCAAGTCCCCACATGTTTCGACCCTCCAACGATCGCCTCAGGGGATGATATAGAGCAGGGAAAATGGGCCAAAGCAAGGGCAATAAAATATAATATAACCACACCACAATATCAGGGAGGCAATACCAGGTAAGCTGCAAACGGATGTGTACTTACAAAATCCACAGAGGTGAAAAAAGGCAGTATACCTGAGAATGAATATCAAATGGTTAAAGTGAGATGAGAGTATCCCTCGCCCTGTGTGAGCGCACCAGCGTTGGCTGGTATGCAGAGACCATACCAGCCGACGCTAGTGCGCTCACACAGGACGAGAGACGTTCTCATCTCACTTTAACCATTTGATATTCTGTTATTCTGTTAAGTTAGGGCTTAATAGTTGGTTCTTTTTAGGGTTATGTAGGGATATCTGTTTAGTCCCTCCCCTTACCTATTTGTTCTATTTAATTTTGGTGGCGTATATTATGAACGTTCGGACGGTGCTCGTGTCCTTTTAAATATTTGCGTACATTAAAAGTTATGTTTTAATGACCACTGTTTCCCTTTGCTTTATGGTTTTTTCGTGTGAACGGTAGAACCCCCGGCAATCAGACGCTTCTGACAAGTATTGATTGTGCAACAACCCCTTTTAAAGGTTGTGGTGTTTGTGAGTCTCCAAATTCAGGAAACAATGCTTAGATATCATTGCTGTTGTACTGTACTTTTATGGTGATATACAGTAGCCATGTCTGGTCTTCTACAGAGAACGTCAATGAAGGAGTCTCATAAAAGCGTCATTGTATGGGACTTTGTACAAGGATCCTCATGAAGGGATCAACAAAATATTGATTATTGAGAATATTTAGCTAATTGTAATACAGATGGGAAATTCCTCTTAAATGTGTTCTAAAATCTGGTACATAATACTAGATTCTGTATAGCACCTTACTATGCTTTTAAATATAAAGTGTTTGAATGATTGTTCTGAATATTTTCTTTAAATCTCTATTAAATCTCAATATGTCAAGAAGATGATTTAGCCTTAAGGTTCTGTTCAGAATGCAGCATAATAAAACAGAAAACCACAACTGAGCTCATTGTGCTCAACTTGCTTTAGTGATCAAACACTTCGAGTATTTGAGTGAAGCATTTAAAATAATTTCTGCCATGTTAATTTTGCAGCCAAACCACAAACTAAGAACACAAGGGATTCTCACCATAAAGCACTCTTAGACTTTGATATTTTCTGGTAGATAAATATTTGCAGGAACACAGTTGTTAACTTTCTATAGCCTATCTCAAAGGAATTTAGGTAAAAAAAAAACATTTTAATAAAGTGAATGCTGAACACAGGCTACGTTTTATCTTTTATCTGCAAAGAGCAATGAATCATGGAATTTTTTTGGCTCTATTTCTGCTTGATAGTTTTGTCAGCAGGTTTCAACACATGGCAATAAAGGGAGCACCATCAATAAACCTCCCAGACTGATGAGCAAGATGAAATACATAGAGGGTATCAGTTTTTGGGTGCACATTTGGCTTTTAGATTATTTGTCAAAACTCGGAACCTGATCGCCGAGCATTGTTGACTCAGAGCTTTTAAACATTTGCTGTTCTGCTCAGCACTCTCAGGGAGGAGGTGATGAAAGGCACTAGAAGCAGTTTTACAAGTATATAGTTGTGCATTCACAAACTGGACAAGGTCCATAGCACTATGCGTCAAGATCACACTGATACCAATCATCACCTATTTATAAAGCAATAGTCCTGATATCCAGCAATGATGAGCACAGAGGACAAATCTGGAATCATCTATGATGTATTTCTCAATGAAGCATGATAAGCTTTTTGTTTGGAAAAAAAAATTAGTGACTATGCAGCACACACCCCTAGATTCCTGCATACAAGGACTAGAATTAATAACCTTTTATTTATTATGTAACACTCATGGAATTAAAGGCACCGAGTCCTTTTAATATTGTAGATTTTTCCATAAAAGAGGTGGCTATCTGTTTTTTTTTTCATAAAATAATAAGACTATGTCAATAGATAAACATTGAATCCATACTTGGAGTTTTATAATCACACACTACCAAATAACTATACCTACATGGTAAAAAAAAGAGTCCTACAAATTCAACACCAGGGCCCAGGTTATTCAAGTTAGGACTCTGTTGGGATTGTAGTTGCTAAGTATTAGGAAGGTCAATCTGAGATAAATGCCTCCTGTTTACATGGCATCTACAGCAGATAATTTATAGAGCACAATCTCGGCTACAAAAACACTAGTTTTTGACAGTCCCCACCTTTGGCTTTGCATTTTTGTCAACATTCAACATAAGCTGGTATGCCATAATCATAAAAAGCTGACCCAATGAAGGTTACCCACTGTTTCACAGCTGCCATGATGGTGTTATTGCTAGAATAATGTTGCCCACACAGTCCATCTTTCATTGGCCTCGACAGATGGAGTCAAAAAGCATTAAATTTGGACTATATATGGAGTAACAGCTGTGCATGACATCGGGAACATGGTTTTTATTCACCATTGCAGACGTCACTGTTGAAATGCACCGTCCACCACCTAACATTCAGTGTTTGGTCACCATAAATATTCAGCAAGTGTTGATGAGTACCAGTGGGTGCAATTTAGCATAAAGGCATTCAATTACACATTTTTGCTTGATATGCATTTTGCAGTCAAAAAGCAGTCTTACATTAATCTGTTACACAACAGGACGTAACTATGGGGGGTTGAGGAGCAGCAGTTGCTACTGGGGCCAGAAGCTTAATGGGGCCAAAGGCCCCTTCACCATGTAAGAAGAAGTTAATTTTAGAAATGACACATGGTAGATTAGGGCCCATTTATAGATTTTGCATTGGGGCCCAAGAGTTTTGTGTTATACCGCTGCCACCAATATCTGCTTCTGTAGGCCAACATAATAACATAGGGGGGAATTTGGATTAACTCTCATATCAATGACTATCTTGCAATAGTGATCTGTTTTGTCTCTGTGCTCCTATTTTGCCAGTTAAGCTTTATTGATTTTGTTAGCTTTTTTTCTGTATCAATTCAGAGAACGTAGATTGGTATATACAATATGTTTAATAAAGTTTTATTTCACATCCCTAATCAGGTGCAAGCAAAGCTTTAATTTATGCACCCTGTTAATGAGACATGTTATAATTTACAGCCCTTTAACAATGATTACAAATCAACACATTTTCTTCATTTTATGGGGCCCAAATAATTAATTTAATCAAGGCAGTTTAAAGCTAATGAGACTTTTTATTATACACACTTCATTGTACTATGTAAGATAGAGAATGGAAATAGTCTTCGTAATAAACAGTGTCAACTCCTGAGGTGAACTTTTTGCTCAGTAGATTTAATGATTCAATCTATTTCCGCTGAATTAAAATGAAATGGCTGATGGTAGTATTCATGCAAAAACAATTAATGGGGACATTTTACTATTTGCTGTGTCTCCTATGCCAAATGACTAATGCAGTCCATTTCTCCTTACATACATTTATATTCAACATCAAAGAGCTGGTCATGTTTACAGTGTAAGGTGAAACTCTGGCCTATTCAAAACTAATGGACCATTGCCATATTCTATGTAATGGTTTAGATGACACAGCTGTTTTCTTGTAAAAGTGCATATGTCTGTGAGAAGGAGAGGGCAAGGATATTACATCTCTCACACTGTAACCATTTATGCATTTACTATGCGTAATATGTAAAGGGATATTCCCATCTTGGACATCTATGATATATGGATGGGGTATGGCATAAATCTCTGATAGGTTTGGGTCCCACCTCTGTTGACCTGCAGCTATCTTGAGTGCAGGCCCATCACCTTCTGCGTGCAGAACAGAGAGATGGCTGTGAATGCGCTGCCACCTCTCTCTTCTCTGCAGCCATTTTGACCTAATCCAGAAGTGAGTAGATTGTAATAATCTTTTTTATAGTTTTATAAAAGAGTTTGCATAGATTGGTCCAGATGGGATCATTTCATATATTAATACTGTATGATCCAATATGAAGACAGCCACTATGAATTGAGAAATTATTTCCAAACCATTATGCAAAAAATCAACCTCATATGTTTTCAATGCAAATGACCAACCCATATTAGGAACAAAGTTAAAGGTCACACATTTTGAAGTAAGGGAAATTCCCATGCTAGGGGACAAAGCTCCCAAGTCACAAGAGATTGTCATCATCAATTAATGGACTTGTATCCACCATAAGTCTAAATGAAACCATTCTAACTGGTCTGACAATTTTGTATGTAAACTGTATTAGATAGTTGCATGATAGAATTTAATTTTAAAAAAGTATCTTGTTTTAGTTGGTGAAAATCTGCTTAAAATTGATTTAGTGTCCACAGCAAAATGTAAAAAATCTTTTTGGGGAATGATAACCGTTTAACAATTATGAACTGCCTATGCTTAGAAATGGGAGCCATAATTATGAATGCAGTATAGATTTTGGTTTAGGTATTTCTACTCAAATGTTGGTTGCATAGTACAACTGTTTTCCTTTCTCTTATGGTTATTTGTGGATAAAAGAAACATCTATAGAGCAGATTAGTCGTGGGACTTAGAAAATTCGACTTGGTTCATATGATACTCTACGTCAAATGCGATGTGCTGTTCAGTAAGCAACCTTGAGCATAAATCACTTTACTTCTGTTGTCTACTTAAAACAGAGAGGTTTAAGAATGGCCTGCTCTTGATATTTAGTAACTTTATGCGCCCATTTTAATAGTAATTGATAAATTCTGATCGCAACCGCTAGCAAATCACAATATATATTGTAAAAGTGCATATATAATTAGAAAAGCGTGTTACATTTCATTACATATATATAGCAGTGTGAAAAGAGTAGATCCTTCTGAAATGTAAAGCGCTTTTCTGATTATGTAATATCTCAAGATTTTTTTTTCATTTTCTCATTTTATTCAATATTTCTGCTTCACGTCAGTGATTAGATTGTTTACATATTTTTTTGAAGTGAGTAATAATTTTGACATTTTTATTCAATCTGGCACTGCTGTACGGGTTCTTTGATAGATGGTGTTATTATTTTTATGCTTAGTTATTGCTGCTTATGCCGTTCTTTTCGTTTTCTATCATTAAGTAGTGAGGGCCCTATTTTGTTTGGCTATGAGGAACTTTGAATTCTAGCTACGCCCCTGCTAAAAACCTTTCCTTATTTGCAACTAGCAATGCCATTATTAACCTATTTTACTGTATGTACTAGGACACTTCACAGCACTTAAAATGGATCCACATGCCCTTATTCACCAGGTCTAAGAGCAAGAGAAAAAATAATTTGCCCTCCATTCAACAACCTTTACATTGGGGTTGCCATTTTATTTATTTTCCCGATTATGTGAAATAGTGCAGCTTACTGCACTAGTCCATACAAAGGCATTCAGTAAAAACTTAATATGCCTGTGACACACCCTGACATGTTTATTTTAGTAAATCTTTGTGTTCCCTGTGAAATAACAATCCTGGAGCATCTTATTTTTTAACTTTGTGTTGTGCTGTTCCTCTGTTATTGCTTCTAAAAATGTAGTACTGAAGCGGTCAGCTGGGTGTTACTATTCCAATCAATATCTGACTGTGGTGCCCACAGGAGGTTGATTCTATGGGCCCACCAGCTGACCTGTTTTTTTGGCCCACCAATGTTTTTTTATTTTAGGGGCCCACAGCTCCTGTACGTGCCTCCTAAACTTTGCCTCTTGCTTTTTGCCTCTCTTTCTCTGCTTTTCTGCCTCTCCTGAGGATGTATATGCAGTTAAAAACACCTTCAGGTTTACCATGCTCAGGGGCCCTCAGAGGGTTTCCACCATCTCCCTGTGGGTCAGTCTAAGCCCGATTCTAGAACTCAGAGGGATGTGTTCTTTGTCAGCACATATTGGACAATCTCATACTGTGCAGGGACATGCCCACAATTGGTGACACCCAGCTGACAGATTAAAAAATGACGTTCTAGAAGGAATAACAGAGGAATGGCACAACACAGAGTTACAAGAGAAAATGCTCCAGAAAGGTCCTCCTTACAATGTAGCCTTAAAAGAGCTTTAACAGTAATTTTCGTGAATGTTAGATATCACTAGTAACAAAACGAGGTTAATAAACATGACAGACAGACATGAACGTAGGACTGAATGTAAATAAGAATGATATTTCAAAAGCAAGATAAAGTATATCAGAAAGTGGCGTAATAGTCAGGATTTATGTCAAACTGGAGAACACGAGTAGTAAAAATATCTGTTTTTAAAATCTTACTGGAGTGCCTGGCCCATCTTATAGCTATTGTACATGACTGCACATAATGAACATACCTCTTTCAATTTGCTTACTGCCTATTTCTGTGAAAAGCAGCACTAGAGATTCCATGCCCAGAAGCCAACCATGCCCAAGGGCCCACTGAAAATTCCTCCTGCTCCTCTTTGGGTCAGTCTAAACTTGATGATTAACTTAGGAAGATGACTGTCCAGTAGGTGGCCAACTGTCGGGATGCACATGGATAAAGACTGCAAAAGAATTCTCCTTAAGTAGAATTGTATAGTTGTCAGTCGGACATGTCCAGTCATTAGGAAAATGGATTATGGGATCCCCACAGCCTCTGAAATTGAGTTGATTCTGGATCATAATAGAGTTGTGGTTAAGCATGTCGAGTAATTTTCCCATGAAATGAATAAGCGTTAACGAAACTTGCTCTCTGATTTAGATGTCATAGAAGTCTATTTTACAAAAAGAACCCATTTAAAGAGGACTTGGCAGGTTTGGCAGATCTTCACTCTATTTTGTTAATGAAATGGCGGTAAAATGTTGTGCCCAGTATTACAATGAGCTCTCAGCTGAGAAATTGCTCATAGACCGGTTCCCAAACTAACATATGCAGTCCAAAATTACATGAAATGGAAGTGAACTTGCCAGGAACATGTTTGTCTATGACATTGTGGGCAATCAATAAACAATTATTTTTTTAATATTGTTTTTTAAACATGATCCAAATAACAGTGTAATTATGAATTAGATGCAATAATCATAGCCATCATTAAAGCCAGATTGACAAGCAAGAGTCCCAGAAGCTCATTCGCAACTAAACAATGTACAAATAGAACTTGACTTCCGGAAACTAGTAGTAGGTCAGGAATATGTCACTGGTGTCTGGCCGGTTGTTTTATGCCTGAACTGTAGCAATTCATAGCAAAAACTGTGCACTATTTATTCATTGCAGACACAAGCAAACCTAAGTCAAATGCAAGTAAGTTTTGTACAGTAGGAGACACCATACACAAGACTGTACTTTTCGGAAACCATGGGATCTGTTTGTTCATTAGCCTCCATCCAACTTTTTGTACAAGAGTTAATGAAATCATGAAAGAGCGGAATATAAATGAATGGTGCCTTAGTCAAAAATATTTTCTTCAGTATATTGGAATTTTTTCAGAAATGTAAAGAGATTTTCTCATCTTGGATATTTCTGATATATCCACATTATATGCTAGAAATTTCTGATAGATGCAGGTTCCACTCTGGGACCTGCAGTTATCTTGAAAATAGTCCTCTGAACAACTCCATGCTGAATGTTCAGTTCAATGGGAGTTCCGAGTACACCTGAGCTACAAAAACATGTGGCTGTACAGAATGGAGATAACCAGATATGTGAGGCTACATCTTTGTGTGCATGGAGGGATATGGTGTGCCTGTGACAGTCCACAAATATCTAGGATGGGAAAACCACTTTAAAGGGGTAGTTCAGCTTCATAATAATACTGTTTTTGAAACCAGTCAAAGAAATGCAGTATTATAGATGGTAGATCATGAGCCTTCGCAGGTATGATGTTGTCTCGTTTTTACCAATTGTTAGTCACTTTTTTTGGGTACATGTTATTTATGTAATCCCCCCTCAATTGTACAGCTCCCTGGAATCAGTGGTGCCTTAAAAAAAATAATATACATTGGGGCAGATTTATCAATAGTGTCTTACTTTTAGACAGTGTAAAGTTAGACTAGATAGTCTTAGGCCTCGTTCACACGGCTTATTCTGAGACTGATTGGAGCCATAATGCACGCCGTATTTGCGCTGCAGTATGGCTCCAATCCGTCCCAGTAACTACGGTAATCCACAGTTCCCATAAAGAACTATGGATTCCGTCTCTCCTCCCCGCTCTGCGAATCCGCCGCGGGGGGAGAAAGTGACGTCAATAATGACAGTCTATGGGGCCGGCGAGCTGCCAGCCCCCCGCCCCGCCCCTCTGCACAGCTGCCGGAGTATTTGTAGGGCGAAATCCGTCTCCGCAATTACACAGGCAATAAGCCGTGTGAACGAGGCCTTACAATGCGCCACATTTATCATAGTGTTAATAAATCTGGCGCAGGTGAGAACTGTCTAGTCTAAGTTTATACCACAATTAAGTTGGCTTACTTTCACGGCAGAAACTGCGATAAAATCCGGGGGCATTTTTTGTCGCATTTAAGCCACGTCCCCTTTCCCGTGAGGCTACGCTCCTTTTTACGAGGCAACGCCCCTTTTGTCGGACAAGGCGCAGAAGCGTCTAAAACTGTCTACAACACATAGTAAATGTGGCGAAAAGCTTGTCTTTGGCGCAAATGGAGCCAGAATTCTGGCGCAACTGCCTTGATAAATCTGCCCCATTTTGTTTCACAAGACTTTCGTACGTCAATGGTCCTGGAAGTCCTACGCGGTTGCCATTTTGACACAGCAGAGCACTTCCTCCCCATTCTTTGTGTCGGTGACCTGCTAGAAGGGGGTTGTCTGTGTGACTCCATTCATTAGTCAAATCTTTCCTCTTCCCTGCTATGGCTTACAGAGGGAGCTGTGCCCTACTGCCAGCCTCTGTCTAAAGGAGTAGATTTATCTGTAGCTGGACAGTTCTTTTAAATAATGTTTTTGAAATGGTTCTTTCCATAATGAGGGCAAGAGGAGCGACAAAAAAATCTAAATAAGTTACCTTCTAGATTTGATCCATAGCACCATAACCTCCATCTCTAAAGATAAAGAACATTTTGGAAACACTGACATGGTGCTTTACCTCCTCAGTAAAATGGAGCAGATGTGAGCCTGGCCATCCCTGTTCATGGGCCTCAAAGCAGTTCTAAAACTACCTCTATGGTATATACAGTATACTGTTGCTTTAGAAATAGTTCCCCATTACAGTCAGTTGAGTCATTTACACATCACATCCATTGTTGTTAAATTGACAACTAAAATCCATTTAGTTGCTGCGGTCAACCTTACTTTTACTATAAGTTCCAGCTGCAAACCCCTCTCATTGCTTTTATTGGGTTGTTTATAAACACAAACAAATTCTAAAGTTTATGCCATGAAATTTGGGAAAATTGGAGGATCTTGGAGAAGAAGTTAGTTTGGTCTTTGTAATATTATAAAATAAAGCAATTTACCTGACTAAAACAATGACCTGCTATCCAGGACACATGGAAAAAAACTGCTTTATACCAGAAACTAAACATTTAGAAACTAGTGGTAACTTCTAAATTCCTACAGCAAGTACAATGAAATCACTTGTGTCTGGCTGTGTAATGGCGCCCTGAGACTACGGGGTTAAACCAATAAAAGTTGCTAAGTCTTGCTTGGGTGAGGTTAGAGGACAAACATTCATTATGGCACAATTATTGGTCTAACAATGCATTATGTTCCTGTTATGCTCATTTTTCATTTTTGACTGACTACAAACACACATTCATTTGCATGCCGCTTAAAACATGGCTTTAAAGCAGCCTTATGAATTTGCAGTGATCTGCAGCTCAGTGCTTTATTGACTGGTACACACGAGACACTTCAGAGCTAGATCTACAAATAAAATGGTCCTTTTTTAACACTGAGATAATTAAGTCTTTCTGAAACAAGAAACGTGTAGGCACTTAATTAAAAGTGTATCCCCAAAAGATTACACTATTCTCATGTTATAATTCACATTTTCCGCATCAAGCACTTTGAAGATGCAGATTTTTCTTCCTATTTCAAGAGACCTTTTCCAGTGAAATAAACGTACACAAATTTATACACAGCGGCCATTACATTCCCAGCATGAGCTGATGAAAAATAACCTTGTGTGAGATTTTATATATGTGTGTATGTATAATCATTATATATGGGTGTTTTATTTTTACCAAAAGTTTATCATTAAAGGTATATACGTGACATGTACATGATTTGGTTGGACAACACAGTGCAAGGTATGTGCATTATAGATATTGTGTTTAATACAGTAATTACAATATTTTGCCAGTATGGATCCAAATGTATCCACCAAATGCACAGAAACAGCCCTAAGTATAAATTATAGTATATAAAGGTGTTGCTTGCTATATTCTTAAGTCTTTTACTTAACTGATTCCAACAAATAGGGACAGAGCCCAGTGACTTATAGGGGTTTTGCCACAATCTAATCACTTTTCTTTACATGCCCTTGGTTTTCTGACATTTTTACATTAACAGACCAGGAGTGATTCCCCACGCTTGCGTTGTTTCACTCTTATCTGATCGGGAAACATGAATCTTGAAGGGAGGGGGAAAAGTTTTGGGTTTTTTTTTGTATGAAACCACTGGTTGTAATGTAATTATTGAGTAAAATGCAACCCCCGCTCACCCCCCTTTTTTCCCCCTTTAGTAAAAAAAAGAAGGCTTCCTGCTACTTTCTTTCTTTTGAGAAATAAGGGGGAAAAAAATAAAAGCAATAGTTTTGGCACAATACATTCCCTCGTGGATTAGCAAAACAATTTTGCAAAAACAGAGACTGAGATCAGGAAAGTGCAGGAGTGGAGTTATGACATCACAGGGGTGGTACTTGTTTTTTTTTTTAAACACAGATGCACAACGCCCCTTTTTCAAGCCTCAAGAGGGGAGTATCAGCCTGTTAGGTAAGGAACTCACTTCTTGGCAAAACCCCTTTAAAGGGGTTATAAAATACCCAATCAAAACATTAACTTCTGAAGCCTGCTCCATTCCAGTGCCGCTGATGATCTCACAATTATTGAACACATGATTCTGCAGGTAATCACTGGCTTCATTGGTCAGATGCTATTCATGCATGAAGAGACCGCTGTGACCAGTGATTGGCTGCAGTATCATGTCACCAATAAATGTAACCTCAATGGGAGGGAGGTGCAGAGGCGCCATGAACTGGGTTAGCGTCAGAGGTGAGTTATTTTTTTTCCTATTTTTAAGGACTCCAGACTGGAAGATGAAGGGGACAACCAGGGGCGTAGCTATAGGGGCGTGCAGAGGTAGCAGTCGCTACCGGGCCCTGCAGCCTAAGGGGGCCCAAAAGCCCTTCTGCCACATAAGAAGACACTGGTATTATAAATGGAGCATGGTAACTGGGGGGCCCCATTTCACTTTTTGCACCAGGGCCCAAGAGCTTGAAGTTACGCCTCTGGGGACAACCCCTTTAAAATGAGGGTGATTGTGTCGTGCCATTTGTGGTGCAAATGAACAATGCTATCCCAAAAACTAGAACTGTAACCAAAAGTACATAGCACCAGTGTGTCATCTGCGTGGCGCAGAAGGAAGGCATATGTACCTGTTCTGCTGCTTTTAGGGAATTAGCGTATTTGTCAGCTTTTCTAAAGTTACTAGAAAAAAGAAGAAAGGGGGCAATATTGCCTTTTTTATAAGGGAACATGAAAGCACCCACTCAAACCCTTAAGGACATGTTTTAATGTCCTTCATTAAAGGGACTGAAATGAACAGTCCTTCAGATCTGGCCTTCTATTACATCAAACACGAGAGAAGGGGTTATCTGCAACCCCTTTGAAGGGCTCTGCCCAAAAGATAATTTTCATTTACAATAAATTTTTTAAATTTAAAAATTTAATTTATACCATTTCCTTTTTTCTGGTACTAAAGGTGCCTTTTTTTTTCTTTCTAGTATGGGCAGAAAGTAGGCCAAGATTAACTTCTTTTTTTGGGTGCCTTGCCGAAATCAACTCAAACCCCATATTCTCTGTGTATTTGCATCCGGGGATTGATCCATGGGGAATTTGTGCATGGGAAAATTACCAAAATTCATTAAAACATTCCAACATCCTGCCCCCTCTTTTAAAAATAAAAAAATATTCCCAAAAGGGTATAAAGCAAGGATTCTTTCAAACAGCCCCGGAAACCTCTGCACACGTTTTGGGGAAACCTTTCAGATACTGAGATCAAATTAACACTGAAACCATAAAAAAAACACCAAATTCTTGGTGAAGAAGTTAAAAAATTTTGAAAAATTTTTCCCCTGTCAAACTTTATGGCCGTGGTCTTCTTGCGTTCCCCTTTGGGAACGAGAAAACCTTCACCCCCTGCAGAAATTCGGTGGCCCTCATATCAGCATCCCCGGGTCACCAGTTCAATGTCACTGGGATGGGATCGACCCAGTTATTCAGCTCCCCTCAAGCAATGCTGCTTTAATTCCGGGTCGGTCCTCTGAACCCCATCAAGGGTTACACATAGCCTCCAGCACTAAGTCAGGAGTAATGAGTAATCTAACTCCTGTTTCTTCAGCTCTACAGCATCTGCTACACTGCAATACTGTCTGATTATGGCAGTGGATGTATGATCATTTCCCGATATACTGCAGTACAGTATATTTCAGAAATCACTTTATTCCTAATAAGGAACAATATCTCAGTTTTCATTAATGCAGATGAATAAAAATAGGTGTTGTCAAGGGAAACCTGAATTTCCCTCATAATTGAAAGAAGAAGGAAGTATTTTACTGGATGGGAAAAGGGGGGTAGCTCCTTTTCTCTTTAAAACAGGGCACATTAAGATTACTTGTAGACTGCAATGAAAAGACCATGGCGCCTTATGTGCGAAGTTTCAAAATGCGACGTCCCAAAACAATTGCAGGTCTCTCTGACTGTCACCCCCTCCTGGCAAATTGTCATCTATGATAGACAATTAAGTTGCCATATTCTTACCCCCGATTCGGCCAAAAAGCGCCCGGACGCTTCGACTCCTGCGGTTTCTAGATCAATGGTGCAATGCTCACTAGTGATAAAGACGGGCCTTTTTATCAATTAGATATGCTCATTTTTCCTTCAGAGGGGTTTCACAGCTACATATTTACTCCATTTGAGATTTATGATAGTAAGTGCTCTTTCCCTGTACTGCAGCGCCGCCACAGGTGAAACGAATCAATACACACTGCACAATCCCCATCAATCAAAATTTTATGTTTTGCCCGGGGAGGACAGGTCCTCCAGACTGAGAGATGCTCTCTATAATCACTCTCCACTGAGGCCAGGAGATGAGGACTCTGAACAGAGGAACCCTCTCCACTCACTGAGAATGTGCTAACAGGGTGCATGGAGAAGTTTTTTTTCTAAACGACGTAAGCCCCTTTGGGGTTTTTACACGAGAATTTGCGGCGCACAACGTGCCACAATACATTGTGTGTCTCGGGAGCGCGCACTGATCATGGCGTTCTCTCGTGGCACAGGGTGGAGGGGGTTCCAATAGACATGCATTCACGGGGAGAGGATGCAAAATCCGTAGTTCTCTATGAGAAATATAGATTACCATAATTTCTACACGTATCTCGCCTGTATCGGAGCGCAAATACGTGGTGAAATGCATGCCGAACTTACGCCGTGTGAACATAGCCTGAGTTAAATCATTGCGCAAGTATTGTGATTTCAGTAGTACCAATGTGTGTGTGATATATATATCTCCATGTATCCGAGTGCAGGCTAAAATGAAGTGAATTTGGATGATATTGCTTCCTTCTCAGAATGCCAACCCCCAACTTCGTGCTTCCCATGTAGGCGTTGACTGTAGCAGTATGCACTGTCTGCTACACTGTTAAGTGGGTGGCACGGTGTCCTACAACCCTGTTCCATCCCTCAACCTGTGAGGGCCACAGGGTCCTCAATACTATACACAGTAAGGTGTCAGGTCCCTATCTATTGGCTCCTATTTATAAATGTCATAGCATGTTATGTAGTCATCCAGCCACATGGTGGCAGTATTTCAGTTACAAATTAACACAGGACATGGTAAGACATTGATATATTGGATTCTTTAACATAATGGTATGTTATGACATGATAAACTAATTCAACATTTCAGCAAATTGTTTCCCTATTACTTTTTCTCTTGTCTATAACCATAGTTGTTAGGTGGTCCTTCACTTTGTTATTTCTCATTAAGGCACCTTTCTGGCATGATAGTTCAAACAGCAAAATGTTCCCCAGTAATTTCCTGTAATCTATTGGGAAATTATGCATTAGGTTATGTTCAGATCAGCGGCCTTAGGAGCGCTCATCACTTTTGACAGAAAATAAAGCACAACATGCAGTGCAATTTTTTCCAGTATGATGATGAACACTATTATGGACACCATGACAGATCCCATTATAAGTCAATGTAGTCTGTTGGGCGCCATTGGTGTTTGTCATGTGACTGATCCATCACTGCTTTGATTCTGCTATTCTGCTTCTATGATTAAAAATAGAGAAAAATGAACATTACATCACAGATGTGAACAGATTTCAGAATGCATCAACTGCCTATGAAGTGCTGGGCAGGACTGGTCTTCCAGAGCGAGAGACACTCTTGGTAACTGATAAGGAACCCAAACCAAGGATCAGGGCCAGGGATGATAGGTAGGCAAAGGTAGGTGTCTGCCTAGGGCGCCACCTCATCCTAAGCAGTTAGGGGGCACAAGGAGGTATAGAGTTGGCTGAATGTTCCATTGAAGGGGCTCTATATACCTTAGTTGCCTAGGGCACCAGAATACCTTGTCTCCCCTCTATTAGTTCAGAACTCCCTAGGATATTGTGCATATTTTCTTGCTCTGGTAACACGTTTGTGTGCTTCTATTGCAGTTTCTCCAGGAGAACTAGTATATATATTCAGTGTTTTATAGTCTCCACCGAATCTTGTACAAATGCCGCTGTTTATCACTTGCTTCATAATGTGTAATGCATGAGATTCTCCATCAAGCTTCCAGACCGTATCTGTGAGAAAAGAACTGTTTCACACTCTATTGTTTCGTAATAGGCTCAATAAAAGCAAATCTATGAAAAATAAGCAGTACTGTTATATACTGTTTTATACAGTATATATAAATATATATTATATATAATATTATATATAAAATATACATATAATATATATATATATATATATATAATATATATATTTTATTATATATATATATATATTTTATATATATATATATATATATAGCATAGTAAGAAATTCTGCCCATTTAAGGTATTAGAATTGAAGACCAGATCCTTCTGGCTATATGCAGACATCGGATGCAACCACTAAAGTAATGTCAATAAGTGTCACCTCCCTTAGCTTTGCCTTTTAATCTACATCCAGATAATATTTTAGTTTATACTGCCTGTGTCTATCAAGTACAAAGGCAAAGCATGTCTGATGGTGGCTCTGAAGAGCTCGTCTGCCTCCACGTCAATCAGAGAAACATTTCTTATCTGTATCCAGAATGATGAAACCACAAGGGTAATATCCAAAGCAAAGCTCACTCACCCATTTCAACATATTACGC
The DNA here is from genome assembly GCA_025379985.1 of Phyllomedusa bahiana. Taxonomy (NCBI): domain Eukaryota; kingdom Metazoa; phylum Chordata; class Amphibia; order Anura; family Hylidae; genus Phyllomedusa; species Phyllomedusa bahiana. The sequence goes on from JAODAL010000416.1 coordinate 240,453, forward strand.
TTTCAACTTGGCTCCCTCACCAGCACAGACCACTCACCTGCCTCTGGTCAAGAATTTGTGTCTGCTGTCCCTACATATCTGCTTGCTTGACAACATAGTTGTTCCCTTGAAGTTCCCCCTCCCTTTTTAAAATTGTCAGCAAATCTTGAGTGAAACTTTTTAAAAACACTGGGTGCAAAAAACTTTTAAACCCAAAAAGCAAAATGTTTATATAGAGAGCCTAACTGGAGATCTGTAGATAAAACAGCAACCCACATATGACAGCGGATAATTGAGTTATCAAGTTTAGGTAACCCCCTCCCTTTTTTCCTTGTCCACTGTCAATAAGATGCTTTGATATCCATACAAGTTAGACACCGGATAAAAAGATGTTAACCCAAAAGGTGTACAAAAGGGTTTTAGGGGCTAAAAAATTAAGAAGGGTAAACTCTATTTGTGCTCTGGGCCCAGTTTAAAAAAAAAATGGGAAAGGGAAACAAAAATTGTATTAATGCCCTGTAGATTGTAAACCCAAAGGGCCTCTCCCTCTTACCTTGTTTCACTTATTGTCACTTGTAATTTTTTTTTACCCTGTTATTATGTAAACCGCCCGAAAGTACAGCGCCTGGAATCAAGGGGGCTCCAAAATAAATGATAATAATAAATAAAAATTTAATACATTGCTGTGTTATATTACTTTATGATTCCTTTTTTTTCCCGATGCTGTTTTACAGGGCATCATTACCGCACACTCGTCCCAATGGAAAGAAGCTACAAAAACATTGGAGATCGTTTCATAGCAAACTAATGTACCTATGTTTATGGAGTAACTGGAGTATTCAGAGGAAATCCATGCTAACACAATGTGAAGATAGGATGTATTGACACCTCTTGTGAACCCCCACCTGTCTTTCCAATGTAGACCACCATGAGATTAATGGTGCTTTGAAAAAAAATAGAATAGTTGTCTCCATATAGATGTGGTCCTTGGTCAGATTGGTATCAAGGACCACATCACGTTATGCATGAGTAGTAGTAATAATAATATAACAACGTAACAAATGTAGCGTTGATCTCTTGGAGTTCATATAATGAGAACTGTGATAACAGTAAATTGTAACAAAAATTTTATGATCATTTTCTTCCTTATTTTTTTTCACTCTAACACTAAAACTCCACTATATGCTGCTGGGTATCATGTTGTAGGTGCAGGTTTTTCCATTACTCTTTTCACAATACAAGAGTCCCAGACTTGCTACATATGAAGCCGGAAGTCTCACAGTGATCAAGAACGAGGTACAATTCTGTTTTACAGCACATTTTTTATTTGTATATCAATATCTTCCCTTGTGCTTGATTAAGTATGCATAGAATTATTGAAATCAGTACCTTCTTGTACCCATCAATATCATTTCCAGTAATTTGGGACAATCTCTAAAATGACTAGACTGCTTAGTTCAGCTGATTAAAATAAAAAAATCTAAGCATTTTTCCAGGAACCATAAAACAGCTTTCTTACAAGCATTAACAAATCTGCTCATCTTCATTATTTTCTGCACCGTCCTCCCACTCACTGGAACTACTTGCTTCTGGTCCCTGGACAGAAAGCGTTTTATCAACAGATGCCATATAATTTATTTTTTTAAGTGAGGAGTAATCCACTAAATGAAGCCAATAAAACATGTAGAATACTACTCCATGTCTCCAATGGCTTTTCTATATATTGTATTCAACATTATTCTAACATAGAAGACTTTGCCAGCACAATGGAAGCAAATTCATTAATGACTGGCTCAGAATTAACTGGTAAACTGGGAATATGTTGATTTTAAAGTCTGTGTTAAAGCAAACTGCTAAAATATCCTCTGAAGCATTGGCCACAAAGATTGAACCCAAAACCAAAGAAGAGATAAACGGACTCCTTACATTAGATCAACTATTTTTAATTATCTGCATTGTTTTGGGCCTCCTTGTAATGTCTGGAGTAGATGCTCTGATATGTATCTCTTCTGACCTTTCTGACTTCACGTCTACAGTAAAAGATTTTATAAAAAAGTGGGTTAAAGATCCCCACCTTTGAGAATTTTGCAGTTACGTCTTACAAAAGCTCCTCATGATCATATCTAAGTAGTAGGCGTTCCAGGGACAAAAAGGTCCTTACTGTACCTTTAAAGAACAGGCAAACAGAGCAAAATCTCTTCAATGAGCTAATGCCAACACTTTCCATCAGGTCCACAAGGCTGTTTTCAGGACTTTTTCATTGTGTTACTGTTCCTATACCTTTTTCAGTCAGATTCAGTTTTGTGGAGGGAAGGCCTTCTCCTGAATGCTTGTCATAGATTCCAGAATTCCCTTGGTCTTCTATAAACTCTAACATGCAATGTGTAGCCAGTACATTCCTTCTTAGCAATTTAAAAAACCACACAAACAATGGATGTTGCCTGAAAGGACCTTGACCTTGTTGATTTCCTCATATACAATAGCATGTAAAGTACTATTTGTTTACTCTGCTTGTACGGATTGTGATTGCAATATTTATAATTAGGCATTTTATATCTTGTTTTTTTTTTAAAAATAAGAAGGGCTAACTGGGTTATAAATTAAATTAGTAAAAAAAAACTTGAATTGTTTCCTCTGGTGCCCTGGGTTGCAGTGTACAAACAGACTGAAGGAGTTACCCAATTTTCCATATGTCGAAGGGAAGCCCTAGGTTTTCCAACAATTTGAGAAAGCCCAAAGGGCAGCTAAGGGTTTGCCCTGCCACAAAGGGTTCCTTTGGTAGAAATATAGAATTTAATTTCTGCTCCCCTGGACTCTGCAGATACGATCCATGAGAACTATCATCACATCCATGGGGGGGATTGGGTGGATATCAAACACACTTGATAAACAGCTATCAATTTAAATCCACATGCCCAAGCGGAACGGAAACATGTGCCTTGGTTCTCTTGTTTCATTCCCTTCTCTAGGTAGTAATCCCTTTATCTCTTGGCTGATTGTCTTTATCGATCTTGTTTCTCACCAGCCCATCTTGGTTTCTCTGAAGAATTTTATCTGTGGAGGAAACCTATTTGGAAACCTCACAGCACTGCTTCTACCTTAATTTTCAGCAACGGTCTCTATTACCGAAACCTCTTCCTTCAATCACAAATACCCTAATACGATGTTTGGAAAACAGCTCATTGCTGGGATATCCACTATTTTCGAAACTGGTTTATTTCCCTGCTGCTTTAAATACAATCTAGGTCTGATGACCACATTCTTATGGAGGGATAGTAAAGAAACTTAATTGTCACCAATATCTAAAATGTAGGGGTTGTCATGGGAATGAACATGCTATACTTTTTAAAGTGATACTATTCACTGAATCACTAGATGATGATATATACCAGCAACTTACTGAGCTACATTGAGTGAGAGCTGCTTGTTAAATGCACAGTACAATAGTTGAGTGATTATTTAGTGACAATTTTATAAATGAGCATATTAGTATACCTATTATGATAATTAAACATCAAACTATGCTTTACAGGATACAGTGTCTTAACTTCAGCTGATGATAGTTGTATATAAATTATACAGTCATAATAACCCTCTAATGCTGTTGCTAGCATATATGTACATAGTGAATAAGAATTGAGTATGTATACAGTATATATATATATAGAATATATATATATATATTAATATATATATATGGTGTGTGTATATTAATATATATATATATACATATATATATATATATATATATGTGTGTGTGTATTTAATATATATATATATATATATATATATATTTGTGGTATATATATATGTGTTATATATATATATATTATATATATATTTATGTGGTGTTTGGTGTGTGTTATATATATATAATTAATATATATATATATATATATATATATATATATAAAATTTTTTATTTATTTTGTTTATGGGAGCTGCTTCATATTTAACAGTTGCAAATGGTGTTTTTTCCTTTAATGATAGAGGAAGCAGCAGGCTGTCATCAAAGCCTCTGGATTATAATTTGTCTTGAATTTTTTGCTTCTGACCATATTTCACATCAGAGTGAACACTGCTAATTACCCCTCGTAATACCTCTCCCAGTCTATGCTGAGCAGAGAGGCAAGCTGGCATCCAGTGTGGTACCACCCTGCACTATGGAAGGGGACTAGCCAAGCTCTGCCCTCCTCTCTGCACATCATGAAGTAAATGCCCTGCTTGTGTCTCATTTCAGGATCCAGCTTCTTTCCACTGCTCAGTGCAGGGCTCGGAAAAAGTCAGCTCCAGCTCCCTCTTGCCTCAGCCCTACCTCCCTGGCTGCAAGAGCAGACGTGGATCCCTGGATCCTGCTAAAAGTGATGGGAAAGAATGTGTAATGCCTCAGCAAGTCCTCATAACATCCCTGTCTGACAATCCCCTTCTCCATTTTTTTTTCCCCCAAAAGGGTAGATCATGCAGATTGTCAACCCTGGTGATTATTGAAAATGTATCAAAATTCGCTTCTCCATTGATTCTCCAAAATGCAAATCATTGAGGGCAAATGATTTCCCTCCACCGTAGACTCAAAGCAAGAGCCCTGGAAGGGTCGCAGTTCTAGGATATATATCTACCATAACATTAAACATCCATACAGGGGACCCAGCCGGAGCTCCTCGTCCCTATCTCTGGCCCTCTGCCCTATCTAGTGCCCACTTCCCGTACCAGCCTATTGATAAGTACTTCCCTTGAGCTGCAAAAGTGCTGCTGGCAGTCAGAATGGCCAGGGCAGGTAGAAAACACATTTGCAGGATGTATCCGAGCCTTAGACCGCAGCTGGCAGTTTCCAGACCCTTCCTCATGGTATTGGAAGGCACAACAAGCTGGCTCGCTCTAGTTGGGCAAACTCCACTTTCTTCTGAGACTCTGCCAGTAGTTACACAGACAATTTCAAGTACATTTATTTCCTCTTTTAAGTCACAAAGATCTCATCCCAAAATGTATGCAAACCACCAAAATAGTCCCAGCTTCATTAATCCTTTATGATAGGAGCAGAAATGTGCAGAATGTCAGAAAGTAAAACAAATCCGTTCAGTGAAAACAGGGGGGAAAAAACAGGGAAAAATGCACTGCAGAAATGCTTTAAAATCTTGCAAACACATCTATGTGATGATGTCCAGCACAGCCGGTTAGGATCCTAAAAGCCCATGGAGTCAGTGAACACAGGTAGAGGAGCATGAGGTGAAGCATTAGGAGGACACTGGAGCTGTGTGAGAGCACAAGCATGTGGAAGGCAGAGAGAATGCGTGTCTGCCTCTGTTCTCTGTTACAAGGAGACTGTGAGAAAGTCAGCTCCTGCTACCCTGCTCACTCTTCTCCCAGCCCTACCTCCCTGGCTGCAAGAGCAGGCGTGGATCCCTGGATCTGGAATCAGTGCTCACTGGAAGCACTGGCAACAAAAACACATTTGTCTCTTACTCCTGCACTTAATTAAAATCCCTTCTGCTGCCGCAGCTCAACGAGGAAGGGGTTACGCGCTAATAAGTGCGTCACGTTCACTGTAAAACACAGACGCCTGGTTCATTCCATTTCCCTTTTACTTCTCAATTCTTCATCATTTAAATCTTTAGCCTTTAACTCTCCCTTGTCATCCTGGCTATAGCGATGAATCTGGGGCTTTGGATCTGGACAGATTTGTGTCCTATAAACGTTTTGTTTAATTGTAGTGAAACAGAGCAAAATCATTTATCGGTTCCAATACGTTCAATGTGGCTCACAGTAGACTGATGCCTGCAGCTCGTCACATTGCCAGATAGCGATTGCATCTTTATGATCAAAGACATGTTTAGATTTTGCGCAAGATTTGATAGATATTCCATTTAGTTGCCTGTATTTCATCTGCTGGGGAAATGTAGACTAAGGTGTTATTCATACTCTGCTTTACCTTTCCATTTGGTATACAGGTTGATGGAAAAAAGACCCAGCATATCTGTTAGCCCAGTGTTCCCCAACTCCAGTCCTCACGTCCCACCAACAGGTCATGTTTTCAGGATATCCCACAGAATGCACTGACAATAATTAAGTCACCTGTGCTGTTAAGGAAAGCAATAAAACATGACCTGTTGGTGGGCCTAGAGGACTGGAGTTGGGGACTCCTGTGTTAGCCTACACCTCTGCATAATCGAATGTCACTGTCTAAAAACATACACCTTAAAGGGGTTGTCTCCTAAAGCCATAAAAGCCTAACGAGGTGAGTTTTAGATCAAGCGTGGTCCTGGACAAAGTTAGTAATGGGGCCCCACCTGTCGAACAATTGTACCAATAACATAGATATACTGAGATGGTTTAAAAGGTGGCTCTCGTGCTTTCTAGGGCCATACTAATATCCTATACTATCATCAAGTAATGGTCCTATACTAGAATCAAATGCTCCTACCATACCAGAATTAAATATTCTGCTATCTCTTTACTGTTACTGCTATACAAGGTTTAAATTACATCACAAAATCGTGACTACTGCCATGCCCTTCACATAGTGATTTGAGTAACATGGGCATTATTGTCATTCTGTTACTGAGTAAAAACACTATTTAAAGGCAAATACTCCCGCCATACAGTGGTCATATAGTAGTAGATACCAGTTCTACAATGGCACTTTGTGAACTATATACAGGATTACAGTGAACTCATAGATGATGCTTTCTCAGATTGTAGTCTCTGGCTTTTGAAATCCTTTTCCCTTAGAAACAAACTTCTATGAAGACTTCTCCAATCCCCTACTTGTTACTGCTACAGTGGGGGAAAAAAAGTATTTAGTCAGCCACCAATTGTGCAAGTTCTCCCACTTAAAAAGATGAGAGAGGACTGTAATTGACATCATAGGTAGATCTCAACTATGAGAGGAAAATGAGAAAACAAATCCCGAAAATCACATTGTCTGATTTGGAAAGAATTCATTTGCAAATTATGGTGGAAAATAAGTATTTGGTCAATAACAAACGTTTGTCTCAATATTTATGTTATATATAGATTTTTTGGCAATGACAGAGGTCAAATGATTTCTGTAAGTCTTCACAAGTTTGGCACACACTGTTGCTGGTATGTTGGCCCATTCCTCCATGCAGATCTAGAGCAGTGATGTTTTGGGTCTGTCGCTGGGCAACACGGACTTTCAACTCTCTCCAAAGGTTTTCTAGGGGGTTGAGATCTGGAGACTGGCTAGGCCACTCTAGGACCTTGAAATGCTTCTTACAAACCCACTCCTTAGTTGTCCTGGCAGTGTGCTTGGGATCATTGTCATGCTGAAACACCCAGCCACGTTTCATCTTCAATGCCCTTGCTGATGGAAGGAGGTTTGCACTCACGTTACATGGCCCCATTCATTCTTTGATGTACATGGATTAGTCATCCTGGTCCCTTTGCAGAGAAACAGCCCCAAAGCATGATGTTGCCACCCCCATGCTACACAGTAGGTATGGTGTTTTTTGGATGCAGCTCATCATTCTCTCTTCCCCAAACACGACTAGTTGTGTTTCTACCAAACAGTTCTACTTTGATTTCATCTGACCATATAACATTCTTTCAATACTCTTCTGGATCATCCAAATGCTCCCTATCGGACTTCAGACGGGCCCAGAAATGTTCTGGCTTAAGCAGGGGGACACGTCTGGCACTGCAGGATCTGAGTCCCTGGCGGCGTAGTGTGTTACTGATGATAGCCTTTATTTTGTTGGTCCTAGCTCTCTGCAGGTCATTCACTAGGTCCCTCCGTGTGGTTCTGGGATTTTTGCTCACCGTTCTTGTGATCATTTTGACGCCGTGGGGTGATATTTTTTGTGGAGCCCCAGATTGAGGGGGATTATCAGTGGTCCTGTATGTCTTCCATTTTCTAATTATTGCTTTCTTGATTTTTTCACACCAAGCTGCTTGCCTATTGCAGATTCAGTCTTCCCAGCCTGGTGCAGGGCTACAATTTTGTTTCTGGTGTCCTTCGACAGCTCTTTGGTCTTCACCAGGGGTTCCCAAACCAATGTGATTTTCAGGATTTGTTTTCTCATTTTGTCTCCCATATTCGAGGTCTACCTGTGATGTCAGTTACAGGCCTCTCTCATCTTTTTAAGTGGGAGAACTTGCACAATTGGTGGCTGACTAAATACTTTTTCCCCCCACTTTACCTCTTTTTCATAGATTGCGCCATATGTCCTTCTCTATTGCACAGACTGCTCTCTATGAACCCATCTTTCCTCCATTTTTCTCGTATTGCTCCCCTCTGTTACACAGTGCTTTTTATGCCCTAAGATTTTATGGAAAATTGCTTTCAAAGGTCCCTTTACTCATTAAATTTTGTTTCCTTCACAGTGTCTGCTCATTTTGCCCTCTTTGGTTACACTGACTGAATACTATGCTCTCTTCTCCTATAATAACTTAAATCCCATGTGTAGCAGAAAGCTGAACACTAATTGTTCAGCTTTTTATTTTCTCACCTGATTCTAGGGGGGAGGGGGAAGAGGACTGTGATTGAATAACCATAGGTCTCTCTATGATTGGGCAGAGAGCTTTACCAGGTCTGCACAATCATTAGGAGGAGAGCTCAGGGATGCAGGAGCAGACTTTCCACGAGCAGGGATGGTGGGGGGGGGGGTGGGCTTAAGCAATTGCCCAATTCACCCCCCCTCCGCTATTGTTAATACTGCTATGATTCATGGGCGTGAGTTATTTTTATTGGTCCTGCTGTGGTTTATTTGAGCTATTCATTAATTACATATATAGCCATACACCTGACCATTTGCTGCTGCAAAAAAGGTGATCAGCCTTTTAATGTATATATTTGGATACCTCACCAATATGTATGCTGAGCAAATACCGCTGTAAACCAAGCTTTAAACATAGATCTATCATTTAGCGATTCTTTTTTTTTAGTGGGGGGTGGCACATGCAGTTTCTTAATAAGGTACATAAAAAATAATTGGTCTTCAGTTAACTGACAGCAAATTTCACAAATTTACATTCTGGTTATTGGCAATGTCCATAGTTTTTTTTTTCTTGTCACATACCTCTGCAGATCACATAATTTATAAGCGTAATGAAGGCTGTATCACTATGGTTATCATATCCTTTTATGTAGGAATGCAAACATTATATATGTAGAGTATAATATAAGCAAAAGTGGCATTATAAAAAACATGGCATAAAATGTTATTATTCCCTTATAATGCTCATTTGAGCTTTGGATGTAGCGAGAAAGGAAGGTGACATTATAAAAGGGATGAGCCAAGAAAGGAACACGTCATAGCTATGATCATTGCTTTTATTAACAATATTATAGACCCTGATTATGCATGGGGAATGTTAAGTATGCCATGTACTGAATTGTAAATGTTTCAATTAACAGTGAAATTACCGGTGTAAGAGGGAAAGACGTTGATGGGACAAATTATTGATAAGCAGAAGGTGTTATTGAAATTAGAATGATACCGTTGATTATTTTTATGGGACTAGTCATATAAGTGAGATTTTCTATGTGTTTATTGTGTGTTCTGAGAGAACCTGAGGCAAACTCAATATTTATCATAGGAATTTTTTAGAGGAATCTCGGGGGAAGCTGAATACTTCATTTCAAGTCTTCATTTTTTTTAGTAGCTTTACCCATCAAAATATAATTAAAAACGGACACTGCCTTTATTTATACAAATTCTTAAATTATGGTAAATAGACATCAAGGAGGTGGGGGGGGGGCACAATCTTTCAAACATGATGGGGGTCAATGTCTCAATTACATTCTCCTTGTTACTCTTAGTGTGTGCATGTTACAAAAAAGATACTTTTTTAATCAATTGCTGTCTTGTGTATTAATATACAGGACATAGATATAATGTTTAATTAGATATACCAATTCCGTAATAAAGATTACAGAATAGAATTTGAACTCCAGAAATAATGGCTTGTTAGTAACACCATATAAGATCTATTTACAGGGAATTACATGGGGGTTTTGTTGTTGGCAATACTTCCTCTTCAAAGAATGCTTAATAATTGAATATTCTGGCTTCATGAAACATACCTTAAGCAAGTGACCCAGCTCCATTTTGCAGAGTTCCCCTGTCACCACTCTACAAGTAACTTGGAACTGGGTTGATGTAGAATAGGGTGTATCATGAGTAAGCCCATATCTCACAGAAACTCCAGATCATAAAAGCCCCACAATTGCCAATTGAGAGTTTTATTGTTGCTGATTCCATATCATTTTCTCTACTTGATCTGGAAAAACAATAAATGCAGGCCCTTGACCCTGTATAGGCTCAATGAACAATGATATTAACATGGGTTCAAGGCCCTAACTAGACTTTGTATAAGAGACAGGCAGTGTGAGCTTTGGGCCCAGGAGCTAACAGATCCCATCTTTCATCCTGGAGTTCTTCTATAATTCTGGAACCATCTAAGAAGAACATAATCTACCGTACAAGTTCACATTGTAAAGTGGACAGGGAAGGGGAAAATTCACACTTCTTCACTCTATGTAGCTAGGATCAGGCCTACCATGGAAAACTTATTTCCAGGACCATCTCTGCTGGAGGCAGTCCCTCAACTGAACAAGCCCAAAAGTTCATAGGTCCCAGAAGATCACCACCTTATTTCTGTGACACTGCTTAGGCTCTGCAGGGCAGCAAGTGTCGCTGCTCTGTCTCTTAAGCATTCTGTACCAGCTATAATGCTGCAACCCTGGGCAACCGGCTTTAAATACAAAATGCTAACCTGAGGACAGTGGCACCATCAACAGGGTGATCGCTGGTCAGTGCAGTAAAAATATATATAACCTAAAAGAAATAAAGCCGTTTAAAAATACTAGATATACCAATAGCAATTAAACATATCACAAATATTTTGAGCATTAAAGGTGCTTACATACACCCTTTACACTACATACCATAGAAATAGCCCCGAGATAGATCACTCCCTATTCCTAATTGCCTTATACCACTTGCTTAGGAAATGCTAATGTGCATTTGGTCCTTTCAAAAAGCTTTTACAAATTAGAAAGAGATAATTATTTTGAAATTAGATTAGTCGCATAGACAGACACATAGTAAGGAGAGAGTGATGGATGGAGAAATAGATACGTAGATAAATAAATAGACTATGTATGATATTCATGCCCATGTTATTCTTCGTCTCCTATGCCGCATAATACATAACTGCAAATAATATTGCTGTGTGTATGCATTTTATAGACTTTATTGTTCTGAGAATCTGGCTTGTAGCAATACATTCTTTCTTTGAAAGACTTCTGACAATCATAAAAGCGGCACAGCTGCTAGATGATATCCTACTAATATGTTCTCAACATGGTCTGCTAATTAGTTACATCTCACTCACCTACTGTTTTGTTACATGGAGTGGAGTAGTGACTTGGAGAGTTTTTGAGAAAAACAGAGGAGATAAGAATGTGAAAACTACAATGAATGGTGGGCAGTACCCCCTGAGGGTTTGGCAGCCTGTGGTTCAACAGCTGTTGTTGCAACACAACTTACATGAACCTTGGTGTGCTACTTAGATGGCCCCATGCTGTCACTTCGAAGTGATAAGCAGAGGGATACATTACAATGTGCACTATAGAAGATGATTAATAGGTTTTCTAAAGATAGATCTATAGTTCAAAAAGGGTTTCTCTTGAACACTGACTTTTTGTTTAGACTCTTGTGATTATTTTGATAGAACTAAAGTTTGTGTTTTCTGAAGACACCCCTGGCCGTTAAATGAGGTATCCACTACAAATTCTGTTCCACATTGTTTTAAATTGAATTACAAGCTAAACTATGACTATCTATCTATGGATCTGTAAAAACATAAAAACTAGTTCCTCGCCCCTGACCGGGTCGCCCAAGGGTCAGTTTTCTTATCTACTGATTTGCTATTCCCCCAATGCTTAGTTTAGTTTGCCAAAGTGGACAAAAAGGTTTTGGATTTGTCTGACAGGTTAAAATTCCCCTTAAAAAAAAAATTCCCTTCCCTCTGAGGCCCCTGTGAACGTATGTGTGTGAGTCAGGAGGAATAGCGGTGTGTAAGTTGCCTTTAATATTGGATTGGTAACTAAGTAATTTCAACTTTAAAATAATTTCTAAGACCATTACCATACCCAAATTTTGGAAATATTTCAAAAAATTTTCTATTTTTTTTTTTTTTTTCTTTTGTATCAGTCTTGTTCAACAAATGAACTTCACACACTTTAAGTAAATTAATTTGACATAAATGTGTAGGATAAGCTTTAAATTTGGTAGATATTAAGAAAACTATGAAAAATTCTATGTACTCAAATTCAAAGCTTGACACTGGCTTTGAAAACATTGGTCATAAAGAAGCACAACCGATACTCATAAAGGCAATATCGCATCACATAATCCAAATGACTTTATTAATAATTAAAAATGGAAAAACATCAAAATGTTACAATAAATTACAAAAGCCTAAATTAGGTTAGGTTGAGAAAGGTCCCATACACATACTTTAAATAGTAATGGTAAAAAAAAATTGCCCAACGTCGATATGCCTCATGTACCATCAATTAGCCAATTACCTGATCTAAAAAATACACAATATGCACAAAAGTAAATAAATGTGACCACAATTACAGGGTGATAAAGATCTCTTATTAGAAAAAACAAACCCATCATCGCTTCAAATTGAAGCGGGGACCTTGATTTGGCTACAGAAACACTGAAATCTACCTGTTATAACCAATCAATCCACCATTTATCAGTGTGTGTGAATAGATCTTCAACATTCGCAAAACAATTATCGATTATCTTATAACCTCCCTCTTGACAATGTTATTTTGTTTTTAAAACTTACACTATAACACGCATTTAATTGAAGCCTTTTCTTAAAAGTAATTAGGAATTAATTTTATAGCAGAATCAAGAGATAAAAAAGATTAACCAGTATATGAACGCATAGGGCACAAATCTATTCGTGATTTGACCCTAAAGGACAAAATTTCACCCCACTATCAAAACAACAGAAAACCATATCACACATTTCGCCGATAGTATTGGTCGAGCCATTCGAGAAAAGTTAAGTTCGAGTCGAACTTCATGATTTTTTAGAACTGGAGCTGAACCGAACATTTTACTGTTTGTTCGAGTTCAACATGGCGTTCGACACGCTATTTTTATAGCTTAAAGGGCGACATGTCCGAAAATGGGTGTCGCCGCAAAAGTTTTTAGGCGCATTAAATCAGTGTTGTGCCCCAGAAAGTACGATCCTCTAAAAAATCTGGTGTCTGGTATGCCTTGCATAATAAACATAATGCGCCTAAAAAAGCGCATTGCGCCAATTGCGGCACATAGCCTATCATTGATAGTGTATGTAATGCGCCTATTGAGGTCCATTGCGCAACGCAGGCACATAACACATCATTACTAGTTTATGTAATGCGCCTCAATTGTGTTATGGAGGCGCACAGCGTATCATTTTTAGGGGCATTAAAATGTGTTGTGTCCGGCGTATAATGTGCCTAGTTTTGGTGTACTGTTATGGATGGTAAATACAGCTTCTCCTCACCTGTATAGGTATAAAAATTAACTTGAACACCTTCTCCCATTGACTTTAATGGGGTTTGAGTCAAACCTTTAACCGAACACACTGAAGTTCGAAGTTCATCACTATTCACCTTTGTCTTTGTCCTGAGGCATGTATAAAGGCGAGGGCAAATGGGGGGCTGGTGTTCTTCTCCTGCCTTTGCCACCAGGAGCACACGTCAATCTCTGATATACAACTAGCTAAATAAAGATTTAAGGTCTTAAGAATTGTTCTTGTCAACTGTCTGATCAAAAATTAATTCTATGTACCCAACAGCTAATGCTCCAAAGTCAGATTGTTACACGCTAAGTTCGAATAGTGCTCAATGTTGTAGAAGATCATGATTTTGCATGTATGCATCACATTTGTTCCTGCTGCTATAGATGTGATAGTAATGCTGATTTGTGTACATACCATTGTAAAAGGTTTCCCTTATGTATGTGCTGTATATAAAGTATTTTTATAAAACACAAGTTTCCAAAGGGCTGAAAGTCATTAGATAAAACATTGTAAATTTGAATGCATTAAAGGGAATCTCTGCTCATTATAGTTAGCATGGTGAAATGACAGTAAGCTGATCTCAGGGTGTCTTGCTGGTCATAGGTAAACTTTGGGGGTCCTGGAAGCAACTTTTCGGACACTCAGTCGTGCACATTACACATTTCCTATTGAATTGAATGCATGAGCATGACTGTTCTGTATAAGGAATAAATACTATGAATATCTGACAGATGTGGACCCACAGTTAGGCTGCGTCCCCACTGCAGAGGACAAATACCGGTCGGTTTACCCGGCCGGTATTTGTCCTGTTTTGCGGCCATCCCCACGGCCGCGGGGGGAGGGGGGAGCGGCTTTACTCCACGATGAACAGAGAAAAGCCCTCCCCCTTCACATTCAGAACCACAGATTCCGAAAACCGGACGGAAGAATGTGCTTGTAGAATGTTTTACGGCCGGATCGCGGGCGGAAAAGCGGCTGGACCGCGGGCGGAAAAACCAGCAGACGGAAAACCCATGCAGTGGGGACTGCTGCACGGGTTTTCTATAAAGCACCATTCTGCTGATTTTCGGCTGATTTTTCAGGTGGTCTGCAAAACCGCAAACCGTCTGAAAAACCGTCCGAAAACCCGTGCCGTGGAGACATGCCCTTAAAGGGGTGTTCTCACCATGCTAAGTCTGCTTTAGACAGCATTGGGTTCATAGTTGCTGTTTAGGCTAGAGATGGTTTTACAGCAGTGATTGGCATATCAGGCCATGCTAGGAATAGCAGAGCTGTAATAAGTAGGGCAGAAGGCTACAGAGCTCTAAACGGCTAAGTAATTTGCCGATCACCCGTTAACTTTAAACATCTGGGCGTTGGCTGTATATCTCTGCACAGGCGTTCTAGAATGTCCGTGCAGAGATTCCAGCTGTACACTGTTTGCAGCTGTGCAGGTGGAGAGTTGGCTATCGGCGATATCTGGCCTCTCTGTTAAAAAGGCACTTATGGTTTATTACAGTGACTGCATTTATACTGCCGTGGCTCAGTAACTGCAAGAGATGCCAGGTCTTATCAGACCCAGATCAGCTTGCAGTTGGTGCAGGGGATGTATTTTCATTGGACTTCTCCTGTAACTGGGGCTAATATTTCAGCCACAAAAGGTCTGTCTGACTTTATTGAGTACACAATATGCAAAATAAAGTAGTAGTAAAAAATTTTTTAAAAAAATGCGTGCAAAAATAAAATTTTATTACAATTACCACAAGACAATCCTATAAATGTATATCTCTCTTACATATGATTGTACATGATGGTAAAATGACACCATTACAAAACTTATTTTAGCGCCACTTTTGCTGTTATAAAAAAATAAAATAATAAACTTGTCAAAAAGACTTTTTTTTATTTTAAGGGAAAATAGTTGAAAAAAATTAAATTTCATAAATGTAAAGCCCACCATATCATAGGAAAAAGTCTTGAAAACTATTAGAGTAACCAAGTGCAAAGTGAAAGTGTTAAAGTATTCAAACCTGCTTGTACTACAAAATATCAAGTCAAGGGGTGTTAATGGCTGATCAGAAACTTGTTAAAATTTGTCAGTAAACAAGCCCCGTGCTGCTGATAAGAAACAGCATGGACTGACATCACCATCCTGACCAGGACTATAGAGCCTGTTGGAGCAGAAAGAGGTGGCAAGTAACTAGGAAAGCTTGTGTACACAAGCAGGAGATAAGAACTGTTCTAGCTCTGAAGGGAAGCAAAATCAGAACAGCCCTATACATACTAATGATTTACTCTGGATATATGGCCTAGCAGCAGCCTCTGTGTCACTTCATTGCTTAGCAATCTTTCTTTTAGGACAAGCATTTACAATACAGGTCCACTGATTAAATCACACATGAAGAACTGTCATTATACTTCAGAGATTTAAGCATCAAATGACATGGCTAGAATAATACACAATTTCTTTGACTGCATTCTGCTATTATTAATTGAAGAACCAAACTGAACAATCTATCAGCATCACATAAAAATGAATTAGTATTGGTTTTATTACTGCTGTTATTATTAATCTGCTGTGTGTACACTGGGGGCTCCGACTAGCGGCTGGAATCATCACTGGAAGGAACAGGAGACGTCTGAAGCCTTTTCAAGCTAGTAAACAGCATGAATGTCGCATTGTTGCATTTCACTGTAGCATCCAAGCTCTAACATGTAATTTGATAGCGTGCAAAGAAGTCTTAAGGGAAAACACAATACCCCCCTACTGTGCTTATGGCATTATTTTCATTACATATGGTTTAGGGGGATGAGTGCTTGCTACTGCAGAACATTGAAGACACTGAGCTTTCTGTCGCATGCAGATGTTAGTCTACAAAACAGTGTGAACTGCACATATATACATATGCCTTCCCATGTAGATTATACTAGTGTGCCACTTATTCACCTGATTATTGTTCTTAAGCTTTGTCTTGCGTGCTAACAACTTTTTATCCATATTGCCCTAAAATTAATGATGCTCTAAAATAATATTACTCTCTAACTGTATTCTACATGTAATATAGATCAACATCGCTGTCACATTCATTTACTACTAAGCTCACAGAGGACAAGTTCTTTTGGTCTGTAGTTCAGAAATCGACCCTTGGGTGTATTCACATGGTGCAATTCTGTTGCGGTAAAAAACTTCACCATGCATTTTTTTTTCTGTGAATTGCTGCACTGTTGTGATGTGATACTTGGCTATGTGATTTACAGGTTAAACTCATTAACATGTTTCAGTTTTTTTTTTTCCTACTGTGCCATGTGGGCACACCCTTATCTGTGGCCAATAGTCGCATGATATTAGTTGTGTTATCCATCCAGTAACATACACGCAAATATTTGGCTCTCTTCGTGCAAATATTTTTTTGAGGTTGTAACAGCTGTATACAAGTAGTTGTAAATATTGTATATATTTTGTGTATCTATACATACATATATTTCTATTCTCTGTGCTTGTCAATATGTATCACTCTTTCTGTAGATATAATACATGCAGATAGGGATAATTAAATACAAGCAGGGCTGGTTCTGGTGGCTCCGGTTCCACTGTGAAAGTCTATAGTACTAATGAGTGACATGCAACATTCCCAAACTAATGAGCAGTTTAGTGCAACTTTAATGCATGGGGACTCTGACACCTGTGTTATCGGCCACTGATTGCATGAATGAAAATTTGAAGACTGGTATTTCATCAGGGTATAACAAATCTAATTGATACATTGTCTGGGATGATGATTAATATGTTGCATCTCTTAGAATGAAGTCATGTGAAACCGCCTGGTTACTAGTTTATTACTTCCTAACAACCACATGCTTTTCAATGAAGCTGTTAGGAAATATTTCAATAAGAATCTAAACCATATTACTTGACTCTAAAAATGGATTTTCTCATCTGGCTGTTTCACAGAGCCTATAATTTACATCCAGCCTCAGGCCCCCAATTCATGTTCAGGCTGTGGGACATTCTACAGGATTGACTGACTTCTCAGCTCTGCTGTTCCTAGCTGAGCCTTTTAGAGAGATGGAGGGATTTTAACAGTAGGGCACACAGCTACAGAGCTCTAAAGGGTTAAGATTTTTCAGTAAGAAATTTTAAACAAGCTCCTATTTTGCTGATTAGACACAGCAGGGTGTAACATTACCATCCAAGCCCGGGCTGTTATAAGAAGCACTCTACCAAGAAGCAAAATCAAAACAACAATGTAATTAGTAACGGTCTTTACTTTTTAAGAATCTCTCTCCTCTTCTGTCTCCCTCTTTCAACTTTTCTCCCCCTCTTTCCCTTTCTCTTGCCCTCTCTTCCCTTTATCCGGTTTTCTCCCCCTCTTCCCCTTCTCTCCTCTGTCCCCCTCTCCCCATCTTTCCCCCTTTCCCTCTCTACTCCCCTCTCTCCTCCTCTCTTCCCCTTCTCTCTTCCCCTTCTTTTCCCCTTTTTCCCTCTCTCCCCTTCTCTTTCCCCTTCTTTTCCCCTTTTTCCCTCTCTCCCCTTCTCTCCCCCTCCTTCCCCTCCTTCCCCTCTCTCCTCCGCATCTGTGTCTAACTGTACCCACCTATTCATTGCCTACTACCAAGAGTTTGTCTATAAAGAAGCTACACCCTTTGTTGAAAAAAGTTAGTAAAACCCATAATAAATGTAAGGCAAAGCATACATGCATTTTTTTTTTCTTGCTCTGATGGTCTATCTATCTATCTATCTATCTATCTATCTATCTATCTCATATCTATCTAATCTATCTATCTAATCTATCTATCATATCTATGTTATCTATCTAATTTATCTATCTATCTATCCATCCATCCATCCATCTTTGGACTGCCACATAGGGGAAATGCCCCTTGGAACCCTGGCATGATGGGCCACTAAGAATAGTAGGTTTGAGTTTGCCTTTCTTTCTCTGAATTTCTCCTGAAAAGCAGTCAACAGTGGCATGTGCAGTCATGTACAATAACTGAAGAATGAGTCCCAAGAATCAGCTCCACTGGTGGGCCCAAATAAGTCAAATCTATTAGTGGCCCCAAGAATCAGCTCCACTGTTGGACCCAAATAAGTCAACTCTATTAGAGGACACCAAGAATCTGCTCCACTGGGGACATCATGGGTCAACTCCATTGGTGTGCAGCATTGGTACAAACTGATCCCTTTTTTTTTGGGAGGTGAGTACAGTTAATAGGTACAATAAAACCCAATAAATTTGCTAGTGGAGGATTATGTTAAAAGGACTGGTGGCAAGATTAAATTGACAGAGGAAGGCTGAGGGGCATTTCATGTGGTCAGAACCACAGCAATGACATGTTGGTGAAGGAAATGCAGTGGAAAGTAATGCTAATATACTCAAAGCTGATCAAGAGGGTTACAGAAAGGAGGACACATGCCAAGCAAACAGTCTCTTACATATGGAATTTGCATTGCATTATAAAATGTATGTGCTATGACTTGTAATTTGCCTTTAGACTAAAGACAGAAACAAAAGATTGGGTCAGCCAAAAGTTAAGAAATATGTCTCATATTGTTTTGCTGAAAAACAAGCTGTCGAGAAAGGGTCCATAATACCTTGAGTATTGATTTATGCTTATTGTCCTTTACCAAGTGTCATTCTTCTCTTGTGCCTGAAAAGAATGATTTCACAATATTTAAAAATAATGCAGGTAAAAGTAATTCTACTAAATGACAGAAGTGATTTTCTAAAAGCTACTCAAAAATATGTCACTTAATAGGCTGCTACTAAATACACTGGAGTATTATGTATTCTTGTGGTTTTTCAGTAAACGACAATTTTCTATACACAGAATTCTAATAAAACTTGTAGTGGAACTGGCTTCACTGAAACATATAGACATGGCTAATATCTTATTTGAGGAATGTCTTCCTTTTTAGCTGTTTAGTCTCTGTAAAACTATGGTTAACGTCAGGGGTCCTGACATGACAATGCAAAACATTTCATGGCAGCTAAAATTGTTATATAGCCATTATTTATTTATTTTTTGTATCAACATTTAGTAAGGCAATATCTATAACTCTAGCACAATTTTAATATTTGGAAACAAAATTTGTTCAAGTTTTATAAATTTTTAATGTGTGCTAAAAGGTTCTTTATACATTTCATTTGGTTGGTCTACTACAATGTTCTAATCAGGAAAGCTACAAGTCTCTCTTGTTAATAAGGTCTTATGTAAAATGGTGTTCCCGAAATAAAAATATTTGTTTTGTAAGTGTATATATCTGGGAGCATTTTTGTGGTGGAAAAAGAAGGGACATGGTTTTTAAGAAATATACACAAAGCTATGTAATTTATATGTTATATCTTTTAAACATATTGGTCTGTAAGAGTTAAATGTAGCTAGACTTTGCTTTACTTAGGACATTTTATTACCAAGATTATGAATCTGAAAAAATGGTCCCTCAGTTACAATGACCTAAGGATAAAATATTCTCACTATACAATGGTCTTTCCTTGGACATTGAAACCACTCACCATACAATGTCAGACTCTGCTGTTCTTCAGCTCATGTGATTAATGGAAATTTCAACCGATTATCATGAACATTTGACTTAAAAATAATTTGTATTAGTGAAGTAAATGCAGTAATTGGTGGTTCTTAGTGCCTTTCTACAGTACAGAGTGATGCTACATGTTCTGTACAGAACAATTCAGAGACAGGTGCTGTGTAGTGGGAGGCATCCGCATGACTCGGCAAGTGGTCGGGGAGGGTTGTTTGGTTGGAAAAGTTGAGGGGATTCTAGTAAGAAAGAGGCTTGGACAGAAAGGGGGCAGTAGATGGGTCGCGTTAGTCACAAATCACGCGATGCTAGGATCAAGAATGGGCTGGAGATGGGCGCAGCATAGGGGAGGCACCCGCATGACCTGGTGAGCAGAAAGTGGCAAGGGAGAGATTGTTGTTAGGAGGAGTTGAGGGGAGATTATTTGCATGACTTCCTTCGGAGCAGGGAGCAGATATGCACAGCAGAAATCAAGGAAGTTCTACCCTCCGGTCCGTTTTTCCTTTTTTGTGTTGTCTTGCTGGACAGTGAATGAGCGAGTTGTTGGTATGGAGGAATGGATTTGTGTGGAGGTTATTTTCTTTAAATCCAAAATATCCTATAGTATATAATACCACTGAGAAATGAAATTATTACCAAAATACAAGCTCAAATAGAAACATTCATCTAAAATATAACTTTTAATAGTACTACCATAAAAAATACAAATAATATAAAAAATTCAAA
Source organism: Phyllomedusa bahiana (assembly GCA_025379985.1). Lineage (NCBI taxonomy): Eukaryota > Metazoa > Chordata > Amphibia > Anura > Hylidae > Phyllomedusa > Phyllomedusa bahiana. The sequence continues at coordinate 261,238 of JAODAL010000416.1, forward strand.
CCACAAAACATGATATGGAAGGTGTAGGAGAATGCCCAGGGAGTCAATAGTAGTAGAGTCCCAAAACCTAAACTACCCCCTTTAAGGACACCTAATGCTCTCCCCTTTGAACGTAGGGAACCCGCCCCGAAAAGGGCGACCCGGTAAAGCAGTCCCCTATATAGCCCTATCAGTCCCTTAATAGTTCATGTGCGATGGACATACAATCTAAGGGCAATGAAAATATGAATCAGCACCATCACATGCATATAAATAGACTCCCCGGGCCTAACAACTATATTTGCAAACAAAGTCCTAAGATATTCCCCAGACGCTGCGTTTCGTCCCAATCTCAGGGACTTCTCAAAGGGGTAAAAAAAGAGAGTGAACATCCAAAACAACAAGTGTTGTGCTAGTTGGAATAAATACATAATACCTTTTTGACGGTCATCTCACCAGGCTGTGTGCCCTCAGTCATCGGGTGAAACAAACCCTACCTACCACTACCATTTGATAAAAGCCCCCGCCAATCTAATCTCACAAAACCTGATCTGAAATGCAACTATACATTTTGGGCATCTATAAACTGGTATAAATTTGTAGCTCCATTTGGCAAGCGGGACGCGCTTAGATATGGAGGCGGTCCGCCCATCTTTACTTACCTGCGCATGACTTTGGGAATCTTTTGACCAATCGGCCATTTTTGAATATCCAGATGCGAAATGGAGTTTTTTGGACGCCGCTCCTTTTTTTGGCGGCAGCAGTAGTTCCCCTTTTACGGGTATGTTTCGAAGTACAGGTTGGAGAGATTAGATTGGCGGCGCTTATCAAATGTTAGGACTAAACTCTAAAAAGAGACTTTATGGAAGTCATTTGGGGTAGTGGATCGTTTGCCCCCTAGAGTACACAAACCCCTCTATATCCCCGACCTAGGGTTGGTTTTACCTATGACTAGGCAAAAAACTAAAAAACCCCGGGGGATGACCGAAAAAGATATTATGTATTTTTACCCCTTGAGAACCCTCGATTGGGGCGAAAGCAGCGTTGGGAAAAATCTTAGGACTTTTTTTTCTATTATTTTTTAGGCCCCGGGGGTCTATTATATACATGTGAATTTCTGTTCATATTTTCATTGCCTTTAATTTTATGTCCAACCACATGAACTATTAAGGGGCTGATTAGGGCATATGGAGACAGTTTTCCGGGTCGCCCTTTTGGGGGGTTCCCCATGTTTTTAAGGGGAGCATTTGTGTCCTTTCAGGGGGAGTTTAGGATTGATCCTATACTATTGACTCCCCGGGGATTCTCCACACCTTCCTATCATGTTTTGTGGTTTGAATTTTAATACATTTTTTTTTTTATGTACACTATTAAAAGTTATATTTTAGAGGAATGTTTCTATTTGAGGTTATTTTCTTGCCATAGTGACCTTTGGGCAGTTAGTGGTCCTTGGAGTTGGTGAAAAATGGTGGTGGGGAGTCATAACTGTTAATGGGTCCCCAAGTTTATGGTGTACATTCTGTTTTTTCTGGCAAAGGTGAGGCTTTTTCAGGGTGGAGTCCATGGGAGTCAGTGAACTGTTTCAGCCATAAGTGGTGGCTTACAGTGCCCTCGAGCCAGGGGTGATTGCTGAGGGTAATAACAACGGTAGAGTTATGTTAAGACATTTTAATTTCCGCCAGATCTTTGTATCTCCTTGGATCACTGCCCCTATTTTCTGGTTGTGGATTTTTGGGATGGTTTTTGGTTGTTTTGGTAAAATTATAACTATGGTTAGTTTTATTTATGTTTGCATGTAGTTAAAACGACTGTTTTGGCCAAAATTATCCAAGCTTAGCATTCTGTATTCTTTAATGGGAAAAAGGGCATGGTAGTCTAATAGGGAGGTTTGGACAGAAAGGGGGCAGTAGAGGGGTCATGTTAGCCACAAAATACGTGATGCTAGGGTCATGCTCTTTACATGTACAAGGATGAGCGGCTCCTTTGGGCACCATGCGAGGGCCCCATTTTTTTTTTTTCTGGTGCTTTGTGAATAAAGTATATGCCCTAAAGAAGCTCCTCTCCTACAAAAAAGAAAGGGATTTACAGCTTCCTTCAGTTTTTACTCATGTTATATGTAAGGACTTGCTTTATCTCTATTAGTGTTCTCCTTAATTTCTATTTACTTTGCATTATTTTGGGTGACATTTTCGGGCTTCAAAACCAACTACCAGTTTTCCATGAAGTTACGGTTTCAACATACAATGGTGGTCCCAGAGTCATTTTTTTTAGGGGTTTGAGATACCTCTATATCCTGATCTAGTCACTTCTTATGACCTTCCTGGCACAGCATATATTCTTGGAAATCAATCACCTCCACCATCCCCATCTTTTTTACACTTCTGGTTTGAGTCCTCTTAAAAATTGGCTTTGTTAGACTGTTTTAAAAAATTCTAGTTATATACTTGCCTACATAATTAGCCTGTAATGATAGCAGCATGCAACATAAGCACAGAATGAGAATGGCTGGTAGTACATGAAAAACCTGATGTTTTTGCACTTGCTTTGTCTATGTAAAGGTTATAAAGGTAAACTTAGCATTGTATGAAGACAATGACACTGCCCTGATTGTGGATTAGTGAATGTGTTTTTATATCCTCAATGACCAGACTGTACACAGAGAACATGTACTGTAATATTAACAACCGTCTTTACTGCCAAAGCACGTGTGGCTTGTGCCTAATAGGATTTGTTACCCATTATTTTTCCTCTGCTTACTGGCTCACAGCAATACTTATACATTATATTATATAACCATATATTATATTACATAACACAAATCACGAGCTAGTCACGGAATCTCCTTAAGTGTACAATGAAGAGGGCATGCTGTGAAGTATATACATTTTTAATTACTCAATGTCCAACCTTATATATTTTTTTTATGTACTGAGAAATAAATTATCTGGCTGAACATCCAGCAGCAACAATATTTATAACTAAGATTCCTTATTCGCTGTGGACAGAACAGATCTACCTTCCTTTTATATGTGATTTTCCTGAAATTTTCTATTTATAATCCATTCACTTTTAATTTTGCTGCTTATGCCAGTTGGCAAATTCATTTGCCTTGGGTGGTACCGTAGCACCCCTACAAAAACACTGTAGAAAAACACTATTATTTCTTTCATTCAATTCGTATAACTGATTATTAACACAGTATGTAGGATTTGCAACCATGGGGATGCAATTGGTTGATGGAAAGCTGGTCCAAGGAACCAAATGTTACAAATGTTCTAAGTTACCTGTCCCCCTGTTTACCAAATATATACAAGTTTATTGTAATTATTATTCTACTGCATGTCCATGTTACAGTTTGTTTTATAACTGTACTGTAGAAAAGTGTTTGCATTTTTTTTTTTTTGATGCAAAAAACAAGCATATTCCTCTGGCAGGGAATAAATACATTAAATACTAACTTTATACTTTACTTCACAACAAGGCCTTGCTCACACAATGATTTTGGCTCATTTGGCATGGACTTGGCAAGTATCCTGGTCTAAAATATTTAAGTTGCATACACAAGTGCCATCCACAGTAGAAATCTAGCTTAGATTTCTGCTGCAGGTTCCACTAGAAAAATCCAATGTGTGAACATATTCTAACTAATACCATACATACGATGAGTATTTCAAATTAAAATCCACCCTGAACACCACCTGAAATCTCGTTTGAAACTGAAAGTAAACCATTCCCATTGACCTCAATAGAAAGTATGTGTTGTAGTATTTTGGCATAAAAAAGTGGGGAAATTTACTATTGATGTTAATGGGAGGTGGGGCTAAAAGCCTTTTGTAAAACGCACCCAAAAATTTGCATGTGATTTTTAACGTGAATCCACATCAAAACCACATAGAAATGAAAGAGGCTCATTTCTGACTTAGTGAGTAAAAAAAAAAAAACGACCCTAGACCCACATGTAATACTAGGTGAAATATTAGGTGAAAACTGCGTCGTCCGACAAGTAAATTTTACTCGTCGTTTGGACATGCCTTTATGAGAATTCAACAAAATGTATGGCTCCTACCATGATTAAATATATGCCAGATCAGCCCTGAGATAATCCCATTTTATTTTTTGATAATATTTTTACTTTTGTACTAAGTGCGAAGAAATCTATCCTTTCTTCTTGTCATGCTCCAGTGATGATAGTGTCTACAGATTCGCAAATCCAAGCATGACAGTGGTAATTATTATTGTTTCCTCATTTGATTTATAAGTAGTATGTAACATTTGCCCAATTTGGTCCAGGGCCAACAATACAAGAAGGGTGATAAAGATTATTTATATAGTAAATAAAATTAAAAAAAAAGAATGCTGCACAACTCCTCAGCTTAGATGCCTAGTTGTCTCTTTTGTCTCTATTTGCAACTTTGTATAGCCTTCAATGCTTTAAATTCAACATCTACCATGGATATCAAATTGCTTCAGTCAATCGTCTACTTTATCATATCCAGTGGCACCAGACAATGGTTCCCATTGCCTTCCTCCCTGAATGCCTTGAGTATAAAGTCCCTGGCCACTAAAATACACCAGTAACTGAATATTAAGGAACTACAATTTGAGACAAAGATTTTAAGTCCTTTTTTGCAGATAATGTAGGATATAAGGTCCACATTTACATCTCTCAGGATATCAAATAAACTCAACAATATTAAAGCATCCCTAAACATATTGAAGCAAAAATATAATTGCAGATTCTTTTCTTTTCATCACTATCAAAATATTTTATGGCCACATATCCAGTCCTAAATAATAAAAACATCACCAAATTGTTCCAAGATCCGAAGGCTCTTTCAGATAAATGAAATTAATGATTTATATCATTGTTTCCTTTTTAAAAAGTTAATACTTACATAACTTCTATGCAAGTATTGACCTCCCCCTCTCACAGCCCCCCAAAAAATACTTATACTTATTGGTACAAGTCACCATAATCTTTAATAGAAAAGACTTGGGTTATCCCTAAGAGAGAGGAAGCAAAGTTGCAGATCTGTAGATACTACCAGGGGCACCACAAGGCAGTTTTTTCCGGGGCTTGAGCCCCGGATAAAAATACCGCTGTCCCGAGCCTGGTCCATACCGGAGAACCAGCGGTAATAAAAATCTGCCCCAACACATTTGATTTATCAAAATAAATAATATGGTTACCAAATAATACATCTGTTCATGGAGCAGATATACCATCCCTATTACCGTCATACTGTTACTAAAACAAATCCCACATAACACTGCATGAACCATGGCCACATGCGAGCACCACATACTGACTACTAGTTGGACACAGACTTTGCAGAAATGTAAGTGATTATAGTGTAGTTACAGCCAGTGACTCACCAGTGACATCTTTTCTGATCAGAGTGGTACTCTTGCCTTGTTTTTTTCCCTTAAGACGAGTCCGCCATGATGACTTCTCCCAGCCACAACTCATCTCTGCAGAATTTACAGCACAAATATCTTAGAATCCTCACTTTTTCAGCATCTCCTTACCCGTTCCCAATTTCTGTACAAACTCTTCATTGAGCGATAGGTGGAGGGATATGGGATCATAGGTGAGAGCTGTATTTTGCAGGGGAGGAGGCTAAGAACCACAGCTTACAGACACAATTTCCCGGGAAAAAAAAAGAGGACCAACCTGAAGGTTGTGCTGCAGCTGTGGCCCATACCACCAGCATCATATTGTGCGGCCCGAACTCCGTTACCTACACCTCCAGATGATCAGCTACAGCCATTACCTTTACGGGGTGCAGGAAATAGAGTTTAGTACTGTTACCATTTTTGTAGAGTTTATATTAAATAGGTATATAAGCCCCCATGGTCAGTAGGTAGGTATACAAGTCACCTCTTTAATTAGGTCCCTTCCTTAGGTATCCAAGTAAATAGGTTCCCTTCTTAGTCAGGTAGGTATATAAGTCCCCTCCATAGTTAGGTAGGTATATAATTGCCCCTCCTTAGTTAGGTAGCTATATAAATACCTTCCATAGTTAGGTAGATATATAAATGCCCCTCCTTAGTTAGGTAGTATAACTAAATATTATATATATATATATATATATATATAAAATATATAATATATATATATATATAATATATATATATATAATATATATATATATATATATATATATATTGTGTGTGTGCACCCCTCACTTAAGTAGCTCTATAGGTCCCCAGTGAGTTAGGTAGCGCTATAGATCTAAAGTCAAGTAGCTCCATGGTTCCCCAATCAGGACCTATTAAGCAACCTACTGTTACCTACCTAAGTTGGGTAGGTAGCTTCATAGGTCCCCAGTCAGGTAGGGAGCGGTAGGTAGCTCAAAGCTCTATAGGTCCACAGTCAGGTAGGTATCTCCATAGATCCCCAGTCAGGTAGCTCCATAGGTCCCCAGTCAGGTAGGTAGCTCTATAGGTCCCCAGTTAGGTAGGTAGCTCCACAGGTCCCTAGTTAGGTAGGTAGCTCCATAGGTCCCTATTCAGGTAGCTCCATAGGTCCCCAGTCAGCTAGGTAGTGGTAGGTAGTTCTATAGGTCCACAGTCAGCTAGGTAGTTAGGTAACTCCATAGTTCCTCAGTCAGGTAGGTAGTGGTAGGTAGCTCTATAGGGCCCCAGTCACCTTGATAGTGGTAGGTAGCTCTTTAGGGCCCCAGTCAGGTAGGTAGCTCGAGAGGACGCCAGTCAGCTAGGTAGTGGTAGGTAGCTCTAGAGGTCCCCAGTCAGCTAGGTAATGGTAGGTAGCTCTATAGGGCCACAGTCAGTTTGGTAGTGGTAGGTAGCTCGAAAGGGCGCCAGTCAGCTAGGTAGTGGTAGGTAGCTCTTGAGGGCCCCAGTCAGCTAGGTAGTGGTAGGTAGCGCTAGAGGGAACCAGTCAGCTAGGAAGTGGTAGAGAGCTCTAGAGGGCCCAAGTCAGCTAGGTAGTGGTAGGTAGCTCTCTGGGGCCCCAGTCAGTTCAGAAGTGGTAGTAGCTCTACAAGGCCACAGTCAGTTTGGTAGTGGTAGGTAGCTCTATGGGACCCCAGTCAGCTAGGTATTTAAACTGCCAATAAAAAAAATAATAACAATAATACTCACATTCCCTTGTCCCTCTGCCGAGCACCTCACTCTTCTACCCATCACTTTTCCTGTGATGTGAGGCCTTGGAAATGCCAAAGGAGTGTCCCCGCGCTGGCGGTGTGATGACGTCATGCCGCCAGCAAGGGGACGCTCCTCTGATAGTTCCTAGGCCGCACATCCCGGGGCAGAGAGACAACTGTGCGGCCTAGGAGTGGCAGCAGCGCAATGAAGTGACTTCATCGCGCCGCTTTCCAGTCTGCCCAGAAGTTTTATCTGTGCAGGCCCGCTGGTGTTCTGGTCTGGGCCAGGTTCGGGACAGCAGCGGTTTCATCCGGGGCTCAAGCCCTGGATAAAATGACCTTGCTACGCCCCTGGTAGTACCTACAGATTTGAAACTTTGCTTCCTCTCTCTTAGAGACAACCCAAGTCTTTTCTCTTACAGATTTCCACTAATGGGCCAATTATAGACCGATATTTTGTTAAACAGTTCAACCAAAATTGTGCATCACCCTTATATGACTAGTTGGAAACATTTTCTATGTGGGGTAGAATTACATTGCATATCCAGATCTAGCAGATTATTTGGGGGACAGGTTTCCAAAATATCTGAGTTTACTGTTTAGCTCTGACACACACAAACAAAAACCTCCAAAACAATGTTACATAAACATGGTTAAACACTGTGAATTCAGCTTGAGAACTGCAGTAAAAGTTGTTTTGTGTGTAGGTAAACTATGCCTTGCTACATTGATGTAAGAACATGTAATAATAATAATAATATTTATATAGCACAAACATATTCTGCTGCACCTTACAATTTAGAGAGAATAAGTATAGACAAAAAAAGACAAACTTTACACAGAAAAAAGTCACTTAAAATCAGACACAAGTGTGCGGGCTCTGCTTGCAGGAGCTTACAATCTATAAGACATGTACATATTTTGCAATGAGATGTTTGGTCTGTGAAGCCATTTATAACATTACAATGACAACTGCCTGTTTTACTTTTTTAGCTACAGAAGGACATTCCTTTTCTTTGCCCAAGTCATAGGCTTGAATTAAACATGTAATTTTTTATGTATTTTTATTGACTAAAACCGGAAAAGGATCGAAAAAGTATAAAGAAAACATTTCAGTGTTTAGAACATTGTCTGTCTTTGGTCTTAGTAGGCAATGTTTATATGGTTATTAAAGTAGTATATGGCATTTATTCTGTCTCTTATAGCAAAAAGTATTTTTATTAAGCTTGGACAACTCAGCGGTAAGTGCTATTACCTTGCAGCACTGACTTTGTAAGTTAACACTTGACCTGGGTAACATCTGCATAAAATCTATACATTCTCTGTGTGTCTTTGACCATTTTCTCTGGGAATTCTGACTTACTGCCACACATAAAAAAAAAAAAAAAAAAAAAACCTTAGAAAACCAATGTAAAACTGGTTATATAAACCTTTTGTAACATACCATATATACTCGAGTATAAGCCGACCCGAGTATAAGCCGAGGCACCTACTTTTGCCACAAAAACACAGGAAAGCTTATTGACTCGAGTATAAGCCTAGGGTGGAAAATGCAGCGGCTACTGGAGAATTTTAAAAATAAAAATAGATACCAATAAAATTACCTAGGCAGTTTAGGGTCCCCCATATGCAGGTATAGGCAGTTTAATGTCCCCCATAGGCAGATATAGGCTGGTATAGGCAGTTTAATGTCCCCCATAGGCAGTTTAATGTCCCCCATAGGCTGGTATAGGCAGCTATATGTCCCCTAGGCAGGCTATAGGCAGGTAATTGCCCCCATAGGCAGGTATAGGTCCTCATAGGCAGGCTATAGGCAGGTAAAGGTCATTATAGGCTGGTTATAGGCAGGTATAGGTCCCCTAGTCAGGCTATAGGCAGGTAATTGCCCCCATAGGCAGGCTATAGGCAGGTATAGGTCCCCCTAGGCAGGTTATAGGCAGGTATAGGTCCCCTAGGCAGGTACAGGCAGTACTAGGCAGGTATAGGCAGGCTATAGGCAGTACTAGGCAGGTATAGGCAGGCTATAGGCAGTACTAGGTGTACTAGGTAGGCTATAGGCAGTACTAGGCAGGTATAGGCAGGCTATAGGCAGGTATTGGCAGGCTATAGGCAGTACTAGGCAGGTATAGGCAGGCTATAGGCAGTACTAGGCAGTACTAGGCAGGTATAGGCAGGGTATAGGCAGGCTATAGGCAGGTATAGGCAGGCTAGAGGCAGTACTAGGCAGGTGCAGGTAGGATTTTAAAACAAAAAAACACCCACTTACCTCGATCCCCGCTGCTCCGTCTCCCGGGCGCTCTCCTCCGTCTTCTCGGCACAGGCGGGTGATGTCATCAGGCCGTGCCCGCAGCGTGATGACACACGCTGCCTGTGCCGAAACTCCGGACAGCCGCGAGTCTGCGGCCGCCAGGAGTCCACTGCGGAGCAGGGCACGCTTGCTCTCTGCACCGCAGTGGTATCTCCTCTCTGCATGCGCTCCGGAGGAGTCGCATGCAGGGGAAGAGATCGCTGACAGCGCCCGTGCCACCGCAGCGTCTGGACGCTGTCAGCTGTACTCGGCCTTCAGTTATATGCGCTCCCTGAGGAGTCGCATATAACTGAAGCGTCCCTGTCGGCGCACGGGCCATCACAGCGCCCAAGTGCCGACAGTGACTCGAGTATGAGCCGAGGGAGTTATTTTTCAGCACATTTTTTGTGCTGAAAAACTCGGCTTATACGCAAGTATATACGGTAATAGTCCCTTTAAAAGTACGTATCCATTTTCCAATGACTTCATTTTTGTGAATAGGATAATTTCAGAAAAATAGCAAAAAAATTAGTATTTTTGTAACAGAAGTATTTCATTGTGATGCTTTGATCGAGGAAAGTATGCATATTAAGTTTAGGAACAACAACTAAAATTTTACTGTCGGACCATCATTTAAAAAATCAATTATCAAGAGAAGTTAGACTGGGATTTGTTTTAAAATCCATCTAGAAGACAGAAGAAGATAGTCTCAGCTGCAACAGATAAGAGTGATTAATTGAGAAAGCCCTAGATTTTATATAACTGAATTATATTAAGGTTTCCAACACCATGCTGCTTAGTTTCGAGAGGAATTTTTCAAAAGTAATTAAATAAACCTTGACTCGAAATGCATAGCCTTTACCACCCAAAATGTCAGATATGCAAATTCCTCTTTTATTTTTCAATATTTCTTGTGCTGAGAACTTGAAAACACAAATATCTTAAAATAAAGTGTATTTTGTTAAAAATGCAAATTTCATTAATTTCAGTGGTTTAAACAAATGGTGCCAAAATTGTAGATTAGTTATTATTTAAGGGCTTTTGATTCAAAAGATAACCCCTTTCCATCTGCTATACTTGGGCATCATGGGGCCCCTCACAATTTCCTGTATGAGCCAAAGTTGGGAGCTACTAAAAGAAAGCAATTAACTTCACTTTTAAGCTTTACTTTAGCTCTTTATATGAATTGCTGGCATGTTACACAACCTTGCTTGAAAAATCTTTGGACAGACATCTATAGCTACCACCTACACTTCCTATCCTTGCAGCACACAGTGGGGGAAAAAAGTATTTTGTCAGCCACCAATTGTGCAAGTTCTCCCACTTCAAAAGATGAGAGAGGCCTGTAATTGACATCATAGGTAGACCCCAGCTATGAGACACAAAATGAGAAAACAAATCCTGAAAATCTGGATTTGGAAAGAATTTATTTTCAAATTATGGTTGAAAATAAGTATTTGGTCAATAACAAATGTCCATTTCAATACTTTGTTATATATCCTTTGTTGGCTATGACAGATGTCAAACGTTTCATTTAAGTCTTCACAAGGTTTGCACACACTGTTGCTGGTAAGTTGGGCCATTTCTCCTCTAGAGCAGTGATGTTTCGGGGATGTCGCTGGGCACAGACTTTCAACTCCCTCCAAATGTTTTCTATGGGGTTGAGATCTGGAGACTGGCTAGGCCACTCTAGGACCTTGAAATGCTTCTTATGAAGCCAATCCTTTGTTACCCTGGTGGCGTGCTTGGGATCATTGTCATGCTGAAAGACCCAGCCACGTTTCATCTTCCTTTTTCTTGCTGATGGAAGGAGGTTTGCACTCAAAATCTCAAGATACATGGCCCCATTCATTCTTTCATGTACACGGATCAGTTGTCCTGATCCCTTTGCAGAGAAACAGCCCGAGAACATATTGCCACTCCCATACTTCATAGTAGGTATGGTATTCTTTGGATGCAACTCAGCATTCTCTCTCCTCTTAACACGACGAGTTGTGTTTCTACCAAACAGTTCTATTTTGGCTTCAGCTGATCATATGATATTCTCCCAATACTCTTCTGGATCATCCAAATGCTCTCTACCAAACTTCAGACGGGCCCAGACATGAACTGGCTTAAGCAGGGGGACACGTCTGGCACTGCAGGATCCCTGGCGGTGTAGTGTGTTACTGATGGTAGCCTTTGTTATGTTGGTCCCAGCTCTCTGCAGGTCATTCACTAGGTCCCCCCGTGTGGTTCTGGGATTTTTGCTTACCGTTCTTGTGATCATTTTGACCCCATGCAGTGAGATTTTTTATGGAGCCCCAGGTAGAGGGAGATTATCAGTGGTCTTGTATGTCTTCCATTTTCTAATTATTGCTTCCGCAGTTGATTTCTTCTCCCCAAGCTGCTTGCCTATTGTAGTTTCAGCCTTACCAGCCTGGTGCAGGGCTATAATTTTGTTTCTGGTGTCCTTCGACAGCTCTTTGGTCTTCACCGTAGTGGAGTTTGAAGTTTGACTGATGTGTTGGATAGGTGTCTTTTATACTGATGACAAGTTCAAACAGGTGCCATTACTACAGGTAATGAGTGGACAGAGGAACCTCTTAAAGAAGAAGTTACTGGCCTTTGAGAGCCAGAAATCTTGCTTGTTTGTAGGTGACTTATTTTCCACCACAATTTGCAAATAAATTCTTTCCAAATCAGACAATGTGATTTTCTGGATTTGTTTTCTCATTTTGTGTCTCATAGTTGAGGTCTACCTATGATGTCAATTACAGGCCCTCTCATCTTTTTGAATGGGAGAATTTGCACAATTGGTGGCTGACTAAATACATTTTTCTAATAGAAGAAAATTAATTTCAAATGAGGCCAAAGGAAAAAAAAAGTTATACTGACAAAGTTTTGGTCCCTCTACACCCTTCCTTCGCAAAACCCAAAAAAAAAAAAAAAAGTGGGGTACCTTTTGTGTTTTGAGTTTAGTTTTTGTTGGAGTTTACAATGAACAGTTAAATTGACATTTTATCTATATTCTGCAGGAGAGTACAAGGGCCACACAATCAGCGCATGTCACCACTATATAGTGACTAATACCACTATCAGGTGATCCTTACTCGGAGGTGCATAAATTGTGTATCTCAGGGTCAAGGGTCAAATTTTAATACAAACATAAGTATTCAAGTTTTTACAGACAAATCAGCTACATATATATGTGTGTGTGCATATATGTGTGTGTATATATATGTGTATAAAAATGTTTATGTATATATATATACATACACATATATACACTCACCGGCCACTTTATTAGGTACACCTGTCCAACTGCTTATTAACACTTAATTTCTAATCAGCCAATCACATGGCGGCAACTCAGTGCATTTAGGCATGTAGACATGGTCAAGACAATCTCCTGCAGTTCAAACCGAGCATCAGTATGGGGAAGAAAGGCAATTTGAGTGCCTTTGAACGTGGCATGGTTGTTGGTGCCAGAAGGGCTGGTCTGAGTATTTCAGAAACTGCTGATCTCCTGGGATTTTCAACGCACAACCATCTCTAGGGTTTACAGAGAATGGTCCGAAAAGAAAAAAACATCCAGTGAGCGGCAGTCCTGTGGGCGGAAATGCCTTGTTGATGCCAGAGGTCAAAGGAGAATGGGCAGACTGGTTCGAGCTGATAGAAAGGCAACAGTGACTCAAATAGCCACCCGTTACAACCAAGGTAGGCAGAAGAGCATCTCTGAATGCACAGTACGGCGAACTTTGAGGCAGATGGGCTACAGCAGCAGAAGACCACACCGGGTGCCACTCCTTTCAGCTAAGAACAGGAAACTGAGGCTCCAATTTGCCCAAGCTCATCGAAATTGGACAGTAGAAGATTGGAAAAACATTGCCTGGTCTGATGAGTCTCGATTTCTGCTGCGACATTCGGATGGTAGGGTCAGAATTTGGCGTCAACAACATGAAAGCATGGATCCATCTGCCTCGTATCAACGGTTCAGGCTGGTGGTGGTGGTGTCATGGTGTGGGGAATATTTTCTTGGCACTCTTTGGGCCCCTTGGTACCAATTGAGCATCGTTGCAACACCTTGTGGAATCTATGCCACGAAGAATTGACAAGGCATTATGGGAAAGGAGCTGGAAAGCTCACTGCGCCCTCTATAGGTTGTAACAAATCCTCAATTTACTTCTGATTCACTGAATCTTTGAGAAGCAAAAAGGAAAAATTGTCAAGCCCCAAAATTGCTCCCCCCACATACACGTTTCGGGGTTTTGCCCCCCATCAGTGTAGAGCAGAGCGATATTGGCTTTTAAATGGTGGGGGGCAAAAGAGGGGGTATGAGGAGGGGGAAAATCTCCCCCTTATGGGGAGCACCAAATTAAGGGTTTTGTAGTGTTTTGTTTTGCCTTTTTGGGGCCCCCACTCAGTTTTGCATATCAAAAGGCATTAAAGGGAAAAGGGAGCTGGAAAATCACTGCGCCTCTTTAGGTTTTTTTAAAAAAAATCCTCAATTTACTTTTGATTCAACCCGAAACCTTTTTAGAAGCAAAAAGGGAAAAATTTTCCAAAACCAATTTTTGCTCTCTTTAAAAACGCCCTTTTGGGGTTTTGCCCCTCTTCAGGTTATGAGCAAGAGCGATATTGGCTTTAAAAGGGGGGGAAGGGAATGGGGTGGGTATGAAGGAGGGGAAATCTCTCCTTTTGGAGAGCAAAAAGTTAAGGGTGTTTGTGTTTTTTTTTGCCTTTTTGCCCACTACTCCGCATCTTTCATATCACAAAAAAGGGAAATTTTTGGGGAAAAGGGGCTGGGGGAAACCCACTGCGCCCTCCAATAGGTTTTAACCAAAACCTCAAGTTACTTTTGATTTACTGAAAACTTTGAGAAGCAAAAAAAATAATTGTCAAGCCCCAAAATTGGGTCATCTAAAATACGCGTTTTGGGGTTTTGCCCCTCATCAGGGGTTAGGGAGAGCGATAAATTTGGGTTGACTTTGGGGGGGGAGGGAATTGGGGGGTTTTGAGGAGGGGAAACATCTCTCCCTTTTGGGGGAAACACCAGTTAAGGTGTGTAGTGTTTTGTTTTGGCCCCTTTTTGCCCAAATACTCAGCATCTGCATATCACAAGGCATTATGGGAAAGGAGCTGGGAAAACCACTCGGGCCCTCTATAGGGTTTTAACCAAAACCCCCAATTTTTTCTATTTTTACTGAAAACTTTTAGAAGCAAAAAGGGGGTAATTGTACCAAAAACCAATATTGCTCAAACTAAAATTCCGGTTTTTTTGGGGGTTTTTTCCCTCAAACCATTGGAAAAAGCAAGCGATTTTGGGTTGACTGGTGGGGGCAAAAGGTGGGTATGAGGATGGGAAAATTCTCTTATGGAGAAACACCCGTTAAGGGGGGTTGTGTTTTGGTTTTTGGGCCCCCTTTAGCCCCCTTCTCAGGAAAACTGCATAAACCAAGGCATTATGGGAAAGGGCTGGAAAGTCATGGGGCCCCTATAGGGTTTTTAACAAATCCTCAAATTTTTTCTGATTAAATGAAACTTTGAGAACAAAAAGGAAAAATTGTCCCAAACCAATATTGCTCATCTACATAACCCCGGGGTTTTGGGGGTTTTGGGCCCCCCATCAAATTTTTTAGAGCAAAAGCGATAATTTGGGTTATGGGGGAAAGGGCAAGGGGTGGGTTTTGAGGAGGGGGAAAATCTCCTTTTAAAGGAGAGCACCAGTTAAAGGTGTGTAGTGTTTTGTTTTTTCCTTTTAAACCCACTACTCAGCATCTGAAATCAAAAAGGCATTATGGGGGAAAAGGGGCGGGAAAGCTCCCCTGCGCCCTCCCATAGTTTTAAACCCCAAAACCCTCAATTTATTTGATTTTACTAAAAACTTTGAAAGCTAAAAGGGAATAATTGCAAGCCCAATATTTTCCATCCCACCCTACGCGTTTCGGGGTTTTTCCCCTTCCCAAAAAAATTTTTTTTTTAAAGCAAGCGAAAATTGGCTTTAAATGGGGGGGAGGCAATGAAGTGGGTATGAGGGAAAGGGGAAAAAAATTTTCCCTTTTGGAGGGGCCCCACAGTTAAGGTGGTAGTGTTTTGTTTTGCCCTTTTTGCCAATACTCAGCATCTTTCAATCACAAGGGATTATGGGAAAGGGGCTGGAAACTCACTGGGCCCCCCTATAGGTTGTAAAAAAAATCCTCAAATTTTTCTGATTTACTGAACTTTTGGAAGCCCCCAAAAGGAAAAATTGGGCCCAAACCCCAAAATTGCTCATCTAAAAGCGTTTCGGGGGGTTTTTTCCCCCCCCAGCAAATTTTTTAAGGCAGAAACGATTTTTGGCTTTACTGGTTTGGGAGGGAAATGGTGGGTTAAAGGGGGGGGGGGAAACCAAAACCCCCCCTTTTGGAGAGCCCCCAATTAAGGGGTTAGTGTTTTGTTTTGCCTTTTAGGGCCCCCAAATCCCATCTGCATATCCAAAGTTGCCCTTATGGGAAAGGAGCTGGGGAAACTCACTGCGCCCTCAATAGGTTGTAACAAATCTCAAATTTTCTTCTGATTCATGAAACTTTGAGAAGCAAAAAGGGGAAAAATTTTCAAGCCAATTTTGCCAAATTTAAAAACGCGTTTCGGGGTTTTGGGCCCCTTTTTCAGTGTAGAGGGAAGCGATAAAATTGGGTTGAATGGGGGAGGCAATGAGTGGGATGAGGGGGGGAACATTTTCTCCTTTTTGGAAAAGAAACCCGTTTTTAAAGGGGTTTTTAGTGTTTTGTTTTTTTCCTTTTAGCCCCCTACCAGACATCTGGGGATTTTAACCAAAAGGGATTATGGGAAAGGAGCTGGAAAGCTCACTGCGCCCTCTATAGGTTGTAACAAATTTCCCCAAAAATTTTCTTCTGATTCACTGAATCTTTGAGAAGCCAAAAAAGGGAAAATTGTCAAGCCCTTTTTTTCTCCCCCTCTAATACGCGTTTCGGGGTTTTTCCCCTCATCATTTGGGCAGAGCGATATTGGCCCTTTACCCGGTGGGGAAAGGGAATGAGTGGGGGAAGAGGGGGGGAACCCTTTCTCCCTTTTAATTTTGGAAAAAGGGCCCCCCAGTTAAGGGGTGTAGTGGTTTTTTTTTGGCCCCCTTTTGCCCACCTACTCAGCCCTCTGGGATATCACAAAGGGCATTATGGGGGAAAGGAAATGGAAAGGTCAAATGGGCCCCCCTATAGGTTGTAACAAAAACCTCAATTTACTTCCCGATTCACGGGAAACCCTTTTAGAAGCAAAAAAAAGGGAAAAATTGTAAAAAACCAAATTGGCCCAAAATTTCATAACCCCCGTTTTTGGGGTTTTTCCCTCATCAGTGTAGGCAGAGCGAATTTTGGCTTGACTGGTGGGGGGGCAAAGAGTGGGGATGAGGAAAGGGGGAAAATCTCTCCTTATGGAAGGGGCCCAGTTAAAAAGGGGGTAAATGTTTTTTTTTTGCCCCCTTAAACCCACTTTCTCAGCATCTCATATCACAAGGCATTATGGGGAAAGGAGCTGGAAAAAGCTCCCCTGCGGGCCCCCTATAGGTTTTAAAAAAAATTCCCCAATTTACCTTTTTGATTCCCCGAAACTTTGGAAAAAGGCAAAAAGGGATAATTGTCAAGCCCAAATATTGCTCTTCCCACCCTAAGCGTTTCGGGGGTTTTGGGCCCCCCCATCAGGGGGGTAGAGCAAAAACGTTTGGCCCTTTAAATGGTGGGGGGCCCAAAGAGTGGGTATGAGGAAGGGGAAAAAACCCCCTCCTTTTGAGAGCAAACCCGTTAAGGTTTTTGTAGTGTTTTGTTTTTTCCTTTTAAACCCAAATACCAGCATCTGCTATCCCCAAGGCAATTTTTGGGGAAAAGGGGCTGGAAAGCTCACTGAAACCCCCTATAGGTTGAGGGGAGTTTGAAGGGGAAAAAGGGGGTTCCCAAAAAAAATAACTACATGGTGTACCCTAATAAAAAGTGGCCGGTGAGTGTAAAAAACTTTCACAAAACCGCACACCCTAAAATTTTTACAATAAAGAACAAAATTTAAAATGTTAAAATTTCCCGCTTAAAAAGCTAAGGGCCCCCGTGGGGGACCAATGTACGTAAGTGGAAAAATCTACCAAAACTGTTGGGTTGATAAACTCCCCGAGGGGAACCCTTTTCAAAAAGGGTTTTTAACTTGTAAAAGATGGTAAAGGTCCCCAAAGGCATCAGAAAAAATGACTATGAATGTGTATTTTCGAAGGTTCCCCGGGCTTAAAAATTGACATATTTTGGGGTTTTTTGCAATCACCAAAGCTTTAAAGAGGGTTTAAAAAAAAACAAATTTTGGGAAATTTTTAATTACTTTCCCGGAAATTAAAAATTTTAACAAATACTTCCATTGCCCCGAAACCAGTAAATGTGTTTGTCTTTTGTAAATTTTTCAAAATGCTGTGCAAATTTTATGGGCAACATTTTATTAAAAAACCCCTTTTATTTTTAACCAGGTTTTCTCCGTTGGTTGGTTTGCTGGTTAAAAAAAGTTTAGGGGATACTTTGAGACCCCTTTTAGTGGGGGGATTTTTTTGAACAAAAATGAAAGGGGGTTTTTGTGAAAAAACCTAAAAAAATAGGAAAAAATTTTAGAGCATTAATTTCTAAAGATAAAACAGTTTGTAAACAAAAAAAGTGTGTGAAGACTTAGGGAAACCCCTGTTATATCCATATTTTCCCAATTGGGTTTAATTTTTTTTTTTGTCTGTGGAACCCCAGTTTCTGAACGCGCCCTTTTAAACTACATTTTCCAACCCAAAAGCCAAATTTATCTAAACAAAGTGTTTAAAATCTATATTTTAATTTTATATAATTTTATATATAAATTTTTTTTATATTTAAAGTGTGTGTGAACCCTCCCTCCCGTCTCCCCTTTTTACTTTTTGCCCGGGCCTTTTACTCATACCCACAAGGGCTGTTTAGACTTTACTGAGGCCCCCGCACATGCTCGTTAGGTCGTCGAATAACCAGGAAGTTTTCTCGGAGTTTCCAAATAACCTTAGGGAAAAGGGGTTCTGCTGAGGGAGGAACCCTGGCCATTTTTTTTCTTTAAAAATGATTATCCCCTAGACAAAAGGGAAAAGGAAATACTCTAATTAAAACCTTTTAAGGATTTTTTTTTATTGACTTTTAGTCAAATTTTTTTAGTTTTCTTCTTTTTCCCCGAGAAAACCAAATAACTAGAGATGGGCAAAGTTCTCAAAAAATTTAAAATTTGGTGGGCTTCGCCGAATTTTTCCCCACAAAATTAGTTTTTGGTCCGAATTTTAATTTGGGACGAAACGCTTTTAAAAAAAAGCTATTTTTAGGCTGAACAGAGCCTGCAGGGTGCTGTAAAACGTTTTTGCCATGCTTAAATATGCGAGGGAGCTTGGTTTCGTCTTCATAAAATGTTGTGAATAGTATGACACGCAAAATGACTGCCGCCGCTCTTAGAAACGCTTCACTATAAAAACTCAAGCCCC
Source organism: Phyllomedusa bahiana (assembly GCA_025379985.1). Taxonomy (NCBI): domain Eukaryota; kingdom Metazoa; phylum Chordata; class Amphibia; order Anura; family Hylidae; genus Phyllomedusa; species Phyllomedusa bahiana. The sequence continues at coordinate 280,103 of JAODAL010000416.1, forward strand.
GAGGGAAAGGGAGCATGATAAGCATTTTGGAGCAAAAGGAAAAACAAAGGGGGGGCCAGGTGGCACCAAAAGGAACAGTGTGGAGGTACGGCAGCAGCCACAACAGCAGCTGAGGTCAGACAGTGGCCAATGACATTTGGAGGTTTGGCAAAAACAGGAGTAGGCCACAGAGTGGCACAATGACAGAGAGTGGAGGTCACGGCAGCAGCAGCATGAGGTCAGAGAGTGGCACAAGGTGTCACGGCAGCAGCAGCATGAGGTCAGAGAGTGGCACAAGGTGTCAAAAACAGGAGTAGGCCTCAGTGTGGGACAATGACTCAGTGTGGAGGTCACGGCAGCAGCCACAGCAGCAGCATGAGGTCAGACAGTGGCACAATAACAAATTCTGGAGGTGGAAAAACAGGAGTAGGCCAAAGAGTGATCCAAACAAACGAAGAGGAAGTCCAGCTCAAGACCAGGTAGGTAGAAAATATGAAGATAGCCTTTATTCCAAATGCATTAAAAATCCCGAGTGAAAACATGGACCTGATGAATAAAATAAAGGTATAAAGGCTATCTTCCTAATTTCTACCTTTCCCGGTCTTGAGCTGGACTTCCTCTTCGTTTTGTTTGGATCACCTGGACCCTTTTTTCCAGTTCTATCCGTGCACTTCCATGGGTGGAACACTGACGGTGAGCTGGCATCCTTTTCGTTCTATATATTGTAGGCCAAAGAGTGGCACAGTGACAGAGAGTGGAGGTGACGGCAGCAACAGCATGAGGTCAGAGAGTGGCACAATGACACAGTGTGGATGTCATGGCAACAGCAGCAGCAGCATGAGGTCATAGAGTGGCACAATGACAGATGTGGAGGTGGGTGGCAATCCAGTCCCTGGTAAAGATGGTGGTAGGCAGATGGAGAAACTGGCAGCAGATGTGTGGCATCAGGTGGGTGGCGACATCAGAATTTGTGGCTGAGGCAGGTAGTTTGAAAACCCGACTCATTTCTCACAGTTTGGGTGAGGGTATGGCTGATATAATCTGACACCTAAGGCATTGGTGTGTGGAAATCCTGGCTGACCACGCCTGATTAATTTTTGAAAAAGGTCAGTCGTTAAAAAATTCCCTTTGCAACGGTTCCCCTTTGGGGAAACGAGGGCCCCCGCCCACTAACCCCGCTTGATGGCACTACAGGGGGGCGGGACATTTCCCACTGCAATGGGAAAATTTCGCCACAATCCGTTTGGCTGCCCCATTTTCCCAGGGCCTTTAAACGGGGTGGCGGAGTGCATCGGACCAGGAAGGGCAAAGAGAAACCTCCCTTGAAAGGGTGGGGGACCCTTGAAGGTTCAATGGATGCTGCCATGGGCTCTGCTGCGCTGCGCGGCAGGTGGACCCCCACCGGGCCCATTTTTTCCCCCAGGCCCCCGGATGGTGATGATGTGTTGGGCGGGGCCCGGGGTTTACCAACGTTGCTCTCTGGCCCGCTTCACTTTTCCCACGTTTAAATTCCCCATTTCAGCCCCCCGGTGTTTAGAAAAAAACTGCCACCCCGCCGGTATTGATTTTTCCGCCACGCTCCCCATGAGTACTTACCACCGTGCCTCCTGAGCCCCGTGCCCCACTTTTTTTGGACCTGCGAAGCGGGATTTCTACCCCCATGGCCCCTTGGCTCCCCCTCACATGCTGCTACCCTGCTGCACCGGCCCCACAACCCACTTGTGGTGCCGCTGCTGAGGCAGCTGTGCCCTTTCTCCTGCGATGATGAAGCCCTTGCTTCAAGGCCCCCAAGTGCGGTCGGTTCACCCTCATTATTTGTTTTTTATGTCACTGCTGTCCTAAATTAAATGGTCTTGGTATGCAGAGGCTGCCCCCTCACAACAGGGACCTCCCATCCCATTTCCCCCAATCTATACTTTTCCCGTTTTCCTGCAAAAAGCAGGGGATTTTGGGCCCCCAATTTCTTCGGGGCCAAAAGTAGTGCTGACGCCCCTCAAATTGTTCATCCTCGCTATTTGTGGCGCTTGAGCCCAGACCACTTAGTGATCTTGGTTTGGGGGAAACCCGGATGGGAAAATGGGGGGTTTGAGGAAAGGGAGGGCGCTGACCCGTCCTGGGCCATCCCAACAAAAGGGTTGTGTCTAAATTTTCCCCACTGACTGTTGGAGGGGCTTTTCGATGCCCTTTGGGGGAGGAAGTGGATGCCCTTTAGTCTAACCAATCAAAAAACCCTTTGGGGTTTCTTTAACAACACACGGCCGCTAGATACAGCAGAGTTGTGGCCCCAACCCAGTGGGTCCCCGCTGCGACGTCCCCTTGCTGTGCTGCGACCTGGGGCTGCTCCAGGAATGTTTGTGCCCTGCCACTGGAGGTGAAGAGCCTGCCACCTCTCTGTCTGACTACTGTTTGTTTTTAAAAAGGGAAAAGGCACTGTTTGTGAAAAATTTTCTTATATGATAAATATAAAACCCTGTATTTTAAACCAAATGAAAACCCCCTAACAAGCTTGGGTAAACCTTTGGGTATAAATTGCGCTCCCAAATGCCAAAGGAAAAAAATTTAATTGTATGTGGGGTTTAAAAACTCTGTGTATTTTAATGGAAAATTTTAAAAGGGACAACAGGCTTCCCCCCCCCCCTTAACCTTCGGATATGAAATTTTGGGTAAAGGAAAAAATTTTTTTCTTTGGGGGTGAAAAAGAAGTTTTTTTTTAATGACCACAACAGCAGAACAACGCTTTAAATTTAAAACCCTGGATCTAAATTGGGAAAAAAAAAAATTTAAGTAAATAAGGGGGTTTTTGGCCCAAAAAAATTTTTAACCCAAAAAAAAAAGCTTTTGGGGTTAAAAAACGTTTTTTTTAAAAAAAAAAAAAGGGGCGTTTTTAATTTTTAACGGTGAAACAGAAAAACACAGAAAAACTTGTAATTAACCTTTGGGTTTTGGGAAATTTTTTTCTAAAGGAAAAATTTCTTCTTTATGGGTTTTTTTGGAAAAAAAAAGAAACTTTTTTCCCTTTTTTAAAAAAATATTTTTAAAAAACCAGCAAAACAAGCAGAACAACAGCTTTAAAATTTTAAAACAAACCCCTTTTATCTTTTTTTAAAATGCAGCAAACCAAAACCCCAAAAGAAAGAAATTAGCAACCAAAAATTAAAAATGGTATTTGATTGTAAAAAAAAGCTGGGGTTTTTTTAATGATAAAAACAGGGAACAGGGGAAAAATAACCCTTTGGATATTCAATTTGGGTGAAGAACTGAACCCGAAGCATTAAAAAAGTTTTATGCACTGCATTGGGGCGCACACTGGGCTTCCCGTTTCCCAAAAACCCCCCAAAAAAACAGGAAAAAAAAAAAAGTTGAGAAAGCAGTCCCCGGGGACAAGCCCGTGACACCCCCCAAAAAAACGCTGTAAAAAAAATGATTTTTTTTAGTAAACAGCTTCTAAAAAGCAGCCGCGGGAAAACCCTTTCCCCACTCAATACAGTGGGAGCGGTATAGCCCCCCCGCGTTTCGCCCCCGGCTTATTTGTGCGGTGGGCGTCACAAATCCCCCCCCCGGGGCCCCCTGATTGTTTTTCAAACTCTGCCCCATGTCATGTAGGCTACGCCCCTTCTTCCTCCCCGACTCTTTTTCCCCATGCAAAAGCCATGGCTCGCAGGGCCTTTTTTTCAAATTAAAAACACAAATTCGTTTCCCGCAATTACCCCAAAAATTCGACTTAGTTTGAAACAAGTTTTCCTGGGAAAATTTTAAAAAGAAAAAACCCCTTCGTTAGAATTTAAATTAAACCCATCTCTAAACCCATAACCTAAAAATTTTAAAAATTTTTCTGTCAGGAAGTTTTGTCCGGGAGCCCCCTTTCCCCTCATTTAAAAGGGAACGACCTGCAGGGGGTTAAAATCTGGCCTTGGGGCCACACCCTTGGGGGAGGGGCTGGGTTCCTGAGCCAAGAGTGACTGCCTTTCCCGCCCTCCCAACGGAAAAGGGGGTTTTCCCCCCCTTTTGGGCCCAAACAAGGGCCTGGAAAATCGCACCAAAACGCTTCAGGGACGGTGTCCCCGGCAGACCTTTTAAACCTCCCATTTTCCCCCCAGGCTTTGCCTGTCAAAGGTGTTCCTTTGCGTTTTCCCTGTTATTCTGATTTGCTGTTGTCATCCTGTACTTCTGACCTCGGCCCATTTCTTGACCTCGCTTGTTGCCTCTGAGTCTGTACTGCGCTCCTCACAGTGTTTGGACTCCGGCTTGTTTCTGACCATCCGTTTGACTTAAGTTTCTTGGCCTATACGTTCCCATACTGTTGCCGACCCGGACTGTTTGACACTTGGTTTTTCCTTGACAGCCCTGCACGTAGTAGTGTAGGGACTGTTGTCCAGTTGGGGTCTGCCATCTAGGGCAGCACGCCAAGTAGGCAGGGACAGTGGGCTGGGTGGCAGTCAGGGTCCACTGCACCTCCTCTGATGTGACAGTTTGACAGGCCAAACAGTTACTGCTCTCCAAGCACCATGAACCCCATGATGGCATTGGTAGAGCAGATGCAGGGGCTCACCCAGTTGGTCCAGGATCTCGCACTGAGAGTCCAGCAGCAGGAGACCTCCCAGGGTGTCCCTCAGGCCCAGACGACTCCGGAATCCATTCCCTCTGTTGTGGAACCCCCTTATCCAGTTACCCAATAAGTTTTTGGGGGACAGCAGGGCGTTTCAAACGTTCAAGGAAGGATGCCCGTTGTTTTTTCGTCTCTGACCACATACCTCAGGTAATGAAGAACAGAGGGTGGGAATTATCATATCCCTTCTCCAAGGATCCCCCCAGGCATGGGCGTTTTCTTTATCCCCTGACTCACCCGAGTTGTCTTCTGTGGACCAATTCTTTGACTCCTTGGGGTTGCTTTTTGACAACCAATAGAGAGGCCGTGGCCGAGACTCAGCTCACCTCATTAAGACAGGGCAAGAGGACAGTAGAGGAGTATTGTTTGGATTTCCGGCGTTGGTGTGTTCCATCAGGGTGGAATGACCCAGCCCTTCGGTGCCAGTTTAGATTGGGGCTAGCCGACTATGTGAAGGACTTGTTGGTGGCATACCCAACCCCTGGCACGCTGGATGAGGCTATGGCTCTGGCGGTACGGCTGGACAGACATTTAGGGAGAGACGTCTGGAGAACTTGCTTACCCTGTTGCCCTGCTTCACTCCGCTGCTCTGTTCCACCACCACTCTCGAACCAGTGAAGCGGAGATGCCTTGGAGGAGCCTTTGAAGATTGGAGCATCGTCTGCTGGCCGCACCTGGGACCGCTGGAGATCTGGTCGCATTCAGGGACTCTGTTACTACTGTGGCGGCGAAGGTCACCTCATCCGTGAGTGCCCCAAGAGGAAGGCCCAGCCAAAAAACTCCAGCGCCTAGGTGACTCACGGGAAGATCACCTAGGCGAACAGGTATTTACTATGGTGTCAATACGTACATAGAGCAGATTCCTGTCTTTATTCGCGACTTAGCTGTGGTGTTTTCCAAGACGCAGTCTGAGGAGTTACCCCCGCATAGGTCCTATGATTGTGCTATTGAACTATTGCCAGGGATGAGATTTCCTAACGGCAGGATATACAATCTGTCTGGTCCGGAGAGACTCGCCATGAAGCAGTATATTGCTGAGAGTCTACAGAAGGGTCATATCCGGCCTTCGGTGTCCCCTATGGGTGCGGGATTCTTTTTTGTGAAGAAGAAAGATGGTAGTCTCCGTCCATGCATTGACTATCGGGAACTCAATAAGGTAACAGTAAAAAACCAATACTCCTTTCCTTTGATTCCCGATCTGTTTAATCGGATACAGAGAGCCAAGTGGTTTTCCAAACTGGACTTGAGAGGGGCTTACAACTTTATCCGGATCAAAGAGGGGGACGAATGGAAGACCACATTTAATTTGTCAAGCTTGAAAAATGTGTTTTTGGGTTCAGGAGGTACCTTTCCCGGAGAAAATTTTTTACTCCTAACTCATTTCGTATGGATCCCGGGAAGGTCCAGGCAATTCTTGATTAGGTTCGCCCCTCCTCCCTGAAAGCCTTATAGCAGTTCCTAGGCTTCGCTAATTATTATCAAAAATGTATTCAAAATGTTTCTGTTTTTGTTCGCCCGTTAACTGATATGACAAAGAAGGGGGTAAATATCAGTAATTGGCAACCGGAAGCCTCAGAGGCTTTCGAAAGGCTTAAGCAATGTTTTGCCGCAGCCCCGGTGTTGGTTCAAGCTGACCACACCAAACCCTTCGTCGTTGAGGTATATGCCTCCGAGTTTGGGGTAGGGGCAGTCCTATCTCAGGGATCAGCTGCTCTGACTAATCTCCGCCCGTGCGCCTTTTTTTCCCGTAAATTCTCCCCTGCGGAGAGGAATTATGATGTTGGGAACCGGGCATTGCTGGCGATTAAGTGGGCCTTCGAGGAATGGCGCCACTTCCTCGAGGGAGCCCAGCACCAAGTCACAGTCTTAACTGACCATAAGAACCTTACCTTTTTAGAGAAGGCTAAAAGGTTGAACCCTCGCCAGGCACGTTTGGCATTGTTCTTCACTCGCTTTAACTTTGTTGTTAGCTATAGACCGGGTTCTAAGAATGTTAAAGCTGACGTTTTGTCGAGAAGTTTCTGTTCCAGTCACTCATCTCGGGATGATCCGGTGTCCATTTTACCTAAAGAAATGGTTGTCGCAGCCATTTCACCCGACTTAGCCTCAGAGATCAAGAGCCACCAGGATTTGAGACCTGTTGATTGTCCCAGCTCTAAAGTTTTTGTCCCCACTCAGTTTCGCTTACGTTTATTAAAAGAATTACACGATTCTGTGTTATCTGGACATCCCGGAGTGTCTGGCACTAATTTCCCGAAATTATTGGTGGCTGTCTTTGTCTCGTGATGTGAGGGCCTATGTAACAGCCTGCGACACCTGTGCTCGGGCAAAGGTTCCCAGAACTCGCCCTTCTGGGGAACTTTGTCCTCTGCCTATACAGAACCGTCTGTGGACTCACATCTCCATGGATTTTATGACTGATCTGCCTGCCTCTGAGGATAAGATGGTTATTTGGGTGGTAGTTGATCGGTTTAGTAAGATGTGCCATTTGATTCCATTAAAAGTGTTACCTTCCTCCAAAAAACTTGCAGAACTTTTCATCAGATATATCGTTAAACTGCATGGGCTACCCGAAAATATTGTGTCTGATAGAGGCGTTTAATTTGTTTGCTGTTTCTGGAGAGCTCTCTGTAAGGCTCTGGGTATCACCCTTTCCTTCTCTTCTGCCTTCCACCCTGAGACCAATGGGCAGACAGAGAGGAGGAATCAAACTGTTACGCAAAAACTCCGGTGTTTTGTCTCCGATCAGCAGGGAGACTGGATGAAATATTTACCTTTGGTAGAATTCGCTATTAATAACCAGGATAGTAGCGCGTCGGTGTTTCTTTGTTTTTTTGCAATTATGGCTTCCTTCCTAGACCCTCATCATTGTCCGGCGCTACTTCTGAGCATAGTGGGGTGGATGTCATCATTAACGATCTGTGCACAGTCTGGGCCCAAGTTCAGAAAAACGTGGCGAATGCCCAGAACATCCAGAAGGAGAAATGTGATAAGAGGTGCCTTTGTCATGGAGGAGTTAAGGTGGGGGATAAGGATTGGCTGTCTACCCGGAATATTTATCTAAAGGTCCCCTCTGGTAAGCTTTCGCCGCGCTTTGTGTGACTCTATATCATTCTGGAAGTGATTAATCCAGTAGCCTACCTGCTCAAGTTACCTTCTGGGTTCTGGGTACATAACGTTGTTCACCGGTCACTCCTTAAGAGGTACGTTCCATCCGTGATCCCACCTGCTGAACCCCCTCCTCCTGTGAGAGTTAAGGGGGAGTTGGAGTATGAGGTGGCTCGAATCATTGACTCTTGCAAGGTACAAGAGTCGCTGCAATACCTTGTGCATTGGAAGGGTTACGGTTCTGCGGAGAGGTCGTGGGTTCCTGCTAAGTTCATGCATGCTGAATCCCTTATCAAGGAATTCCACGATGCTCACCCAGAGAGATCTGGACCAGGGAAGGGTCCAGTGGCCCCTCCTATAAGGGGGGTACTGTCAGGATACGTCCGTCTGGGCAGCCTTCCACTCGTTTAACGCAACAACCTGCAGGGGTTAAGTCTGGCCTCGGACCACACCCGTGGAGAGGTGTTGCTCCTGAGCCAAGAGTGACTGCTCTCCAGCCTCACACCACTACTCTGTGCTTCTCCTCCTAGACCTTTCCTCTGCCTTTGACACTGTCGACCATCCACGTCTCCTACACATCCTCTCCTCCCTCGGCATCACGGACTTGGCCCTCTCCTGGATCTCCTCGTACCTCACTGATCAGACATTCAGCGTTTCTCACTCCTCCTCCTTCCCCCGGCCTCTCTCTGTTGGTGTCCCCCAGGGGTCAGTCCTGGGCCCACTACTCTTTTCTATCTACACTCTTGGTCTGGGTCAGCTTATAGCTTCAGACAGCTTTCAATACCATCTGTATGCTGATGACACCCAACTGTACATCTCTGGCCCAGATGTCACCTCTCTACTCTCCCAGATCCCTGACTGTCTTTCGTCCATTTCCTCCTTCTTCTCCTCCCGTCTCCTAAAACTAAACGTGGAGAAAACTGAATTTATTATCTTCCCACCGCCCCACTCTATCCCTCCACCTGAGCTCTCTATCACTGTCAAGGGCTACACTCTCTCACCAGCACCCCAGGTCCGCTGCCTTGAGATAACCTTTGACTCCAATCTGTCCTTCAAACCGCACATCCAAACCCTCACCTCTGCCTGTCACCTCCACCTAAAAAATATTTCCCGAATCCGCTCATTTCTTAACTCTGAAAGCACAAAAATGCTTGTCTACGCTCTCGTCATTTCCCGCCTCAACTACTGCAACATCCTTCTCTGTGGCCTCCCAGCTAGCACCCTCGCTCCCCTCAAAACCATCCTTAACTCTGCTGCCCGTCTGACTCACCTCTCTCCTCGCTACTCCCCTGCCTCTCCTCTCTGCCGATCCCTTCACTGGCTACCCCTTGCCCAGCGAATCCCGTTCAACCTAGCACCCTCGACCTACAGGGCTCTCCATAACCTCTCCCCACCATACCTCTCTGCATTAATCTCTGAAGACCTCCCCTCACTCATCTCCGCTCCTCACAGGACCTTCTCCTCTCTTCTCCTCTTATCACCTCCTCATATAACCGTTTCCAAGACTTCTCTCGTGCTTCTCCCACACTTTGGAACTCACTGCCCCAACACCTCAGAATCTCCCCCTCTCTCACTGGCTTCAAACGTAACCTGAAAACCTACCTCTTCAGGATTGCCTATAACCAACATTAACTGTGTTGCACTGCTCCAAAATAAATGATAATAATAATAATAACTGAGTGTATGTCTCTCAGGACCAGCGGGCCTGGATGCCGCATCAATCAGTTGCGGGGGCGGTGTCCGGGCAGACCTTTTAAATCTCCTCAGTTCCTCCAGGCTTTGCCTGTCAAAGGTATTCCTTTGCGTTTTCCCTGTTAGTCTGATTTGCTGTTGTCTTCCTGTGCTTCTGACCTCGGCCCGTTTCTTGACCTCGCTTGTTGCCTCTGATTCTGTACTGCGCTCCTCACCGTGTTTGGACTCTGGCTTGTTTCTGACCATCCGTTTGACTTACGTTTCTTGGCCATATGTTCCCGTACCGTTGCCGACCCGGACTGTTTGACACTTGGTTCTTCCCTGACGACCCTGCACTTAGTAGCGTAGGGACTGTCGTCCAGTTGGGGTCTGCCATCTAGGGTAGCACGCTAAGCAGGCAGGGACAGTGGGCTGGGTGGAAGTCAGGGCCTACTGCACCTCTTCTAACAGGACAGTATCTTTAATTTCTTTGTTTATGTAGAGGGAAGGTAAATGCTTTTTCACAATATAAACAATTTGATTATACAGGCAGTCCCCGACTTACATTGTTCCGACTTATTGTAAACTATATCTTGTTGGCAAAATGATGGCATTTGTTTTGTCCCTCATTTTTCTTTTTAAATACTGCATGAGGTCACTTCTATTAACCCCTTCCCGACATTAGACGTATACATACGACCTAGCGGGAAGTGACTTCCCGCAAATGGACGTATGCATACGTACTGGCGATCGTGCGGGCTTCATGCCGCATCACCCCCGGCCGGAGTGAGCTACGGCCGCGAGTGATTAACGCTTCAGTATCAAGACATCATGGTCGCAATAATGAAGCTGCAGGCAGGAGGAGTAAGCTCCTGCTGCCTGTGATTCGGCACAGTTCGCTGGTCTCTTACCCGACTCCCCGGATGCTTTCAGAAAGCATCCGGGTAGTCTGATGACTAGTGTTGAGCGATTATTATCGACAAAGTTGAAATCGGCACGGTATTTACGTTGATCGAATTTTTTAGATTACGCGATAATTTAGGTTAAAATCTGTGCATAATCTATTAATATCGCGCCATTTTCGGTGCTTCCTGTCATTTTGGCGGCCAGCAAATCAGCTTACAGAATAGAGCAGGGTGAGATGTGTGTGCGACGTCATGACTGGGATGTGTATGGTTGCGATTGGCTGGAAAAATCACATAACCTCGTTTTACATAGAACAGCCCTTCCTGTTCATGATCAGTGTGTGTCAGCGTCTCATAGCAGTAGGACATGCTCTCTGCCTCTGTCCAAACAGCTCAGCAAACAGCTCATCGAAATTATTCTATTTTTTCTACAGAGACAGCTCTACTTTTAGCTGTGATCCTTAGAACTTAGTTAGATCAGAGATTTGCAGATTTTAGGTACTTAGGCAGAGAATTTTAAAGGAGCAGCTACCGCTGTAAAGTCACGGGGTGGAGCGGGGGGAGGGGAGGTCGGGGCCCCGAACACGAAAGTTATAAAGGATACTGGATATTGTCACCCAAACTTTTGTTAGACTTGCTTGCCTTTATTAGGATCATATTTTTCTGTAAGGGAGGTCTATTTTGAGGGCAAACCCCTTTTATTATCAGCATACTTTCAGATGGGTTCTTTTTAAATTTTCCCAGCCCAGCTTTTTTGATATAGCACCTTGCATTTAAATTTGAATCCAGAATTTTGTAGTCACCACGGGTTGATGGGTTTCCCAAAAAATACCTTTTTTATCCGTATAATTTAAAAAAACAGGTGTTTTTTTCACTTTGGTCAGTCAAGTTTTGTTATAGGTATTTGCAGTTAAATTTGATTACAGCAATTTGTAGTCCCACGGTGAATTTGTAGGTGCCAAAAATCCCGTTTATTATGGTATACATTTCAACAGGTGTTTTTTTCATTTTGGGCCAGGAGTTTTTTTGTAGAGCTATTTGCATTTAAATTTTAAATCAGCAATTTTGTAGTCACCACAGGTGTATGTAGGTGCCAAAAAATTTTTATCGGTATTACTTTTCGAAAGGGTTTTTTTTTTCACTTTTGGCAGAAAGCTTTGTTGTTGACTCCCTAGCACTTAAATTTCTTCCAGAAATTTTTTGTTTTGATTTGGGGGATTGAGAAGCTGTGATTTGCCGTCTTTAATAGAGATTTTTCCAAAATCTTTCCCATACCTTCTCAAATTTTTACTTCTGAACATGGAGCAAAATTTCGGTGGAAAGCGGCAAAGAGGGGGGTAGGCAGGGGGGAGAGGTACGAGAGAAGGGGGTCCTTCCAGTGTGGCGATAACCCAAGCCAGCGGATTGTCGGTTGCAGGACCGTCAGGGGGTCATCGCGGGCAGGGCCCCGTGAATCTCGTAACGAAAAGGTCGCCAACTGTCCCTTTAGTGGTTAATGCAACCTGTTCAGCGGCTTACCTCCCCTCCTCCCAGTCACGGCCACAAATGTCGTTCAGATCATCAATCGTTTCCCAAATGAAACGGGGGGCGCCCAAAGTAACTCGGGGGTACCCACCCTTGGATAATCCATTTTCTGAAGACCTCTTTTGATGACAAAAATGCGGTTGGGGCGAAGGCATGTTTTTAAAATCAGAGGCCAAAGATGATGATTTTCTCTGCTCTGAAACCCCCGTTACTGATGCCACAGGGAGGAGGGAAGCCGGTCAATCGGCAAAAATCCCCGGGGGGTCGGCAAAGCTTACAGTCCCCCCTTTCTTGTAGCCGCAGCTTCTGGGTGCAGAAAGTCGGAGACCAAGTAAACCTTGTTGATGTGATGTGCGACGACATTGTGGTCCAAAGTGGTCTTTTAGCGAATTTGCTTGGGCGCTTTTATCACGGACGAGGAGGAAAAGATGGGGGGTGTCGACGGGTCCGCCTCAAAAAGGGGAGGGGGTGCAGAAGTCTGCTGATATGATTCCGCCAGCCACGGTCAGGGGGGGAAACCCCCGCTCGGGGTTTATGCCAAAAAAAGGGTTTTCGGACCTCTCAAGCCGGGCCTTTTTTCCCCCCTTGGGGGGGGGGGGGGGAGAAAAGCCTCTGTTTCACCCAGCTTTGTCATATGCCCCCCTTTTGCCGTAAACGCTTAAAGAAGGCAAGAATCTTAGGTGTTTAACCCCACCCCCTGTATGTCACATGAAAGAAAATTGCATGAGTTAAAAATGGGGCAGTCAAGTTTTTTGTTGATAGATTACTTTCCCAGTTAAATTTGAATCCGAAATTTTTTTTTGTTTGAGGGATTTGAGAATAGCTGTGATTTGCCGTTTTTTTTTAATAAGGGATTTTCCCAAAAAACTTTCCTTTTCCCTTTCAAATTTTTATTTTTCGGGAAAATGGAGCGAAATTCAGGTGGAAAGCGACCCAAGAGGGGGGGGGGACATGGGGTTTGGGAGGTACGAGAGAAGGAGCTCCCTCCATTTGCTGGCGACAAAAAACGCATGCCAGCGATCGTCAGTTGCGGGGAACTCAGGCCTGTAATCGTTTGGGTGGGCCCCCTGTGATTCTCAGTAACGAACGGGCGTCGCCAATCTGCCCTTCGGGGGGTTTAATGCAACCTGCATCCAGCAGTCATACCCCCCCGTCCTCCCAGCCCACGGACACAAAATGTTCCCTTTCCGTCTGGGGGGAAACGGGATGGGTTCCGCCACATCTTTGGCCCTTGCCCTGCCCCCAATGCAAAATGCCCAGCGGCATTTTTTTGCCAGAAAAAACCCTCCTGCCCTGGCCCGCCACGTGTCATCTAAAATTTCAAGGGCGTTTTCTGCATCTGTGTCCGGGGAAAAGTCCCTTGACCAAAGGGCCCCATGGGCTAGTAAAACAAGGGGGAAGGCCGCTATATCTCTGTGGGAAACTCACTGGGTGAGCTGGGTTGGGTGTCTCTGGGGGTTTACGGTGGGGTTCAGGCTCGGCAAAAAGCTCTTTCCCAAAAACCCCAGGGAGGTTTCAGGGTCCTTTTACCCGGTTCCCCTGGGGGCATAAAGTGCCCAGGGGAAACCAGGGCCCTGTTGAAATTTAAACCGTTTTTGGGACCGTCCACAACAAGGGGGGGCTGTGGCGGCTCCCCCGCAAAAGAGGGCCCAGCGCTGGCTGGGTGACAAGGGCCCCTTTTTGCCCGGGAAGGTGGTGTGCGATAAAGGGGGAAATTTGCTGGCCGCCCTTAAGATTCAGTAGGCTGGAGCACATCCCTTGCCTGGCCCAACTTGGTCCATGAAAACCTGCGTCTGGAAACCTGTAGAAGGCGTCGAGGTCTGAGTTCGCACTTCCGCCGTTCGCACCCTGCTTCGTCCGGCTGGTTTGCGTTGCAGCGTCAGCTCGCCTCCCCTCAACCGTCTCATTGTTGACGTGGCAACTGCTGGTTTTTCCCAACCCTCCACATGCTCCATCGATTGTGGCAGCAGCGCAATGCCATTACACAGTACGAAGTGACACATGGCCTGACAAGAAGCGGTGCGGACCTCGGGGTGTTAAAGCCACCGAGAGTGGGGGCGGGTTGAAAGAGCTCTGCACCATCCTTGCCAGTTTTGAAGAAGCCACCAAAATGGTCAGTGCGGACGATGCCCTTGTCAGCATGAGCATTGTGGTGATCTTAGTCCTGGAAACGATCGTTGGACACTCTGAAACAACAGGCCCCCGCCAGCGACGGAGGAGGAGACGGACAGAGATGCGGCCCATGGAGCCTTTCTCTCCGTCAAATTTCCACAAGGCCCGACAGTTTCTCAATTTTATCGGCCCTTCATTAGGCAGGGGTTTTCGGGGCCCAGGGCTAGTGCAAGGGAAGCACATCAGCTCTAAGGGTGCATCTTCTCAGGCAATTTCAGGGCTTGTTGAAGTTGTGCCGGGGGAAAGGGGGGGGAAAAAAATTCCTAGCCCACCGACTTTTCCAAGGTCCTGCCTTGGAAAGAGGGTTGCACGAATTTGAGGCGGAGGAGGAGGATGAGGAAGACAGTTTGCTAGTGCCCCTGCCCCAGAGGCTTGGGAAATCAAGGCTTATCTCTAACATGAGGGGCTTGGATGCCCCAAATTTCCCCAAACATGACCCTCGCTTTTAAGGTTTTTAAAAATGAAAACATTTTACTGGGGGGGCCCAACCCTCCTGGACCCCGGGGTACAAAAAAAAACTCACATTTTCCCTTTCCAAAACCCCCCAAATAGAGAGTAAAAGCAGGAAATGGGGGACCTTTGTTTTAAAAAATTTTTTTTACCCCAAATGGGGAAAAACCCCCTGTTGGGGGTCCTCCCCCTTTTCCCCTCTGGAAATTCTTTATTTACCACCTCCCCAAACCGCATGCAATACGGGGGCCCACATCCAACAAACAGAGCCCAGTTTTAAGATAATGGGGCCCACGACTATCTGCGTTCAACCCCGATGTTTTTGTTTGTTTTTCCCGGACCCAATGGATTTTCGGGGTATCCAAAATGGACAAATGGCCCGAGCCCGCTTCCCAAAACGAAATAGAGGGGGTTGTCCTCCCCAGTACCCGGTCATATCTGAGGGAAACCTTCAGCACAGCGGGAGGAGTCTTTAAACGGGACAAACGCATCCGGTTTCCAAAGTAATGGGGGATCGTTTGACTTTAAATAAAGGGTTGATCAGGAGGGAAACTTGATGATGTTGTGGCCCCAAATTGCCGAGGTAAACGTTTTGGTTGCCGGTTACTTCACTTTTTCCCCCCTTAAAACAGAAATGTCCATTAAAAAAAGGGTTTTTTAAAAATGATCATTTCTTACTGCAATTTTTTTTCTTTTTTCCCCAACTTTTTATTTTGGGGTTTTTGCTGTGAGGGGATTAAAAAAGACAGAAATTTTTCATAAACAAACCGTTTTTAAATTTACTAACTTTATTTTTAGAAGTTTTGGGCCTTGTCAAGGGTTTTTTGGAGGTCATGTTGCTGGGGGAGATACAGAAAATTTATGGTTTTTGGGAAAAATTGAAATGTGGTTTTCTAAGTGGCTTTTTTCCCCATCAAAATTTTTTAAATTGGCTGAGAAGTCATATTTTTTAATTTTTTTTGGGGTAATGTTGCTGTGAGATACAGAAATTTAATCAGGGTCCTTTGGAACAAAAATGTGGTTTTTAAGTAGCATTTCCCCCTCAAAATTTTTTAACAGTGGTGAGAAGCCCCTTTTTTTTTAATTTTTTTGGGGTTTCATGCGGCTTTGAAATGCAGAAATTTCTACGGGTCCATTCAAAAAAAAAATTGTTTCTAACGGGACATTTTTTCTTCAAAATTGTCAAAAGTGGCCGGGGGGGTCATGTCTTAAATTTTTTGGGGCAATTTTGCTGGGGACATGAAAGTTTAAAATACGGTTTCCTATTATAAAAAAAAATGTTGTTTCTAAAAAGACATTTGTTTTTCCACAATTTTTAAAGGGGGCCAAGGGTGATGGTGCTGTCGAAACAGGAATAGGTAGGACAATGTTAAGGGACACAATTGAAAAATTGACTTTTTTTTGCAAGATCTTTAAATGGGCAGCAATCCCTTTTATTGAGGACAACCCATTTAATAAAATTAAAAAAAAAAAACCCAAAGACATGGTGGGTTTTTTTTCCTTTTCCTATTTTTAAAAAATGGTTTTTTAGTTTTTTAAACTTTTAAAAAAAATTGCATGTACAAAAAATAGCGGGTTTAAAAAAATTTCCCTTTGGGAATTTTGTAAAGGGAGGTACAGGAAAAATTGCCCAGAGGGTTTTTTTTGGTTTTTTTCGAGGCCCAGGGGAGTATGGAGCACGGCGGGAAAAACAAAGAACAGGGGAAAATTTCCTCCAGCACGTTGAGTAAAATGAGAAAAAGAATGCCAAAAAAAGGGGCCCCCCTGGGTAAAAAACGGGGAGCTTTAACCACCGGGTTTTTTCCAAAGTAAAGTAAATTTGGTCCGCATCAAAAGGAGGGGAAAGCGCTCCCCCAGGTTTGACGGGTTTTCTGAGGAGGCTGGGGGGTTTCCCTACATTTCCCGGGTTAGCCTCGGTTTCCCGCAGAATGTTTTGTTGTGGGTCAAAAGGACATTTTTACCTGTTAAAAAATGGGGGGACCCAGCCTGGGCTTTTCACCGCCCCCACTGAAACCCCGGCCGGGCCCTGCTGGTTTTTAAAAAACGTCGGGTTAAAAAAGGATGGGGGACGGCCGGGAAAACGGGCCCCCTTCTCACTTTTAAAGGGGAAAATTAAAGTAGAGTTTTCAAATTTCTCTAAAAAATCGGGTTTTGGAAAAAGGTGATTTCTGTGAGGTTAAGTGGGTGTCAAAAAGGGCCCCGGGGCTGGACACAAATTGCCACAATTTGGGGTTTTAAAATTTTTCCCTGGGGCTGAAGTCATAGGGGTCGCATCTTTTTGATCCCCAAGGGAAAGTCTGTCCCTAACCCACTGAAAAAAGGGTTTTGGGGGGGGGAAAAATAAAACCCATTAAATTGATTGGCTGAAACTCTAAAAAGCCAGGAGGGCAAATTCTTCTAAAACTAAAAAGTGTTTTGGGAGATTGGGAAATTTGGGGTTTTAAAATTTTTTGGGGGTGTGCGGACAAATTTTAAAACATCTAAAAGTGAAAAAAAATTCCCTTTAAAAATGCGGGGGGGTTTTGTATGTTGTATGTTATCCACTTGAAAAAAAGCAAAATGATAAAAAATGTAAAACTATAAAAAAACTTCCCTAAAAAAATTCTGAAAACAAATTCAGTTATAAAAAAAATATACTAAATGACAGTCACTGTTTCAAAATACCATAGTGCCCCTTTGTGATTGTGGGGCAAACGGTTCAGGGGGGGAAATTTTGCGGGACAGGAAGATATAGTCAATGGGCCCGTTTAAACTAATAAGGGGGGTTTAAAGACTTTTCCCAGCACTTTTTAATTTTGGGGGGCATGCAGGTTTGGGGCTCATGTGGGGAAAAAAAAGGAAAGGTTTTATTCCCTTTTTCCGTTAAACTTAAAAAGGTTGGTTTCCCAAAGGGCTCCTTTTTCCCGGGCCTTTTTTAAACTGTGGGTCAAAACGGTTTAATGGTCTTTTGTGGTACAGAACAGGTTTGTTAACGTCCCCAAATTAAAAATAAAATGGTGGGCAAAGACTCCTTTTCCAAACCCCTTTTTAATCTGTGGGTAGACAGGTTTAATGGTCATACTGCGGTCCAGGACAGGTATAGTTAATTTTCCCGTTCAACTAAAAATGGGGGTTCAAAGGGCTCTTTTTTTTTGCATTTTTAATCTGTGGGTAACAGGTTACATGGTCTTACTGTGGTACAGAAAAAGGTATAGTCAATGTCCAGTTCAACTAAAATGGTGGTTGAAAGGGCTCCTTTTCCCCCCGCACTTTTTAATCTGGGGGGGTCAGACAGGGGTTTTTTGGTAAAACTGCGGTACAGGACAGATATAGTTAATGTCCAGTTCCAAATAAAATGGTTTTTGGGAAAAACTTCTTTTTCCCCGGGACTTTTTAATTGGGGGGTTTTCAGGTTTTTGGGGGTCATGCTTTTCGTTCCAGGGGGCAGGGTTTTTCAATGTCCGTTCAAGTAAAATGAAAGGTTCAAATCCCTACTGCCTTCTGGCCCCTTTTTAAATTTTTGGGGGTTTTCAGGTTTTTAAAGGGGCAGGGTTTTGGTGAAGCAGGGGGTAGTGAATGGTCTGTGAGTTTTTTTCTTTTGGCTTTTATAACCAAATGGTTGCCTAAGTTTTAGCCCGTATCCATTTGATGGGGGTGGATGTTTTAATTTTCCGCTTCTCCCGCCCTGTTTGGGGGGTTTAAAAATGAAGGTGTTGTTCCCCTCCCAAAAGCTTTAAAAGGTATCGGCGATTATCTTTTATCGATATTTGGATACTTATTTATTTTAAATTTCGATATTTGACTATGAACCCCCATGACGATAGTCAACCTTTAATTTGGGTCTTAAATACTGTTTACAAGGGATTGTGGGGATGGTGATCGGGAGAAGACGTTACCCTGGTGACAGTACACAAAGCAAGTGTGTACAGATTACCTGGTAACAGAATTTTAACGATTGTTTTTACAGGGTCCCCACTGGGGAAAAAATGAAAAAATGTTAAAAAAATTAAAAAAAATAAAACACAAACACAAAAAAAAAAAAAATAAAAAAAAAGTACACCCCCCTTTTCCCTTTACAAACCAAAAAGCCCCAAAAAAAAAAATTTCCCTTTTTTGGTATCGACGCGGGGCGTAAAGAACGACCTTTTATTTTTCTTTTAATTTAACCCTAAAAAAAAAAAAGGTTTTTTTAACGCCGGTTAAAAACAAAAAAACCAAAAATCAAAGTTGGACCAATTAAAAATTCAGTTGATTCCGCAAAAAAAAAATCCTTTTCACATCTTGTGTATGGAAAAAAAAAAAAAGGGTTTTTTGGCTTTCGAGATAGCGATGCATAAAAAATTTTTATTGACAAAATAAAAAAACTTTTTTTTTTTTAAAATGCTTCAAAATAAAAAAAAAAAACATATAAAATTTGGGGATCGCTGTTTGTATCGATCAGAGGTAAAACTAATGGTCTTGGATAATGCATGGTGGCACTGTTTAAAAATAAAAATAAAAAACACTTTCTAGGGTTGTTTGAAAATTTTTTTCCTGTGCCTTCCAAAAAAATTTTTTTTTAAAAAAAATCAAAAAAACTTGTCCTCCAAAAAAGATCCAAAAAAAAACATCAAAATCATCCCCCCAAAAAACAAACCCCTACAAGCTTGTTAACCCGAAAAATTAAAAAAAGTTAGGTCTCAGGGCTATGGCGTGCAAAAAACGTTTTTTCCCTTTTTTAATAAAAAGGGGTTTTTTTTGGGGTAAAAGCAGTAAAAAAATAAAAAAATATACAAATTGGATATCGCTATAATTGTATCGACGGGTGAGTAATACTTGCTTTTCCTTTATACTGCACGGTGTCCCTGTAAAAAAATAGAAAAAAAACACTACCAGGAAAGCTGGATTTTGCTAGGGAAAAAGCCACACAAAAACCTTAATAAAAAGTTATCAAAACTCATAAGCACCCCATAATGGTAAAAATATAAATATCAAAAATCATCCCAAAAAAACAAACCCAAATCAGCTCCGTTTACAGAAAAAAATGAAAAAAGTTTTGGGTTGTTAGAATAGGACAACTTTTAAAAAAGCAATTTTTTATAGAACCCATTTCTATTTTGTTAAAAATAATAAAAAAAAAAAAAAAAAATATAAAATTTTATAATTGAAATTTTTCAACTCCCAAAAGTAAAGGGTATCAGTCAATTTTTTATGCACGGCGAAAAAATGTAAAATTTAAGCCCCAAAAAAAAAAAGGAAAAATTTCGTTTTCCCCCCCCCCCATTTTCCCTGGACCCCCAAAGCAAAAAGAAAAATATGGAACACCCCCTGCGCCCTAAAAGACAAAGCACCCCTAGATGAGATCCCTGAGGGAAAGCTGAATCCAAAATGGGGCAATTCTAGAAAGGGGTTTTACCTGTTCTGGTACTTTGGGGGCTTTGAAATGGACATGGAACCCCGAAAATCCTCATTCCAAAAGCCAAATAACACTCCCTCGCCTATACGCCCTGCCATGCGCCCAAACAGCAGTTTACACCCACATGTAGGGTATTGCCGAACTTGGAAGAAATTGTGTAATAAAATTTTGGGTGCTTTTTAACAAGGAATCCTGGTAAAAATGAAACATTTTCAGCTAAAATTGCGATTGCTGGAAAAAAATGTTTTTCATTATCACAGCCTAACGCTAAAAAATGTTGTGACACACCTGTGGGGTCGATATACTCACTGCACCCCTGGATATATTCCGTAAGGGGTGTAGTTCCCAATATGGGGTCTTTTTAGGGGAGTTTATTAAGTTTTAGCCCCTTAGGGCGTCCGCAAACTTGAAATGGTGCCTAAATAAAATCGTAAAGAAAATGAGACCCCAGAGTCCAGTAGGTGCTCCCCCTATTCTGGGGCTTATGGTTGAGCCAAATAGCGCACGAGGGCCACATATGGGATATCTCTAATAACGGCAGAATCTGGGGAATCAATATTACGTTGCATTTCCCTGATCACATTTACCGTATTCTTGTGAATAATGGATAAAAATTGAAAATCTGCAAAAAAAGTGAAATTTTTAAATATCACTTCCACTTTGCTTTAATTCCTGTGAAACACCTAATGGGTTAATAAACTTCCTAAATGCTGTTTTGAATACGTTAAGGGGGGTAGTTTCTTAAATGGAGTGATTTATGGGGGTACATAACATACAGGCCAATCAAACGTCATGTTAGAACTGGACTGGTCCCTAAAAAATGTATATTGCAAATTTTCGTAAAAATTTGAAAATTACTACTAAATTTCTAAGCCCCCGTAAAAAAAAAAAAAAAATACATTTAAAAAAATGATGCCCACCTACAGCCGACATATGGTAGATGCTAGTTATAAACTATTTTGAGTAAAATAACTGTCTGTCTTACATGCAGGAATTTTTGAAGTTTGAAATTGGTACATTTTTCACTATACTTTGATATTTTTCACAAATAAACAAGCATTTTTTGGACCAAAATTTCTTACTATCTTAAAGCATAATGTGTCACGAGAAAACAATCTCTGAATCACATGGATAGGTTAAAGTGTCAAAAAGTTATTCTCATATAAAGTGACACATGCCAGATTTCAAAAGTGGGTGTCAGAGAGGCCAAAACTAGTTCTGGTGGTAAGGGGTTAATCAATCAAGTTTTTGTTTGGCATTTTTCAGAATTTCATTCATTATTGCTTTTCTGCAGGGAATAATTTCTACTGGCATCCCTGATTGACATAGAAGGGTAACATCTAGATAATTAATGGAGTGAATATCATAAGGGTAGGTAAATTTCAAATTCATACTGTCAGAATTATTGTAATTAACAAAACCCTTGTCTCCAAATCAGTAGTAAGTCATCAATAAAGTGGCAATACCATACGATATGGTGGTTGAAGGGACAGTCCACTCCAAATAAGTATCTCTCTTTCCATAGTGACACAAGAATGTTCGCCAGGGAAGGAGAGAAGCGAGTTGCCATGGCCGCACTCTTTCTGTAAGAAATATTCAAGTGGTCAAACATAAAGTAACTGTGGGTCAGAAGATATTCCACAACCTGTAAATGTATTTTTCTTTAGAATAAAATACGCAAGGGTAAAGTGGTGGGTGGGGAGCGGATAACCTGGTCGGGGGGATGCTGGGGTACAAGCCCACTACATTACAGGACAACCAGATCCGCCCCCCCCACTAGCCAGACCACCTTTTCCATCATGAAACAAATGTTAGCAACCTCAGAATTCGGGGCAATTTTTTTTTACAAGGGACTATAACTGAGCATCCACCCATCTCCCCAATGGTTCATTAAGGGAGAAAATCCCTGAAACAATTGATCGAAACGAAGGTGGAAAACCGTCCTTATGTATTTTGGGGAAGACATGGTAAAAGTAGGGGGATGACGTTAAAATCACAAAGTTGAAATGGCACATATTTCGGCTGATCGTTTTTCCCGATCAACCTACTTTTTTAGTGACAACGCAGATAGTCTATACTATCCCGCCTTTTTGGGCTTTTTCCTTTTTTTTGGGCGGCCAGCAAATCAGCTTGAGCATAGAGCAGGTGAGAGGGGGTGTGTAAACCATGACTGTATGTTAGGGTTGTCATTGGCGGGAAAAATCACATACCTTTTTTTCATAGAACAGCGTTTCCTGTTCAGTACAGTCTTTCAGTGTCTATCACAAAAAGACGTTTTCCGGTCTCAAACGCTCAACCAGAGACACAGTTTTTCTCTTTTATTCATCAACAATAGTTTTTTAGCGTGAACATTAGAGATAGAATTAGAGAATTTCAGTTCTTAGTTAGACAAGACTTTTAAAAAACATTTTTCACTCTACACAACGGGGGGGTGGGGGTGGACAGACGGCGAACAACAGACGGGTTTTGGGGAAAGGATTATAAAAATTTGACCTTTTAAATTTTGTGCACCCGGGTTTTTTTTTTCAAGAGCCCCCTTTTATTTAAAAATTTTAAACAAAATTTTCTAGTAACTTTTGGTGTATTTCATTGTGCAAAAAAAAACCCCTTTTGTTATCCGTATAAACTTTTAAATACTGTATTTTATTTTGGGGTCGGCCCATTTTTGTTAAAAGGGCCACTTGTTATTTAAAAGGGGTTTTGCCGGCATGCCTTATCTGCTAAAAGCTAATGTAAACAAGCCATGCAGTGCTAAAAAAGAAGAGAAAAGAGCCGTGCATGGGGATCGTGTGAAATGTTCACTCAAATAAAAAAACACAACTAGGGGATTCTGTATACAAAAAAACCCCTTTTTTCTCCACGCACTTAAAAAGCTTCTTCATGTTCCTTAACAGATAAAGCGGGGTTTTCCCTCAGATAACACACTACAACTATTGATTCTGTATAAAAAAAGACAACATATTCACCCGGGCCTTTTAAAAAACTTCTTCGCCCCCTTTCATCAATAAGGTTCTCTGCACAAGCCCGGGGCCCCAGCTCTTGCAGTCGATCTAAAAAGAACTTTTTTGTAATTTAAGGGGAGGTAAGGCAGCCTGTAGCTCTCTCAGGGTGCAATTTTTGTAACACATAAATTTAAAAGGTTAAATACCCATTTTTTGGGGGATCCCACGCAACATTACCGTGGGAGAACCCCTTAAATTGGGTACAGATATTTTCTAGTAACTGTTGTGCTTTCAATTGGGGGCAAAAACCATCTTTTGTTTTCCTATAAAATTTTAATAGTGTTTTTTTTACTTGGTGCACCCCCCCTTTTTCTTCAAAAACTCCCCCTTGTACTTAAATTTGGATACAGAAATTTTTCTAGTAACTGTTGGGGATTTTATTTGGGCAAAAACCACTCTATTACCTATAACTTTTAAAAAACTGTATTCACTTTGGGGCGGCCCAGTTTTGTTCAAAAAACCACCTTTTATTTAAATTTGGTACAAAATTTTTGATAACTGTTGGGTATTTTTATTGGTCAAAAACCCCCTTTTTTTTAGCCCTATAACTTTTTAAAAAGCTGTATTTTTCTTTTGGTGCGGGCCAGTTTTGTTCAAAGAGCCACCTTGTACTTAAATTTGGATACAGAAATTTTTTAGTAACTGCAGGTGTTTTTTATTGGTGCAAACACCACCTTTTGTTATCCGTGTAACTTTTAAATAGCTGTATTGCAAGTAGTGCAGCACAGTTTTGTTCAAAGAGCCATTTTGTACTTAAATGTGGGTACAGAAATTTTCTAGTAACTGTTGGTGTATTTCATTGGTGCAAAAACAAACTTTTGTTATACGTATAACTTTTAAATAGCTGTATTTCACTTTGGTGCAGCCCAGTTTTGTTCAAAGAGCCACCTTGTACTTACATTTGAATACAGAAATTTTCTAGTAACTGTTCCCGTGTGTCATTGCTGCAAAAAACGCAATTTCTCATCCGTGTAACTTTTGAATAGTTTTATTGCGCTCGGTGAATCTCAGTTTGGCATGTATAGCGCACTTGTATGATAATTTGTTGAAAACTATCAATTCCTAGTCCTACTGGGCAGTTGTAAATCCCTGGGACTGAAGGAAGAACACTGTTGATTTTCTCTTACGGTTCTTCCACCAGACCGCATTTAACAGGAATTCGATAGAAACAATTCTGTTTCTAATTCTAGTTGGCTGTAATAAATTAGAGGGATTTAAGAATAGTTGTGATTTGTCGACTTTCAATAAGAGACTGTCAAAACCTGTTCCATACCTTTTTACATTTTTATCTTTCTGAACATGGAGCGAAATGCAGGTGGTAAGCGAGCAAAGAGGGGGTTAGCACATGGAGGTAGAGGTACGAGAGAACGTGCTCCTTCCGGTGCTGGCGACAAAACGCAAGCCAGTGGATCGTCGGTTGCAGGACTGTCTGGCCTGTCATCGCTGGGTCGGTGCCATGTGAATCTCAGTAACGAACAGCGTCGCCAATCTGTTCTTCAGTGGTTAATGCAACCTGCATCCAGCAGTCTTACCTCCTCGTCCTCCCAGTCACGGCCACAAATGTTGTCATCATCATCATCAGCATCGTCAGAAGGCATTTCAAAAGATCAAGAGGCCAAAGAGGATGGTTTTGCCTGCTCTGACACCCAATTGCTGATGCCTTCAGAGGAGGAGAAGGAAGCCGGTCAATCGGCAAAAATCCCGAGCGGTCGGCAACATCTTGCAGTGTCTGTTGCTTGTAGCCCGCAGCTCCAGGATGTAGAATGTCAGGACGAGGAAGTCACCTGTGTTGATGATGATGACGACATTGCGGATCCAACGTGGTCTTTACAGCAGAATTTGCTTGTGAGCGCTTCATCACTGGATGAGGAGGAAGACGATGGGGTAGTGTCAGTTCGGGTCCCGCCTCAAAAAGGGAGAGGGCGGTCACACAAGTCTGCTAAGATTATGCCGCCAGCCACGATCAGCGGAAACACCGCTCCTCGCTTATCACCATTGAAAAGGTCCAGGACCTCTCAAGCCTGGGCCTTTTTTGAGCAAGCCTCTGATTCACCCAGCGATGTCATATGCCGCCTTTGCCATAAACGCATCAGTAGAGGGAAGAATCTTAGGTGTTTAACCACTACCAACATGTCTAGTCACATGCATGAGTTGAGATGGAGGGAACACTTGGCAAAAAAAGGCCACACTAATCCCGGGCTTCCAACCAATGTCACACCATCTGTCTCCGCCTCCTCTGCCACGACCAAGTGTTCCTCAGCTGCCCATGTCTCTCAGAGTCATGATCAAGGATCAGCCTTCGCTTCAGCCTCCACCGTCGCCCAAGTACCACCAGCACCACCAGAGACCCCTACCCCTTCGCCTTCCACCAGTTTGACCTGCACACCGTACAACGGCCAGACTAGCAGCCAGCCTTCTGTCTACCAGGTTTGGGAGCAGAAGAAACACTTTAACCATCCCAAAACCAAAAGCCTGAATGTCGGCATTGCCAGGCTTTTGGCCTTGGAAATGTTGCCTTTCCGTCTGGTGGACACAGATGGGTTTCGCCACGTCATGGCCCTTGCCTGCCTCAATACCAGATGCCGAGCAGGCATTTCTTTGCCAGAAAAGCCGTCTCTGCCTTGGCCAGCCACGTGTCATCTAAAATTTCAAGCGCGTTGTCTGCATCTGTGTCCGGCAAAGTCTATCTGACGACCGACACATGGACTAGTAAGCACGACCAAGGCCGCTATATCTCTGTGACAGCTCACTGGGTGAGCTGGGTGGATGTCTCTGGTGGCAACGGTGGCTGTCAAGTTCGGCGCATGCTCTTCAAAACCGCAGGGATGGTGCAGGGTTCTTTCTCCCAAGGTCCACTGGTAGCATCACGTGCCCATAGAAACCAGGCCGTGTTGAAATTAATCTGTCTTGGAGACCGTCAACACACAAGTCAGGAGCTGTGGACGGCTCTTCGCAACGAGACCAAGCGCTGGCTGGGTGACAAGACCTTGTGCCAGGCAAGGTGGTGTGCGATAACGGTCGAAATCTCCTGGCCGCCCTTAAGATAGGCTGGAGCACATCCCTTGCCTGGCACACATCATGAACCTAGTCGTCCAGAAATTTCTAAAGCGCTACCCGGGTCTCGACTGCTTGCTGAGGAAGGCTCGAGGTCTGAGCTCACACTTCCGCCGTTCGCACCCTGCTTCGTCCCGCCTGGCTGCTTTGCAGCGTCAGCTCGGCCTCCCATCAACCGTCTAATTGCTGACATGGCAACACGCTGGAATTCCACCCTCCACATGCTCCAGCGATTGTGGCAGCAGCGCAATGACATTATGCAGTACGAAGTGACACATGGCCTGATAAGCAGCGGTGCGGACCTCGGGGTGTTGAGCCACCGAGAGTGGAGGCAGGTGAAAGAGCTCTGCACCATCCTTGCCAGTTTTGAAGAAGCCACCAAAATGGTCAGTGCGGACAATGCCCTTGTGAGCATGAGCATTGTGGTGATCTTAGTTCTGGAATGATCGTTGGACACTCCGAAACAGCAGGTCCCACCAGCGACAGAGGAGGAGACGGACACAGATGTGGACACAGAACCTTTCTCTCCATCGTATCTAGAAGGCCCGCCAGTTTCACAACTTTATCGGTTTTCATTAGGCAGTGGTTCGGGGTCCAGGGCTAGTGCAAGGCGGCGCCTCAGCTCTCAGGGTGCATCATCTGAGGCAAGTCAGGGCTGTGTTGAAGCTGTGGCGGAGGAGGAGGATGAGGTATTTTTGGACACTGACATTACCAATGTCCCTGCCTTGAAAAGAGGTTGGCACGGATTTGAGGCAGTGGAGGAAGATGAGGAAGATCAGTTTGCTAGTGCCCCTCGACCCAGAGGCTTGGGAAATCAAGGCTCCATCTCTCACATGAGTGCTTGGATGCTCCATTTCCTCCAACATGATCCTCGCATTAAGGCCATCAAACTGAACAACAGTTATTGGGTGGCCAAGCTCCTCGATCCCCGGTACAAAGCAAAACTCGGAACTTTCCTTCCACCCACCCAAATAGAGAGTAAAATGCAGGAATTGGAGACCGTGCTTATTTATCAAGTGGAGAAATCTGTTGCATCTGCTTCATGTTCTTCAAATGGACGCCAGCCCTTGCTCTCACCACACCCACTGTAAGTCCGCCCCTGCCAGCTGAACCTGCGTTATCCACGTTTACATCCTCACCCGCCTTGATCAGTAATTTCCTTCAACCCACTTGACAGGATTTTCAGACAGGCCTCGTTGACCTACTGGGGACATTTGTTTCGTTTGCTTCACATTCTAATATCACGGTGGAACAATGTCACCAGTAGAATGGCAAGTAGCTCTAGCAGCAGCAGTATTGGAAAACGAATTGTTTTTAATATAGTTTATTACTTATTGCAAATTTTCTGCTGATGGTCCATAAAGGCACCTGTGCGAGTTTTTGGGTCATGCTGCGTTACAGGATATTGATAGTCGATGTCCATTTCACTAAAATACTGCTTCAAATACTACTTTCTCCGCACATTTAATCTGTGGTCATGCAGGTTTGAGGGTCATGCTGTGGTACAGGACAGGTATAGCAAATGTCCAGTTCAACTAAAATGGTGGTTGAAAGACTCCTTTTTCCGGCACTTTTTAATCTGTGGGTCAGACAGGTTTTGAGTTCATACTGCGGTCCAGGACAGGCATAGTCAATGTCCAGTTCAACTAAAATGGTGGTTCAAAGACTCCTTTTTCCAGCACTCTTTTAATCTGGGGGTCATGCAGTTTTGGGGCTCATGCTGTGGTCTAGGACAGGTATAGTCAATGTCTAATTCAACTAAAATGGTGGTTCTAAGACTCCTTTTTCTGGCACTTTTTAATCTGTGGGTCAGACAGGTTTAAGGGTCATGCTGCGGTCCAGGACAAGCATAGTCAATGTCCAGTTCAACTAAAATGGTGGTTCAAATAATACTGCCTTCTGGCACTTTTTAATTTGTAGGTTTAAGGCTGATGCTGTGGTACAGGACAGGGATAGTGAATAGTCTGTGACTTTTTTTTCTGTGACTCTTGTTGCCTAATTGTCTTGCCTAAGATGTAGCACGTATCCAGTTTCCTGTTGTGGATGTTAATTCCAGCTGCTCCAGCCCTGTTTGGGTGTAAGAATGAAGGTGTTGTTCCACTCCCATAGACTTTAATGGTCATCGGCGATAATCTGTTATCGACTATCTGATATCGTCATGATAATTGCCAATATTGACTATCGAATCGATAACGATAGTTGACACAATCGCTCATCACTAGTAAATAGACATAATTGGATTTTGTACCAGCAATTTGTCTGCTAAATTTGCTGTGATATAAAAGGTGGTTGGGCTGGAGGAAGGAGAGGGGTACCTGGTTGTTCTTTGAAGCAGAGCACTTGTGCCCCAGCATCCCACATGACTAGGTTCTCTCTGCCCTTATGCACCACTTGGACCATTACAGTATTTATTCTAAAGAAAAATAAATTTACCTCAAAGAGGTTGTGAAATCTTTTCTGACCCACAATTACTTTATTTGACCAACAATATGTCTTTCAAAAATGTGGTGTGGCCATGGGAGCTCGCTTCTCTCCCTGGTGAACATTTTTGTGTCGCTATGGGAAGAGAGATACTTATTTGGAGTGGACTCTCCCTTCTCCCACCATATCAGATACATGGTATCAGCAAAGGGTTTTGTTAATAACAGTATGAATTTGAAATTTACCTACAATTATGACATTCACTTCATTAATTACCTAGATGTTACCCTTCTAGGTCAATCAGGGATGCCAGTAGAAATTATTCCCTACAAAAATCGACGGCACACAATTCTATTCTTCTTGCCACCTCCTGTCACCCCAAACACATCATTAACAGCATAGCAACAGGGAAACTAATTAGAATCAAACAAAATTGTACTAATCAAGTCAAATATAAAGAATCTGAGAGAGCGAGTTGAGATCATTTAAAACAACGGGGCTACTCTAATGACATTTTTAAAGAATGCCAAACAAAAACATGATTGATTTAACAGAAGTGACCTCATGCAGTGTTCAAAAAGAAAATTGAGGAACAAAACAAATGCCATCACTTTGTCAACAAGATATAGTTTACAATATAATCAAATTGTTAATATTGTGAAACAGCATTTACCTTTACTCTACATAAACAAACAAATTGAAGGGGATATTAAAAAATGAGGTTCTTTGTTCACAAAAGCCCCCACTATAGGGTCACTAGTATCCCCTAGTGTTTATTCCAGCAAACCACCAACAGGAGAGACCTGGTTAAAACCAAAGGGATTTAATAAATGTGGACATAAAGGGCCACATGTATGAAAACTGTCTAGGTCTAAAACTCTTTGTTGCCCATAGCAACCAATCACAGCTCCCCTTTCATTTTTCCAGAGAACTATATGAAATGAAAGAGGTACTTTGCTCAGTTGCTACAAGCAACAAAGCGAGTTTTAGACCTAGACAGTTTTCATACATGTGGCCCAAAATTTGCACAGTATGTGAACATGTACAAAAGACAACCACATTTACTAGTTCCAACAATTGTAGAAGTTTTCAGATACAATCGTATATTAATTGCAATTCAAAATGTATTTACCTCATAAGCTGCGGTGATTGCAACATCCAATATGTCACTTGTACGACTGGACCATTGAAAATATACATTCACAGGCATCTGTCTGATGCCATCCAAACTGTCACTTTTAAAACAGTTTCAAAACATTTTATGAAAGTACTCAGGGAATTTATCTTCTTTTTCATTCATTGGCATTAAAAAAATTAAACGTCCGATAAGGGGAAATAACCTCCTGAAAAAAATTACGAGAAGCTTGATGTATCTTCCAATTAGGTACACTTACACCGCTTCCAATTAGGTACATTTAGGACTTGTTCACACGGAGTTTACACTCCTTGTTACAAGCGCTTTAAGGATCCGTCTTGGGGTCCGCCGCTGCGCTATTGAAACATGCAGCGGCGATCCCTCATGTGAACGCCGCTCCGTGTTCGGCATGGACAGCAGTGAGAATTTCAAAGCTAATTGTTAGATCCGATAGGCTTAGGACCTAGTACAGGCAGCAGCGTAATGACATAATTACTTCAGGGCGCTGCCTCCACTGGGCTGAACAAGCGGAATCAGGGTATCCCGGCCGTTCTGCCTCAGTCACCGTGATCGTCGTCTTGCTAGGTCTATGCGACCCAGAAAAGCAGCCTGTGCAACAGCTGCAACCCCTGTAGCTATGTCACTGTGTATATATGTACCACCACACAGCGGCCATATAGTGGAAGATACTAGTGTACACAGGAGTTCTGCAGACTGTATAAAACCTCCATACAGTGACCATATAGTGGTATATACCAGTGTACACAGGCTCTCCAGACTATATATTCCCTCCATGCAGTGTCCATACAGTGGTAGATAGCAGTATACACAGGCTCTGTAGACTGTATATTACAGCCATACAGTGATCAAATAGTGGTAGCTACTAGTGTACACAGGATCTGCAGACTATATATTATCTCCATATAATGACAGCAGGTAAAGTAGTGGATGCTGTGTAAGTAACACCGAGGTGGCTGGTCTTGGTGATGTAGATCCTGGAAGTAATTAGGTCAGTGACAAGAGTTGCTGAGTAAGTTGATCCTAATGGATTTTGGGTCTGGGATTTCAGAGCGGCCAGAAAGCCTGGCTGGGAAAGTTCACTCCCATGCTGCAGCATGGGCCATACAGGTCTAATAAAAGGCACCAGTAAGGCTTTAGCAGGACAGTTCAGTTTGGAAGCCTAGTGTTTGCCTTAAGTTACATAAGCTCTTCTGCTATAAACTACACCAAGATTAGTGAGATTTTTTGTTTATTTGCCTTTTTACTTGAAAAAAGGATTTTTTTTGTTTTGTCATTTCCATTATATGCTGAAGAAAAGCAGTTTGTTGGTCACATACTAAAAACATAATTTTTTTGTTTAAAAATTCCTTAAGGGACTTTGCTATAACCTGTAAATGTGTTTGGAAAAATCTCCCACAAGATATGTTCAAACAAACTGCAGCACTCCCAAAAAGTCCCAGAGCACCTATGAAATTTGGTTATAACACATATGAATAGTGTGCATGCCCTAAACATAGCTAGTTTAATAATGTGGCTTTGTGCTCATCTGAACCAGGCAGACATTTGTAAAATTGCTA
The DNA here is from genome assembly GCA_025379985.1 of Phyllomedusa bahiana. Lineage (NCBI taxonomy): Eukaryota > Metazoa > Chordata > Amphibia > Anura > Hylidae > Phyllomedusa > Phyllomedusa bahiana. The sequence goes on from JAODAL010000416.1 coordinate 311,081, forward strand.
TGATTCACAATTGAAATGGGAGAACCACTGAAACTAAAAAATTAAGTTTTCCAATATCCAGTACTCCAGGATAGATGATAAATATATGGTCTCTGGGAGTCACACAACTCCCAGCGTTCAGACCCACTGAAATTGTGTTTTTCTGTTTTTTGTAGTAAAAAAATCCCTTTAATTACTAATAAAAGTGTATTGTAGATTGTAAGCTCTCACGGACAACGTTCTCTCTCCTTCTCCTTGTTATTTAATGTTGTTCTTGTAAGTTATTTGTCCTATTTTATGCATCTAAACCTTTTGGCTAGTATAGTGCCCTGCTATTAATGTTGCTCTAATATAAATAGTAATTATCACTGAACCTCTATGAAAGCAATTTTCTGATATTTAGAAAAGAGTTCTTAATCATGTGACAAAACACATAAAATAAGACCTTCCTTCATGCTTGAAATCCTTATTTTCCAGCTCCTAAAAATAAAATTGTTGCCTGATTGCCCAGGGGAGTCTTACAATGGCAGAATAGTTGAGCTTGATTGGAGGCAAAGTAGCCGAAAAAGTTAAGATTTTTTTTTTTCTTTTTTTTAAGGGTAGATTCACAGAAGCAGTGTTGCTTCTACAACACTACGACATATTAAATTTTACAAAACTATAGGTAGCTTCAATTTTAGCTTCATCATAACTGTTGGTGTGCTGAAATTTACAGTATAACAGGTCATATATAACCCTTTAAATCCTTCCTGACATCCAGTCATCATAATATGATTCTTAATTTTTTTCCTCCCTGCCTCCCAAGAGTCATAACTTTTTTTTATTTTTCCATCTACATAGACATATGGGAGTTTTTATTTTGTAGAACAAGATGTAATTTTAGTGGTGTCATTGACCGTACCATAGAATATACTGGGAAACCGAAACAAAATTCCAGGTGGGGTGAAATGTGCAAAAAAGGACTTTTGTGTTTATGTAAAATCTTCAGTATAAATGATGTGTTATCTGTATTTTAAAGATTGATAGAGTTCCAGAAATACCAAATGTGTAGGGTTTTTGTTGTGTTTTAGTGCTATAAAAAAATCAAAATTTTCTTTATTTTTTAAATTTGTATAGAAGCGCCATCTTCTGCAACCAATAACTTTCTGTATTTCCTCCTATGGCCCTGAGTAACGGTACATTTTTTGTGGGCTGAAGTGTACTTTTTATTGGTACAATTTTGGAATAGATGCAACTTTATGAGTATTTTTTATTTCAATATTTAGGGTATGGTAAATGACCAAAAATGCAATTATAGCATTTGGAATTTGTTTTCTTCTATAATGTTCAGCAAATGGTTATAATTGACGATCTATTTTAATATATCAGACTTTTACGGAGACACAAAACCAATTATTTGTAACTTTTTTGTGTTATTTTTTTTATTTATAAAATGGCAACAGGGGATTAATTTGAGCTTTTAATATTTATTATTTTTGAATATTTTTTCTTGCTTTTTTTTTTTTTTTCTACTTTAAGTCCCATAGGGTACTTGACTACTAGGTGGCACAATTGTTAGTACAGTCTTCTGCATTGTACTGCATTGTATAAATAATGCAGAAGGGTGTTCAAAGATGGAGGCTCTAGCACTTCCTGCCAGAGAGCCTCCATAAGACTTCCAGCCACCATGTTAATTTATTGGCAGCTGGGGTGCAGTGAGATATAGTACCTGTTGTTTAAGCCTTTAGACACCACTGTAGTGAAGTTGAGACACAAAGAACTACTGAGCTTCCTACCAGCAGACAGCTGATATAGAACTACATGTAGCTCACATAAAAATTAATGAAAGTACATTAACAAAGAGCTTAAATTTAGAAGTGATTTCTTAGGAAATAATATTTTTCAGCTGCTAAGTACATATGACACCCACCTTTAACAGCAGGGAATGGATCCATCTCTGTTCCCTGCTGTTTAACTCTATAGAGACTATGGCAGCAAAACCAAGAAACCCACTCTTTATCAGCCCAAGAGATCCAAACCAAAGCAGCTTGGTTTTATTTTCTTTTTCAGGACATCCTCGGGAGAAATGCACCTTAGGACCTTTCTCCCAAGAATAAGCAGCAGGGCAGGCACTGAGACTGGAGCTGGGAGGAAGGAAAATGGACAAGGCACTGCACAAGATCCTGAAGGTTATAGGTTTACAGGGCAAATGAAAATAAATTTAAGAACAGAAATGCTGCTGCTTAGCTGCAAAGGAGGGAGGATACAAACAGCACGAGAAAAACAGAAATTAGCACATAAAACTTAATGGAGAGATAGATGAAGAACCAGACACTCAATTTTAGATTTTGTTTTCTTGCATTGTGGGACCATGTTGCAATAGCACACTTGTGTTTTGTGCCTGTTGATGGGTACTGTACAACCTTAATAAAAGCAACCTTCAGAAAAATGTAACATCAGGCTCCTGCCACTGCCAAAAATGACAAATTAGGTAAAAATACTTATAACAATGGAAACTGGGAGGCTCCATCTTTCCAATTATACAGCTCCTGCTAAGATACACAATGTGCCTGTGTGCACAGGGCCTTAGTTAGTCCTTATTATATAGCACTTTTTACGCTTAGTGTTTTATTTTGTTAGATTGAATTTCAAAGTAAATGCTAATTCAGCAGGATGTAGGGAAAATGAAACCTATTATTTACCAAAACCTTTATTGCAGTTTTGGAGACTGATCATAATAGAAAGGTTACCAGCAGTATCACAGCATGTAAAATGTTTCTAATATTATATTCCATTTCTATAAAAAAGAAAAACGAAAAACAAAAAAATACTGCAGCAAAATATCAGGAAAGCAACCAAATCACAAGTAACAAAATAGAAAATAACTAGGATAAGCATGGTCATCCTTGAACAAGGTGGAAGAGTTCTTCTGTACGCCCCTGATTTAAAAAATTCTGAAAATAAAACAGTCTAGAAGGCAACACAAGTAACATTACCATGGCAACCTCCTATGCATGATCTCAAATCTCTTGAAAACAGGCTCTGAGTCATAAAAACAGGGTTTCTTTTAAAAAGAATCCGCTGCTTAGAAAAGAGACTTTTTCTTCTAGTTTCCTTTTTTATACCTCTTAATTCTTATATGTCTATCTACCTATATGTTTGTCAAATAAAATTGGAGATGGGAGAAACAAAATCCATGGGTTCTCCAAAATCCTTTATGGTTTACGAACAACAAAGACTAGATATACTTATGTATACAAAGTAAAGCAGTACAAAATGATTGGAAGCAAAATGTCTTAAAACTCAGAATTCAAAGAGGATTGTTTCAAATGGGCTGGGACACTATACAACAATGTGGTAGTCAAACAACAAAACTGAAAAAATGCTTGATCGGGTTGACAACTCTTTGCTTCTTCTACGTGTCTCTATTATAGAAAATCTAGAGAATATTTCTATTGTTGCTTTGGGTTTAATAATAATATCCATGGTTCTTTTGGGGTTAAGTATGCCTAGTGTTCTATGGTTGGATTAATGATAATTAAGTTAGAATGGTTAAGGTGTTAATGCTATTGTAAGTGAACTAGCAGAGTGAATCTAAACCTGGTACCTATGGGCTCCTCACCAAAGCAAACTCCAGATTGGCCCCAGTTGCCTGTGACAGTTAGTTAGATTATAGTTCCTATTTTAAACTGTTCCTATACATGGTAGGTGGGTTTTGGAAAGTCTTTATAATCAGGCAATGTGCTATACAGTATCTCCCAAAAGTGAGTACACCCCTCACATTTTTGGAAATATTGTATTATATCTTTTCATGGGACAACACTGAAGATATGACACTTTGATACAATGTAAATTAGTCAGTGATGGCTGTGTTGCGTTATTTTGGGGCATACCAATTTTACTCTGTTCTACAAGCTGTACAATGTCCAAACCACTGGCAATAAAAGTGAGTACACCCCTAAGGGAAAATGGACAAATGCTGCCCAAAGTGTCAATATTTTCCAGCACTGCCTTAACTCTCTTGGGCATGGAGGTCACTAGTGTTTCACAGGTTGCAACTGGAATCCTCTTCCATTCCTCCATGACAATATCATGGAGCTGATGGATGTTAGAGAACATGTGCTTACCCACCTTCTGTTTGTGGATGCCCCACAGATGCTCAACAATGTTTAAGTCTGGAGAAATGTTTGTTCAGTCCAGCACATTTACTCTCATTTTCTTTGGCAAGGCAGTGGTCACCATGGAGGTGTGTTTGGGGACGTTATCATGTTGGAATACTGCCATGTAGCACAGTTTGCGAAGGAAGGGAATCATGCTCTGCTTCAGTAAGTCAAAGTATATGGTTGATTCAATAAACTATAGCTCACCACAGCTGGCAGTGCTCAAGCAGCGCCAAACCATGGCAATCCCACTACCATGCTTGACTGTAGGCAAGATGCACTTCCACGTGGTTGCTGCCACATACGCTTGACACCATCGGAACCAAATACCTTTTTTCTTGGTCTCATCAGACCACATGACATGGTTCCAGTAATCCATGTCCTTAATCTGCTTCAACAGACTGTTTGCGGGCTTTCTTCTGCATCATCTTTAGAAGTGGCTTCCTTCTGGGACGAAAGCCATGCAGACCAATTTGGTGCAGTGTATCACAAAAACCAACAAATAATTCCCAGATTAACCAAATATTGACAAGAAATCCTCATTTAATCACACAGAATATATATAAAAAAATAAAATATTAGGTAATTAAAAAAAAAAAAAAAAAACCATGCAAGACAAGCATAAATTAAAATATAGGATCATAAAAATAGGAGAGGTGCACATATACACAGGTGAAGGTAAATCATGATCAATCCATGAAAAGTGTATAATATATTAAAAATTTACATCATGATATCCGACTAATACATCTACAAATTGAGTGGTGCCTGAAAAAAACACACACACAAAAAAAATCTTTTTTATATAAAAAAGTTAATATAATAAGGCAACATGGCAGTGAATCATGGAGTGCACCACAGTAAATCAAATACAATACATATGTAATTCAATCTCTGCACCAAAAAACAAAGTGCAAATAAGGTGCTACAATAAAGTTAAATAGATAAATTACATATGATATCATGAGTAGGTATACAATATAAACATAAAGTAAAGTACATGACAACCAGTTACCTATAGGGGAACACACCTATACCCCATTCACACATGAGACCTTGTAACATTAACGAGTCATGAGACACCGGGGAGGGAAAATGGTAAATTGGGCATAATTTGCCCATTTTCACCTATAGGTGTACTTTTGTTGTCAGCGGTTTAGACATTGATGGCTGTGTTGAGTTATTTTGAGGGCACACCAAATTTACATGGTTATACAAGCTGTACACTGGCTAATTTTCATTGTACCAAAGTGTCATATCTGTAGGTTTTTCCCATGAAAAGATATACAATATTTTCAAAAATGTTAGGGGTGTACTCCTTTTTTGAGATACTGTATGAGCACTCTGATTAACCACAAAGGAGCTGATCTGGGTGGTATGAAACAAGGGGGCCCCCAACATGAGTCCAGTCCACCCCATCTTATTTGATAACCTTAGTTGAGACAGTGCAGAAATTAACCCAATTGGAAGTGTATAAAATATGCATCTATTTTTCTTATTTCTGTATTAGCAGCATGCGGTATACACTAGTAAGATACTGCCAAGTCTGAGCATATTTGAAACTGTGCTTTCACTTTCTTTCAGGATACAGATTTCTTGCTTGCAATCTTTTTTTCTTTAAATAAAAAAAAAAACTTTTGGTCTCTAATAAATGACTAATAGACCCCATTTGTGTTTTAAGCCTTCATTTTGCCAAAAAAGAATATAAAAGCTAGAAACAACTTTACTGAGCCTTTGGCCATTGCACCATAGAACCCTACGATAATTAAAGTCTACCCTTGAATTTATGTGCTGAACTATAGACCTAGCAGCTGCTATGTGACCCACAACTTGAGGTGGCCGCTTAAGTGCAATTACACATTTTTGTAAGGAATAACAGGTTGGCAGTTTTCTGATAACTAGTACTGCTACTTGGATTATCTGATAAATGGTTTTATTATTTATTTCCTTAATTATTGCTACTTAAAGGGAACCTGTCACATTGAACATGCCCTCTTATCTGCTGTAACATGTTATAGAGAAGGGAGAGCAGAGCAGATTGACCTATAGTTTTTTGGGGAAAGATTCAGTAGAACTTATATTTTATTCATTTATAATTCTGCTTCTTTTTGATTAAGGAGTCCATTGGGTGGTCTTATCGATGATTGACAGCTTTCTCTGTATGCCCCCTGGACTTCTTAACCAAAAA